>JALIHJ010000006.1:0-339176 GCA_022984795.1 Fabrea salina | reverse complement strand
CACCCTAACACCCTAACACCCTAACACCCTAACACCCTAACACCCTAACACCCTAACACCCTAACACCCTAACACCCTAACACCCTAACACCCTAACACCCTAACACCCTAACACCCTAACACCCTAACACCCTAACACCCTAACACCCTAACACCCTAACACCCTAACACCCTAACACCCTAACACCCTAACACCCTAACACCCTAACACCCTAACACCCTAACACCCTAACACCCTAACACCCTAACACCCTAACACCCTAACACCCTAACACCCTAACACCCTAACACCCTAACACCCTAACACCCTAACACCCTAACACCCTAACACCCTAACACCCTAACACCCTAACACCCTAACACCCTAACACCCTAACACCCTAACACCCTAACACCCTAACACCCTAACACCCTAACACCCTAACACCCTAACACCCTAACACCCTAACACCCTAACACCCTAACACCCTAACACCCTAACACCCTAACACCCTAACACCCTAACACCCTAACACCCTAACACCCTAACACCCTAACACCCTAACACCCTAACACCCTAACACCCTAACACCCTAACACCCTAACACCCTAACACCCTAACACCCTAACACCCTAACACCCTAACACCCTAACACCCTAACACCCTAACACCCTAACACCCTAACACCCTAACACCCTAACACCCTAACACCCTAACACCCTAACACCCTAACACCCTAACACCCTAACACCCTAACACCCTAACACCCTAACACCCTAACACCCTAACACCCTAACACCCTAACACCCTAACACCCTAACACCCTAACACCCTAACACCCTAACACCCTAACACCCTAACACCCTAACACCCTAACACCCTAACACCCTAACAACCAACAAGGCTAAGAGTTAACAGGTATAAACCCTAAGAGAGTAACACTAAAGAAGAAACTAGTTAATAATGAAGAGTATGCAATATAGATAGAAGTAAACAGTAATATAAAGTGCTAAAGAGTAAGTAATGGTTATAAGTATCTAAAAGAGTTAGTTATAGAAGATAAAGAACAACTAGGAGTTAATCACACAAGTTAGTAAGTACTTAGTGAAGAAGGTGCTAATACATACAGTGAATAAGTTAACTAAATAGTAATGGAGTATTGTAAGTTAGTTTATAGATCAAGTATGAGACATAGTTTAAATCAGTAAAGTAGATGAAGTAATTTCTGAGTACTTAGAGTAAACAACAGTGTTGGAACTAAGCAATGAATAATTACATGGAATATGAATGACTTAAAGCATTCAATAGTCTGTGAGTAAACTAGAATGTCTGAATACAGTCTACAAGACTAAGTAGAATGCACAAGTAACAGAAAGGTAGATACAAGGTTGCTCATCACTCAGAATAACCTGGTTACTAAATAAGAGTATTGGTATGTCTGTGAACTAAAGCAAGCACTGGAGTCTTAAGTAATGAGTTGTTAAGTAGTTACTTAGTAGATCACTAAGAGATAACTAAGGCAGTGTCTATTAGATGGTGAGTTCTGAATGTTACTCAGTAGAAGACACTCTAGTCATCAAGAATAATTGGTGATTGAGTGTTTAATTGAAGTAGGATTAAATTGAGTAGTGAGTGGGAAGTCTAAACCCTAGCAATCTTGAATACTTAGTCACTCAACATAGTTCCTTCTCATGAATATAAGCAGTTTAGAGACTTAAAAAAGGAATCAATTAGTCAATGACTACTAAGTAGTAACCTTCAAAGCACTCACTTCAAACTTGACTCTATTAAATACCTCCAAAGAGTTCTTTAGAGTCTTGTTGGTTGATTGCTTTGACAATGCACTTCTCTCAGCAGTCAAGTACTTCTCCAGGATTAGTGTTCTTTGGTCTAAGTCTTTAGTTGTCATCAATGTTCAATGAAGTTAATTCAAAGTCTCTTCAGTTGTTCTGAGTATTGAAAGAAAGTATTCAAAACACTTCAAAAGGCTGCATTGGGTTGTTTGATTAAGTATTCTTCAAGGGTTTTCTAGAGAACAAAAGTTAAGACTGTGAGTACCTTTAAACGTTATGCACCTTCAAAAACGAAAGTATTCAGTTAAGTTTTAAACTAACATATTTTCTGCACACTATAGATCTTAGTACTTTTAGGCTCAGAAACTCTGGCAACAAAGATCATGATCCTGAAGAAGAACTCAAAATCAAAGAGACTGAAGAAGTAACTACCATAAACAAGTAGTAAAGCATCTAGTTATCTGCATTTTGTCCTTTGGGTTGTGTAATGAATGCATTGGTACTAGACTTATAGGTAGACAAGAACAAAAACTACATAGTGTGTAATGTCCTAATTGGTAACTAGAAACAGAACACACACTAAAGGAATTCCAAGTTAGAGAAGTTTGGTAGATCTAAATGTCCTTGATCTTAGAGTGAATTTCGAAGGAAGTATTAAGTAACAGTGCAACCTAAATTATCTGAGTCTTCTAAAAGACAAGAACCAGGTACAGTCAATAATAGACTCCATAAGTACTTAACAGGTTTTCTAATTTTAGGTGCTCCAAACAAGTACTTCTGAAGCTAGGATAGAAAGTGGTACTGAACAAAGCATACTATCACAGACTTCTGGTGTATTATTAAGGGTAGGTAAATGAAGACTTTAAATCCAATTCAGTTTTGGATAATCTGAACTCTGTAGAGATGAACTGGGTGTAGCATCCATAAAGTACTTGAGTTAGAACTCAAAATCAAAGCATGACAAAGAAGTTGTTGAGTTTAACAAAGAAGGACTCAGAAGTAACTGAAAAAGAACACTCAATACAACTTAGCGGTTAGCTTAAAGAACTCAAGTCGTGATATGCTACTTAAAGACTGCAGAATCAAACACTTGTTATAGTAATGTTAGTTTAGTATTAAATCGGATTGACCCAAGTAGTTGTTGCTGAATATCCCTAAATCATTATGCATCAAGACCCAGCAACCGAACAAGTTAATCAATAATTGGATAATTAGTAAGATTAGTTATCTTGCTCGTTAATTAATTCTTTTAAGAACTCCGAGTCACCGTGCTCTCCGAAGTAAACCCTCATAGCTGATTCAGAGACTCTTGAGTTGAATGTTATAGACCTTATGTCTAGTCTCCTCATCAAATTGTCTTCAATAAGCCCTAGAAACAAGTTTTTCATATCGGTGGGAATTTTCATTACTGAGTTTTGGAAAAGAGGCTTAACCAATTCTTCCAATTCAGATTTGTCAACTTTTGAATCATTGATTTGAGTCTCCAGTGTAGTTAAGCGCTTTTTGATGCTTTCTTTTAAGTACTCCCTCAAGGTCATTTCATTGGAGTAAACACAGAACTCGTAGAACTTTCTCAGAGATCCATGGTACTTCAAATAGACTTGTAACTCTTCAGTAGTTGGTGATTTCCCATACATTTGTGCTACTTGTTTCATCCAGTTGATAGCTTCTTCTCCTTCTTGGTAACTAAACAAGAAGTCATGCACATCGCATTCTTCATCAATCGTACTGAGTGATCCAATTCGGCTCGGAAGGTGTTGATCACTGCTGAGTAGGATTACTTTGGCTAGTCCCCTTGCAGTAAACCTGAGTATCAGGTCTTTGATGAAGTTGGCACCTTCTGACTCGTCATCAATTCTGGGTAGTATATTCTGGAGGTCGTCGAGTATTAGAACGGGTTTTTTTCCTTGATCGATTAGTTCCCTAAGAGACTTTTGGAGCAGGACTTCGTCGTTGGTTGAATTACCCTCTACTCCCAATCCTCTGTAGAAAGTTGACCATACACCTGTTTGTTGTTTTTTCATTGCCAAGTACACAGAAACAAACTGGGTCTTAGTGTCTGAGTACTTTTTGAGCATGTCAGGTTTGCTCAGCACATGGCAAAGTCTCTCCATAAAGGTAGACTTGCCTATGCCTTTGGGTCCGTAGACCACGTCAACCCCCCTTCGGATAGGCTTTTCAAGGTGGTTGATCCACTCTCGAGTAAGTTCAGGGTTTTCAATCAAGGGACCTTCTACTTCTGGTGCTAGCTTGGGCTGGATCAGAGTCTCTTTGATTTTTTGGACGCTGAATTGGGGGTCTTTAAGCCCGATCTCTATATTATTGTTTTGAAGTTGTTCTTTATTGAATTTCCTTTGGTTCATGTAGGTCAGGTAGGCTACAAAGACTGCGAGGAAGGATATAGCTGCATTCGGAGGAATCATTCTTAACCAAGGAGGGAAGTTGACGACTTCGTAGATTTCTGTGCCTTCCTCAACAGTGAGGTTGTCTTGCTTGAGCTTTTTCCACACAATGCCGTCACCGCTTGCGAATAAGGACTTTCCGCCTATTTCAGCGATATTCTCTCCCTGGGTGAACCTTTCGAATCTGAACTTGTAAAGTCTCAAGTCTCCGGAGTATCCCTGGGGAACTCTGAGCTTGTGGAAGTTGCGGACGACTCGACTGAACATTTTATTAGCCATTGAATTAGGGGGATATGAGTTTGACTGGGTTATAGCAACTAGGACTTGGTTGAATTAATCAATAGGTTAGGGTGATGTCTGAAAGATGATCTTAGAGTCACAGTCTACGGGATTCTGATTAGCAATGTGAGTTTACTAAGTTAAAGTCTAGGACATAGAAGGCTGGAGGCAGTGAGTAAACTTGGAAGGTTATGAGTGGACACCCATCAGAGAGAAGTCTGAAGAGAACATAGCTGTGAATAAGTAATTAGAGCATCTGCATACTAAGCTAGTAATCACAATGTTCATGCACAGTACAAACAAAGCAAGAAATCAACGAAGACAACTCTGAGTCTCACCTAACAGAACTTAAAACTTAGACAACAGATTGATACGAGAAGACGAATAGTTACTTCTCTGTATTGGTTGAATAATTCTTAAAGTAGTCAAAATAAGAAATGATTTGATGGACTTTGCAATGCTTAGACTTTGCTTTGTAGAGCGTATGCTTGCAAGGTAGTTAGAAGAAGAGCTTGATGTCGTGACTAGTTGTGTGAAGGGCTATTGAGTTAACTAGCAGAGGTTTAAAACCACTGGGAACTTCTTCACAAAGAAACAGAAGGCAAACAGAAAGCATGAACAGTGGCAAGTAAAGGAAACAACTATAAACACACAGATTGCAACAAAAGAAAGGGGATTGAAGCGAGGAACAACCAAGGAAGGTAACACTAGATTATTAAACAGAAGGAAACAAGAAATGCTGGTTAGGATGTGAGCAATTTCTACCTAGACTGAAGTCTAAAGGTTTTTGTTCAGTTGAAATAACTTACTAATTCTAGCAAGGTTTTTAGAGACCTAGTGAAAACACACCCTAACAATAAGGAAGCAATAAACAAACAGAATAACAACTCATTAAAAACTTCTTAACTTTGAGTTCTAATTCTAAAGTATGTAAGTCTATTGCAGTGTTGATGCTTTAAGCTTGGGATTTAAGAACCCTAACACTAATAGCATTCAATCAAAAGGAGTGGGAATATTAGTATGAATACTAGTGTTCTAACTTCTACATACAAGCAATCAAACTCTGAATATTGTCTATCCTTAGTCTTTATGTAAATGGAAAGTAACCCAGTACTTGCATTAGACTCAGAGGTGTGTAAAGACTCACTCGGTACATTTGTTTGGTCTATCTCCAAGAATTACAATGACTCAGAACTTTCTCAAAAAGAACACTCAGTAACACTTTGAAGAGACTCAAGAAAGTAAATGGTAACCAGTTAGAGACTCAGTTATTAGGGTTCAAGAACTAGCTGAGTTTGTACTGCATAATCCTAATTGGAATGAATCTCTAGAAAGTTTCAGGAAGAACTACAAACAAGAATTGATAAAGAACAGAAGTCTTTCTGGATGCTTCATCAAATCAATAAACTAAACACCCTAAGTAGTCTATTAAGAGTAATGAAAAACACTTGATAGCTAAACAACATCAAGTAGCAAAGACAACAATAACTTTGAAAGTACTTGTGCTAAGTAAACTCTCAAGCATGCATTTAACTACTCTTACTGAATTACTTAAAGTAGATAGAATTATTACTACTCATGCAATCCACAGAAGGGCCTGTCTCTGTGCTTGAGAGTCATGCTGAGTTTGTTGCTTCTGTCCATGTTGAGTTGTTGGAATCTTTGGTCAATTCCATCAACCCAACTGTTGGGGTCCAGGATCATCCTTGCTGCGTCTTCAACCACTACTTGGGACCTTGTTTCTTGTTCTCCTAGTAGTTTCTCCTCCATGTAGAATCCAGTTTCCTTTTTCTTTTGGTTGTACTTGAAGTTGTCTGGTGAGTTTTCGAGTCTTACAAAGTCAATTCCTCTGCCCAGTTTAGCTCTAGCCAGGACATGAGCAAACTCGTGTATGAAGCAGATCAGAATTGAAGCAGTGCCTAAGTCAGTATCTTCTTCGTACTTAGGCTTCTTACACGGAGCTTCACCAGAGTTAGAGTCTTTGGGAGCACTTAGGTAGTCCTTGATGATTAAGTTGCCAGTCATCAAGGACACTCCGCATATCCCAAATACATTGTAGTCGCACAAGAAAGTCTTGTCTAGAGTAGCTTGAAGTATTTGGGTGTAGTTATTTTCTAGCTCCAACTCTTCAAGGTACTTTTGCTTCACAAACTCAGTGTTCATGACACTGAATATTGAGTTCTTGGTGCTTTCTGGAATAGGCTTTGTCACGGAGGAGTTGTGGTATTCTAGCTTGAGAAGTGTAGTTCCGAACATGTAGGCTACTGGGCACTTGAAGTCAAAGTAGTACAGGAATCTGTCACAGAAAAAGATTTCCATGAGTCTGTCTTGAATGCTTTTGATCTTAAGCCAGATTCCTAACAAACTGACTTGCTGCATGTAGTTCCAGGTGACTCCAAAGTCTTCAACTCTGCAGCTGAGGAAGTCTTCTTCATCCAGCTTATTGAAGAGTATCTGGATTACTAAGGCAGTTCCTTTGTAGTAGGTGAATTCCTCAAGACTGCATTTCTCAAACACCTGAGGGTAGTTTCTTCTTAGGTTTTGGCTGAATTCTTTAATTGCTCTTCTTCTCTTTGCCCTCATTTCTAGTGACTTTGAAGAGTCTGAAATGTACTTAGTGAGTGACCAAAGAGTTAAGTCGATCTCACTCATCACCTGGCACAAAACCTTTTCCTCTGAGTCGAGTTGAGTAGGAAGCAGGTTTCGGTGTCCGTGAATTTTAAAGCACACTTTAGCAGGAGTGCAGTCATAGCAGTTGAAGCAGAGTGTAGTGGTTGTGTGCACAAAGTAATTCCTCATACTGAAGTTGCACACCCTACACTTGGTTTCAGTAAGTTCCACCTGATTGTGACAAGGAAAGCAAAGGATGTTCATTTCTGAATCAGTGCTGGTCTTACTGTAAGCCATGTTGATTCCACACATAAAGCACTCAAACACATCGGAAGAACAACAGCTGATACAGAACATTTGGTTTTTGTGGAAGAAGCTGATTTTGTTGCTTTTGTTTTCCTCGCACTTACTGCACTGAACTTGGCTTTCTACTGCTTTGCATAAAATGCACCTGAACTGCATGTCATCACAGTAGAAAAGTGTCTTGTTTGGTCTCATGTTCTGGCACTCAAAGCACTTCTTCTCTTCATTCTCATACACTCCAGCTCTGTAACACCCTATGCAGAGTCTATGACCCATAGATACAACATAAGTGTCCTTGAGAGCGCGTTTGCAGTTGAGACAGTCCATATTTATTATTACTCCAGGTAGATTTGTTTAATTTGTTCAAGTTAGTAGTGGACTTGCCTCAGAAGCAGCTCTTTTAGTCTTCTATAGCAGTTTTGAGTACTACTTGTATTCTTCAATTGAACAATACACCCTGATTATTAGACACCCGGTTAACTAGAAAACAAGTAGCACGGAACCGTACAAAAACGCCCTAGACAATGAAGAGCCCATCCAAGAAACGACCAAAAATCAACTTAGAGAACGCGAAAAAGGAAAACCAAACAACCAGCCATAAAAAAGTCCAATCTAAAGGCCTAGGCGGCTTACACGAATTCAATAAATAGATTAGACAATTGCTTGTTTAATTCATCTAAGCTTCTAAAACGTTCAATATTAAGCCGATAACGTCAGACTTAAACCCTGAATATTGGCCTAGATACCTCTCTGAACCTAAGACTTGAACAACTAAGTCAATTAGCAATCATTTACACTAACTTAACTGAAAAGACTCCGAGGGTGTGGAGTTTAAATACTTGGACTTGCTTACCGGTTTCAAGACTCCAAACTACAATCGAACTATCCCCGCCACCTGTAGCTAAGTAAAGGTCGTCACTTGATAAGGCAACTGAAAGTACATAGTAGGAGTGGCCTTCAAGTACTTGGGTTTGCTTTCCGCTTGATAAATTCCAAACCCTGGCAGTGTTATCCACGCCTCCAGACACAAGGAAGTCTCCTTTACTGGAAATAGCAATTGACCAAACACCACCAGTGTGCCCTTCCAGGATTTGGATTTGCTCTCCGGTTGACAAATTCCAGACCCTGATGGTCTTGTCTTCGCTAGCAGACACCAAAGACTCATCACTGCTGGAGACAACCACCGACCTAACACTTCCAGAGTGTCCTTCAAGTGCTTGAGTCTGCTCTCCAGAAGCAATATTCCAGACTCTGATAGTTTTATCTAGCCCTCCTGAGACCAGAAATTCACCTGTGCTTGAAATAGCTACGGAAAACACACTTCCAGAGTGACCTTTGAGCACTTGGGTTGGCTCTCCGGTTGACAAATTCCAGACCCTGGTGGTTTTATCCTTGCTTCCAGAAACTAGGAAGGTATCGTCTTTGGAAATAGCCACACAAAACACTAGGTTGGAGTGGCCTTCCAAAACTTGAGTTTGCTCGCCAGTGACTAAGTTCCAGACTCGTAGGGTTCTATCATCACTGGCAGAGACTATGAATTCTTTAGAGTTGGAAACAACTACTGAGTAAACTGCATCACTGTGGCCTTCGAACATTTGGGAGTGGTTCTCTTTAGAAACTCTTACAGTGCCATCTAGGCTTCCAGACACCACAGTGAGTTTGAAGTCAGCAGTTAACCTTTTTATGAACTCGCTAATTTGTTTTAGGTTCTCTTTTCCAGATTCCAAAGCATCTAGTTTTTCTTTTGCTTGTTCCATAGCCCAAGGGTCAGTTTCACAGAGACCAATAACAGTCTTTCTGAGCCTAGTAAGTTGGTTGGTTTGGTGTGAAGCTATTTTCTCGACCTCAGTGGCGATCCACTCACTCAATTCAGTAGTTTCTCTTTGGCTTTGAGAAATTTGAGTGAGCACTTCGTTTAAACTTACTTGCTGGGGAAGAGGATAAGTAGTGTGGCCTTGCAAAGCATGGTTAGGCATTGTATGGGCGCACAAAAAAGTTCCACACTCACATTTGGAGATGAGCTTGCAGTCTTGGGAACAAGAACTTTCCATTATTGATTTTAGGGGCAAGAGCTCCATTTAATTACCTATGATCCTTAGCCATTCTTCATCTGGAGTAATGGCCCCTTCACTTGCATCAATAGTTACTATTTCAACAAAATTTCTTTGTTCAAGTGCTTTGTCTAGTGCTATAAAATGAGTGTTTTCTTTTTGTGCTTGGAAGTAAACGTGCAGATGGGAGGCAAACCAGTACTTTCTGAGTAAGAATTACGGCTTTAGGACTTCTAGTAATTCTTCAGTGGGGGGACTACCCAGTTGGTTTGCGTAGATTTCTTCTTTGAAAAAAGGCTTTTTTCTAATTAGCTGTTCTACATCTCCGTAGTGGTATATACCCCGAGGCCAGTCGTGTGAGAGCATTATATCTGGAGGGGAAATCCGCATTAGATTCTCCACTTCGGATTTACGGTACCTGTACAAAGTCTTAATAGCAGCTGGAGTACAGTGAGTGGGGACATTTTTAAAGTAGTCTTTTTGGTGGTAAATTCCAGAAACTCCAGCAATGCGTAAGTCGCCGAACTTTATGACGCCCGCTCTTCCCATGTAGTAGATGTTTGGAGCTACCCACCCTCCGTTTTGGAACTCGTGCATGTGGGAAACTGATTCATGGTTTCCCCCGATGAAAACAGTTGTCACAGGAGCTACTGCCTGGCCTGTGTAATACTTGTGGAAGTCGCCTAGCTTTCTGAACTTGGCAGGACAAGTCATAGAGTCGAGGTCTTCAAAATCACGTATAGCATGGAAGTCTCCAGTGCACAAAAGCAAGGACACTTTTATGTTTTTGGAATCTTGGAGTTTAGTTACTTCTTGGTAAAGCAGGTCTAGGTTTCCATGAGTGCAGCCTGAAACAGCAATATTCATAAATTATGAGTAGGGATGATAATAGAATATGGACTTTTACATGCTATTGACTTTTGTGTTTATAGTAGTTTGCCTATTAGTTTTCAACAGTAAAACAAAGAAAGTGAAAGTTGTATCAGACATAATTTACTACCCCGTAAAGTCCTGCGCGGGGATTCATTTATTGGAAGCTGAGATTTCAGACTTAGGCTTAAAGAGGGATCGAGAGTGGGCTGTAGTTGATGAGAACAAACAAGTTATTTCACTCAGAGAAGAACCTAGGTTATACAAACTGCAGCCTAAGTTTGAGTTTGGCTTTGAAAACGAGTACAAGTACCTTGTTTTAACATACCCGAAGTTTCCGGAATTAAAGTTGCCATTAGACGAGATGGGTGGCGAAGAATTTGAAGTAGAACTTGGAAAAGCGGCAGGCCGAGCAGTAGATATTGGGCCTGAAGCCTCAAAATGGCTGAGTATGGTTTTTGAAAAATCTTACAGCCTCGTGAAGATCAAGAAGCACCGAAAGATTGAGCAAAGCAAAGACGAAGGGAACTTTGAGTTGGGGTTTGCAGACGAGTCACAAGTGTTGGTGGTGAGTGAAGAGTCTTACGAAAAGCTGTGTAAGTACTTGCCCAAAAACAAGCCTGAAGAAATCCCTATTTCGAATTTCCGACCCAACATAGTTGTGAAGAACTGTGAGCCCTTTGACGAAGACAACTGGAAAGTTTTTGAAATAAATGGAGTGGTTTTCCAGGGAGTGGAAATGTGCTATAGGTGCAGAGCTACAACTGTGAATTTTTCGTCAGCTGAAATGGACAAACAGCAAGAACCCCTTAAGACACTGAGGAAAGTCCACGGGAAAGGAGTTAAGGCGTACTTTGGGCTGTGGGCAGTGAAGAAAAACAAAGGGTCAATCCATGTCAAAGACAAAGTGAACGTAGTATCAAGGGAAGTTAGAAATTCTAATTAAATGGCAAAAAGTGCGGATGTTGACTATAAAAAGTTGTACGAAAGCACGAACAAAGAACTAAAGGAACTCCAGCAGCAGTTCGAAGAGTTTCAAGGTAACTTTTAGGAAGAAATGAGCAAAACCCTCGAGGCTGAGATGGAGCAGGACTTAGAAAAAGCTCTGTTGAAAAACCACGACTTGGAACAAAAAAACGAAAGTTTGCAAGAAAGCTACGATAAACTGCACTCTGAGTATTTAAAGTTGTCTAAAGAGCTTGAAATCGAAAGGAAAAAATCCTCCTTAGTAGGAGAAGACCAACTAAATTCTCTGAACCTACAAATCAAGGAACTCGAGACAGAAAACGAAGCCTTGAAACTCCGACTCAGAGAAAAAGACGCCGAGAACCAAGACCTGAGGAGCTTTTACCACAAAACTTTAGAAGACCTAGCAATAACCGGAAGCGAACTTGACTACGTTAAAAATGCTAGTCAAGAAAACTCTCAAAGGATGAAAGACCACATCAATGAGTTGCAGCAAGAACTAGAACTGATCAAGAAGTCCCACAACAACTCATCTGAAATGGAACAACCTCCTCCTGACACAAAGAACGAGTTCAAGTTCCAGTTTGACGTGGACGGAACCGATGCACTTGAGATGATTGACTCCCTAATACTTACCATTAGCTCAAACATTACTGAGTATAAAAAGACAAATAAGCTGAAATGATTACTTTTGTTTAGGTTTTTGGTAAACGACTTCTGAGTTGCCTGTCCTCTTTGCCACTAGCCTTGCAAGTACGAAAAGGAAGTCGCTGAGTCGGTTGACGTAAGAGTAAGTCCCTGCTTCGAGTTCTTCAGTTTCGAGCAGAACTACCAAACTGCGTTCCAACCTTCTGCAGACTGACCTTGCTATGTGCAGTCTCGAACTGGGCTCTCCTCCTGAAGGCAAGATAAAGTTTCTCAGGGGAGGCAGTTCAGTTTCCATTTCGTCTATCCAGTCTTCCAGCACTTTTGTGTTGGAACTATCAAAAGCTGCCCTGTTTCTCCGGGCTTCAGTGGAAGATTTTAAAGGTGTGGCAATGCAGCTCCCAACATCTATAAGTCGGCTTTGAATTGACTCTAGTTTTTCTTTTATGTCGTTGTGCTCTTGGAGTGACGAGTGTACCTAAGTGAACTTTACATGTCCTAGATGAGCATTCAGTTCATCAGTGTTCCCCAAAGCCTCAAACACCTGGTTGCTTTTAAGTCTCCTTTCGCCACTGAACAGCATACTTGACCCTGCGTCTCCGGTTTTTGTATATATTTTCATGTGCCTGGCCATTATTTGTATACCACGACCCAACATTTTATTCTAATGATTTTAGGGAAATTAACAATGTCAATAATATCGGAGCTTCGGCATAAAATTCAAACAGTAATTTAAATAATGGAACCAGGGCTGGATGTTCCTTTGAACCCTAAGGAAGAGAGGTGCTGGGTAGATAGAACATTTTCAGCTTTGAGTCCAGGTTCCGTTAGAGGCTCTATCTTTACAGTCTGCACCATAACGGTGGGACCTTCCCTCTTGATGCCTTACTCTTTCAGCCACACCGGAATTTGTTTAGGGCTGCTTCTGATACTCCTAGGGGCTTTTACTTTTAAGTTTTACTACAGCGTGATGGTGAAGGCTTTTGACTGCTCGCTAGAGTACACTTACGTAGGAGCAATGGAGTTCTTTTACGGAAGCTGGATGAGGAGGTTGGTGGAGTTAAGCATCATACTGCTTCTGTTTGGAGTTATGTGTGCTTACGAAGCAGTTGTTGTTGAAAACACTCTAGGCCTCTTGAGTGAATTCAACTTAGTGGTTCAGGAAAGTCAAGTAGTGCGCATTGCAGTTAACGCCTTTCTGGTGGTGGCAGTGCTAGCTCCTTTATCCCTGTGTGAACAGTTGTCTAGGTTCCGCTACAGCAACGCTATTTGTATTACCTGTGTGGTTTACATTCTGGCGATGATAATTACAGAGGCTCCTTTTTACATCTCAGAAAACTTCAACTACTCAGAACTGAAACTGGTGAACTTGGATGACCAAGTTGCTACAGTTTTCAGCATAATGCTTTTTTCTTTTGGATTCAGTGCAGCAGTTCCAGTTGTGTACGCTGAACTCACACAAAGAAGTTACAAAAGAATGTCCAAAGTCATAGACCGGAGTATACTTTTTGCGGCACTGCTGTATTCCTTAATAGGAATGTTGGGGTATTTGTCCTACATGGGGAACGTTCCTGAGCAAGTAACTCTCCGGGGATCTTTGCACCCAGTGAACCACTTGAGTATAGTGATTAGCAAAGTTTTAGTGATAGTTTCACTTTCACAGGTGCTTATTCTTTGTGTCGTTCCTTTGAGACTTAGCATTGAGCAAATGATATGCGGAGTTAATTTTAGTTATTCGCGCTGCAGGTTTTACTGGGTAACATTTGGGATCCAGGTTAGCATTTTTTGCGTTTGCATAGTGTTTCCAAACTCAATTAGTTACTTCAAGTTACTTGGTGGGTTGTTTTCTATTCCTACTTCAATACTTTTTCCTGCCCTGATGCACTGGAAAGTTGAGAAAAGTTACTACAAAAGACTGGGTTGTCTTGTTTGGAGTGCTTTGCTTTCATTTGTAGGAATCATGGCCTCACTCAAGACCACAAGTAAGTAATAAATATTCAATCTTGTAATTAATGGACAAACAAGAGTTCTTCAGACAATACAGGAACCTTAAGACTGGAAACACTGTCAAGCAGTTCCATGGAGACTCCAAGGTTTTTGAGTACTACTCAGAGTTGCAGTCTCTGAAAAACAAACTAACAGTCTGTCCTAGTCAGCTCCAGAGTTTTTGCAACCACAGACTTGAGTCAATAAACCAAGTTTTGAGTGAAACTAAACCTCAAGAAATTGAGGAAAAGGGCAAGAACTACTGCATGGAGTACTTAAAAGGAAATGAAGTTAAGGGTTTTAACGAGTGTGTCAAATCTCATAAATTCAAGTTTGTGCTCAAGATAAGAACTGAAATCGCAAAAACTCGTAACTTAATAGAAAGATTAGGGATTTACTGGTGGTTTGACTGTCTGGGAAATATCATTTATTTTTTGAATTAGTTTAGTTGAGTTTTCTTTTTTCAAGCAAAAAACTGCTTCTTGGGGTTTACTTTGGTTCAGGTCAAACACTTTAACTTGCAAGTGGACGTTAGTTTCGTGGTGCTTTTTGCAGCCTTCTTGGAGTTCTGAAGTTTTTGTAGTTTTGTTTATTGCTCCTGAGAACCTGATTTTGCCAATGCAATCCCTTAAAACCAATAAATTCACTCTAAAGTCCTTTGAACTCATGAGCAACAAGTTCGACTGGTTGATTTTGCGAGGAGCCACTAACTTTGCTTCGGAGTTAAAGACTTGAGTGTAAAGAGACCTTTGAGGTGTAGGAACGGGAAGTATTTTTCTAGGAGTGTTGGCTTCGGGTTTGTTTGAGTTGTGTAGGAACTCGTCTGTTTGGTTCTGGACAGACTTGCTTTGCAGAAAAGACAGCATCTCACTAAAGTTCTCTGAAGTAGGAGGAGCAGTTTTTTGAGGAAGGGGTTTTTTCCAAGGAGGAGTTTTGTTGTCAACTAAGTTCCAGTTGAGGGGTTTGATAGGCTTATAACTTGTTCTTAGTGTGTTGGGTTTTTCTGCACGCGGAAACAAAGGTTCTTCGTATGAAGGATCTTGTGACTTAGGAGTTAGTTGTGTACTTGCGCGCCTTTTCATATTTATTAAGTTAGGGCTTTCTGTAGAAGGTGTAAAGAACAGAAAGTCTTAGGGACTCAGGAACTATTCCCATCAGCCAGCCTAAGATTTCGTGAGAAGAAGCTCCGTAAGATAAAGTCCTCCGGCCTAGATCCTTCAAAGCCGAGTTAACGCAGTCGTCTGCGGACACACAAGACCAGGTCTTCTTGGCTCCAGGGTGCATTTGAGTTAAAGTTTTTCCAGGACAAAGGGTCATTACGTCTATTTTTCCTTTGAGTTCTTGTGCTAAGCTTTGCGAAAAGTTGTAGTTAAAGGCCTTAGTTGCCGAGTACACACTTGCTCCTCCGAAAGCGTACCTACCTACTATAGATGACACGTTTATTATGGCACTTTTGGTGTGCCTTGTGCTCAGCTTTTCGAAAAGTTCATTTGAAAGATGCACCATGCTGAGGGTGTTGAGAAAAACCATGTGGTTTATTTCTTGGTGGTTGAGCTCAGTTATGTCCTTTTTGGTGTAAGCTCCCACGTTGTTCACGAGTATAGAAAGGTCATAGTTTTCAATCCTTTGGTAAATGTTTTGGTAAGTAGCTGGGTCAGCAGCATCTTGCAAGTCTTGAACTATTATGTCCACGTCTACGCCAAACTCTGCTTTGATCTTTTGCGAGATGTACTCTAGTTTCTTTTCGTTGCGCCCTATGAGCACCAAGTTGAATCCCTGTGAAGCAAGCTGGTCAGCAAAAGCTTTGCCTATGCCATCCGAAGCACCAGTTATCAAGGCATAAGAACCAGATCCATACTTAGAAGACAGATCAGGAAGCCCTTGGAAGAAGTCTCTGTAAAGAAGGTAAGTAGGCCTCCAGACCCCCACACCTAGGGTGGCAATTCCTAACATCCATATTCCTCTACGCATTAGTTATATTGGAAGAACTCGCTTGCTCCAGGGGCATGTAGAGAGATTTCAACTGCTAATTTGTCCACACCTCCAATGATCTTGAGTTCGCCACGTGCATGTGCACAGAAGGCGTCTACAAGTTCTTTGATCTCAGCTGGAAGTTGGTCTCTAATTTCTTTGGGGTCGAAGCTGCTGGACACTTTGGAGGCTTGTTCTTGGATTTTTTGGGGAAGTTCATTAGCTCCTCTGAACTTGAACTCTAAGTTAGCTGACTCGTAAGCTCCAAAGAGACGAGCCATGTTGACGGCTTGGGAAGGAGCCCCCATGTTTTCAGCGATTTCTTCGACCTGGTTTGAAATTCCACGGAATAAGTTGACGTCTAGTTGAACACACAAAGCGTGGAAAAGTTCCACAACCATGTTTTGGCTGTGCAGAATAGAGCTGATTCCCTTTCCGATAGAGAACTGCAGGTGAATTCCTTGGTTGTTTTCCATGATGCTGCCTGCCTGCTCTTTGGCCATTTCAATCATAGCTCCGGCCATTTCTAACTTCTCTTCGTTGGCAGTGACGTCGATAACTAGGAAGTTCTCATGGACCTTGAATTCGACTTCAACTAAAGCAGGTTCGTCTTCTTCGGGCTTTATAACTCGTTGTAATTGAGCTGCTACTTCTCCTTCTCCGTTCTTAACTTTCTCCCAGAACTTAGAGACTGCTTCTTTCAAGGCATTGGCATTATCGCCATTTCCGCAGTCAATCACTTCGTATGCATGGAGATCCTGAAATTCAGTTCCAGGCACCTGGGTTTTTAAAGTTTGTGCATCAGGTCCTACTGCAATGTGCACAGATGCCTTGACTCCTGCATCCTTGATTTCTTCGCCGACGTTCACTTTGAAGTGGGTCTTCACAGCACCTTCCATTTTGTTTATTGGCTCCTGTGGAACTCCGAATTAAATATTTTGACAATAATCATATTTCAGCCAAAAACACTTTTAAGACTTATTAACACTTTTAGGTAGTTTAAGTAGTATTGGTAACTAGTTTCTAAGGACTTAGGACTAATTGGTTAATTAACTAGTTAGCAATAATTTAAATGTCAAGTGAAAGGGCACCAATACTTCACTATGGAGCACTTATAACTCTGTCTGCAGAAAAAAACAAGTTCCTGTACTCAGAAGGCTTCATAGATAATAGGGTGACTTTAGACGATGTGCGGAACCCAGAACTGAACTTTGAAGGAGCAGTTTTCAGAATAATTCCCCAGTGCTTGCACTCAACCCAAGCCCAGATCTTAAAAGTGATTGAAAGAAGACAGGAAAGAAAACTCAAAAACCGTCTTGAAAAACTAGAAGACGCACTGGACGGAGAAACCAAGACCAACCACCAAACCTACAACAAGTTGAAAGGAGAACCCATTCGTTTCGGGTCGTTGGTCCAACTCGAGCATGTGCAAAGTCGTCGTTTCTTGACAATCAGCAGTGAAAGTGCTGAAAGCGAAAAGGAAAACCTTAAAATCACTCTGGAAGACTACGGAAGCGAAGAGTCCCACTTTAAACTCGAACCTGCCTACAACTTCCAGCGCGAAGGAGAAGCTTACGTGAAGATTGG
Organism: Fabrea salina; assembly: GCA_022984795.1. Classification (NCBI taxonomy): domain Eukaryota; phylum Ciliophora; class Heterotrichea; order Heterotrichida; family Fabreidae; genus Fabrea; species Fabrea salina. Next base: position 321,733 of record JALIHJ010000006.1, on the reverse strand, counting down.
GGATAAGCTGAAACTAGAGGTAGTGGTGCCTTATATGAGCAGAGTCGCGAACCTGCACGCAAGTCAAACTAAAGCACTGGGGGCTAGTTTCATCCGACAGGCTACTTGGTCTGTTAGGGCCCCTAGGTTGTTTTCAGAACCAATGGAAGTAAATGCTTCTTTGGATTGCCGAACTACTTGGACAATTGACCTTTTCACTCCTTACAACAAGAAGAACCCTTATGTTTTGACTTGTGGGGACTACATTTGGCTCACACACACTGAGGAAGAAAAGTGCTTGTCTTATGGCTGCATCAGCACAAGAAGAGTTGTTTATTTGAACGAAAACCTTAGTGACACTAATGGACTGTGGATGATCGAGAGCCTAAATAAAGCTGCAGGGGGACTAGTTAACGTAAAGGAGACTTACAGACTCAAGCATGTAAGTACGGGGCGGTACTTGTACTTGAAGAAAGACGAATTCAAAGACAAGTTGGTTTTCAGACTGAAACTTACAAGGAACAGGTGTGACGATGAACGAGCTAACTGGAGTTTTGTTCCTCTGAGTGCAGAGTCGAAGTTCATTCAGTCAGACGAAGTTTGCCTTTTGAAGAATGCAGAGAACGGAGTAACTATTTCGGGGAGAGTGGACTTGAAGTCAGGAGTTTACTTCCAAACATACATTGAAGAGCCTAACTACTTTAAGTTCAGCCGTGCAGACGGACAAGTTGTGCTTGAAACTTTGTTTTTGCTGCACTGCTACCCAATCATAAAGAACTTTCCAACCAGGTACCGCCAACTAGCAAGTGGACTAAGTATTGACAAAAACAACACGAGGGAGTTCGAAAAGCTTATGAAACTTGTGATTAAGTGTGTGAATGACCTAGAGTTGTTTTGCAAAAACAAACTGCAGAGCATGATGGGGCTGGACAACCAGTATGGAGAAGTTCAGAGAGAAAGACAGCGTATGCTTAGAGAACAAAGGTTTTTTGAAGCCATTGAAGCTGTTCTTGAGATTGCTGAAGTCAAGAAAAAGTACCTACACCAAGTAAGGGAACTCAAGAAGAACAAGGAGATTATTACTGAGTTGCACTTGCTGGATGCAAGTTACTTAAGTGAGTTAGTTGCAAGCATTTACCAACTGCTGAAAACTCTGTGCAACAAAAACAGAGAAAACCAGTACGAAGCCATGAACATAGTCAGGGTGTTCAGTGGGCACGTAGGACTGGGACTTGGAGCAACTGAGTGCATTCTTTCAATGCTGAGGGACAACGAAGAACTTATGTACAAGATTTCTGAAAACGGAATAATTGAGCACTACGCTGAACTCAAAGTGAGGAACAAACAAAGCCCAGAGTTGATTAAGTTCTTTAAGTCAATTTGTGTGTTTAAAGGAGAAGGTGTCACAATCAATCAGGAAAAAGTGTTTGACCTCATTAGAAGGGACTTGGCTGAAAACGACGTGTCTTTGCTCAAGGAAAAAATTACCAGAGGGGAGTCCAAAGAGTACTTGAAGGAGTTGTTGGAGTTCTTTGCGAACTTGTGTTTGGGAAGGAACTTTGTTTGCATTGAAGCCTTCAAAGAGCACTTTCCGGTGGGGTTGTTGAGTTCCATGATATGGGACCAAGGAATAGACAGAGAGTTGAGGGCAGCACTTACTAAGCTGTTGTTGACTATTCACCTAGACATTCACCCAAGGGAAGAGTCCAAAAAACCAGAACTCATAAGAGTCCTGCACTCGGGCAATTCTGCTCTGTCTGAAGAAGCTATTTCGCCTAACAACGAAGGGATTTCTACCAAACTGACTTCTGAAAACCCAATTTACCGCAAAAATACAGTGGAAACTTCGAGTAAGTCTGAAAACCAAGAAAAAGTTTACTGGACAGACAAGGAAATCGACAGAATACTTTCTAGAACTTTGGAGTTTTTTTACTTGGACGGAGACGGCGAAAGCGACTCTGGAGAGTTGTACTTTGACTCGCTTTCTTATGAAACACTGAGACTAGCTGACAAAATGCTCAGGTTTGAACTGTACGGAACTAGTGCAAAGGTACTGAAAAACAGCTTGAACTTTAAAGAGTCTGCCCGGATGGACTTAGTTGGTTTACTAAGGTGTGTTTCTTACTTTTTTGCGACGCAACAAAGCAGTCAGGTTCCTAGGTACTCTAAGTTGAAGACAACTTCTAGCTATGAACAACTTCAGTCTAAAAAACAGAAAAGGAAAAAGAACTCCTTCCTCACCAAACTGCACAACGACCCACACAACGCTTCCGACCCCATAATTAGGTGTGCCACTAACTTAAGGAACTTTCTGCAAACTCTGAAGTCTAACTCTTTGGTTTCGCAGAACTTGAAAGACTTCGGAACTCGGATTAAGATTAAAATCAGTGGGATGTACCATTTTTTGCTTAACTGGCGACAAGACTTTTTGATTTCGAACTTTGTGGAGTTCTTCAAAGCACAAAACCTTAAGAACCTAGAGAGTTCCAAGAAGTTTGCCAAACTGCTTCCAGAAGTGATGGAAATCAGACACGGAGAAGAGTTTGACTCTCTAGACAGACTTGCTGAAGACATTTACGGCCACAGGTTCAAAAAAGTAGTTAAAGAAGAAATAGAAGACATGGACACCATTATTCCAGAAAAAGTGGTTTCTGAGTTGTTTAAGGTGTTTGTGGAGTCTAGCAACTACAAACTCAAGAGTTCAGTCTTTTCCTTGATTCTGAGATGCTTCAGTCAAAGAACAGAACTACTTAAGTCTTTGAGTCACTTGCACGTGATCACCCACGACAAAGAAATTGAACTTTTGAGGTGGCTGAAAGAAAACCTGTCCCAGTTCAAACAACTCGGCGAAAAGAGTGAACTTGCCCTTAGGTACTGGGACCAAGACGTTCAAAAACGCAGAAAGTTCAAAAAGAAGTTCAACGAAATCATCTGGATCCTCAAAAACCTAGAGTTGGTCCTTTACGAAGAAACTTACATTGTGGAGCAAAAGCCATTAGTAGGCGACAACAGAAACATTTCTAAGTCGAGACAGCAAATGCTTTACTTCTTAGAAGCCCACGACTTAATCACCAAACTCATCAAGGACGGAATGCACACTCTCAAAGAACTCTGCTCAGATCCCAACAAAGAAGCTGAAGCCTGCAAACTAAAGCAACTCTTCACGCTCTGCCACAAGATCCTCAGGAAGTTCGTTACTCGCAACTCCAAAAACCAGAAAAAACTAGAGAAGTCTGTGCACCTGTTTTCTAAGTACTTGTCTATAGACTTAGGGCAGATTCCTTTGATTTGCGAGATCTACAGAGAAAACATGCAACTTATACTCAACATCAACCCGGAAATCCTTTACTCCGTGAAGACACTGATTGAAACTAAAGGCAGAGACCCTATGTTTCTGGAGCTCTTCGACACTATCCAAGTGTGCAACGAAACACCTATCCAGCAAGTCCAAATAATGGTGCTTAACCTGTTTATTGGGGAGCACCCTAACAAAGTCCTTCTTTACCTAAACGAGAACTTGGACTTTTACTTTGAAAAAACTCTGGAAAGAGACAAACCAGTAGCTTACCACAGGAAGTTAGTGAAGGTGTTAGCTAAAAGCGGCTACGGAAAACTAGGGATGTACTTGAACGAAGCAAAGTGCCAAAAGATCTTTCCAATTAACAAAATCATTGAAATTCTGTTTGAAGCAGAAGAAGGTCAGTCGGAACTGCACAGTTTGAAAATTCCAGTGCTGGACTTCTTCCAACACATTTACTTAGAGTGTGAAAAGTTCAACGAAGAAGTAAGGGAGTCCGAAAAGTTCCTGGAGTACGTAAACTTCCAAGCCCACAAGTTAAGAGCTTCCGAAGAAATCAACCAGCACATGATAGAGTTCCTGAGAGTTTGGGTGAAGACTTTGAGGCTGTACTGCCACGAGTCCAAAAACATGAGCAAGCAAAAAGAAGACTACGAAGCTATAAAGAACTACGTAGAGGCTTTGACTGAAAGCGGCAGACTGTTTTCAGAAGGAATCATTCCTTCGAAACTTCTAAGTGACATCCAAGCACTTTGCAACTACTTTGACTACGACTTTTTGTTCAGTGTAAACGTGAGTGACGCAGAAGAAGACGAGTTGGACCCACTTGCTCCTCCTAGTCTTTTCAAAGGAACTTCAGTGTACGGTTTTTATGAAGAAAGCTGCTGTGACGTGTTTAAGAGTTGGAAAAAAGTAAAAAACGAACTAGTACACGACGAAGGAATAAAACACCTGCTCAAGCTAGAAGACAAAGCCTTGAGGGTGGCTGTTTACAACATCCACAGAATGGACGAAAGCATTAATTTTGAAAAGGTTGCAAAGGCCTTGGTGGAGTTCATTCGTTTGGGAAGGAACCAAACCAGCAACGAAATGACTTTGAAGGCCATTGAGTTCCTAGCTGCTCTGATTGCAGACCCAGTGTGCGAAAAGATGGAAGAACCAGAAAAAGTCAAACTGGAAGTCCAGGAGAAGCTCAACTCCTACGGCGCTGGAAGGGTTTCTTTGACTCTACTGTGTGACTCAAGTGTAGACATGAGTGTGTTTAAGGCCTTGATGAAGTTATCAGTTCAACTGCTCGACAACGGAAACCAAAAAGTCCAGCAAGAGTTTTACCAGTTCTTCATAAACGTGCCTTACTCAGAAGTGTTTTTCGAAAGAGTCCACAACTTGTTTAAAGAACACACCAAAAAGGTGTCCAATAACCCTCCAGTGACTAAGAAAAAAGCACCAGTTTACAAGAAAAAAGAAAGCAAAATCAAAACAGTCCTGAGACTCCTCCAGCTTTTGTGCGAGAACCACAATGACTTGCTTCAGAATTATATAAGACACCAGCACAAGTCAAGAACTAACTACAACATGATACACGACATAATTAACTTGCTGGAAAACCTAGTGCAGAAGAAGTACGCCAGAACTTTCTTGGAAATTTCCCAGTGTTTAGATACCTTGACTGAGTTCGTGCAAGGACCCTGCATGAAAAACCAGGAGTCAATCATTGACTCCCAGTTCCTGGAAATCGCCACCGGAATCCTTTCTTTGAACGAAAGGGCTGAAGAAATAGAGATCTACGACTCATTGAAAGAAGACTACCAAAGAGGCACTCCCTCAGAACTTACAGGGGATTATGGAGGGGTGGAGGTCCTCAGTGGGTGGATGATTGCTCACTTGAAGTACAAGTGCATGATAACTCTTTTGAGTTTACTTGAAGGCAGGAAGGACAGTTTCGCCATTACTAGACTCATCCGAGCCTTAAACATTGAAGTGCTTAAAGAAAACTTAGTGAGTGTGTTTACTTCTTACACAGAGTTTTACGGAGGTGACTTCTACGACAAAGAGGTCTTCAACCACTTTTTAGACAACGAAAACTACAACTCCCACTCTGCAGAAAACAGCCAGGACCTGAACCCTAAGTACTACCAAACAATCATTGAAGTAGGGTTTATGATTTACCACTTGATGAAGTACTTCAACGACAGCGACGAACCTGAAAACAAAGAAATCATTGAAAACGAACTTTTTGAGCTGCAAGCAAAAGTGGAAGACGAGTCTAGTTTTCCAGGGTCGAAACTCTTAGGAGGACTGAGCAGAATAGGAATGGCTTTTCTCAAGTCAGGAATATCAACTGTGAGCAGACTAGCTGGAAGACAAGCCAGCAGCCAGAAGTTCCAAGAAAGGCAAAAAACGCTTGAGTCAGCTTACGACTTTTTTGAGAGGAACACTGGGAACATTGAAGTAGTGTTTATGGAGAACCTGACGAAAATTTACTTCTACTTGCCACCTGAAGTAAAAGGTCTGAGTGAAGAGATCAAGGAACAGTTCCACTTAGAAGTAGACCGGAGTTCTGACCAAAGCAAACTTAAGTCTTTAGTTGACTCAGCAGAACTCACTATAGAAAAAATGCAGCACGAACACTCCCTTAGAAAGTTCTTTGACAGGAACAAAGTCATTTCTGCCATAGCTTCTAACGTTTCACTGTGGAGAGAACTGGCTTTTTTGATGACTCTTTGCTTGAACTTCATACTGATATTTTCTTACTCAAGGTACAACACCGACAGGAAAGACGAACCTTCTCTTTTCTACTACGAAAGCAGTGGCTCTGACTACGGTTTGGGCAAAAAAAGCACTGAAACCCTAATAATGTCTTTGGGGTTTGTCCAAACTATTTCTTGTTTGATGATAGTGATGTTTTTCTTTATGAAAGTAGGTCCTCTGCTTGCTCGGCGGGGATGGCTTGCAAAGGAACCCTCTAGTGAGTTTTGGAAAGCTGAGCCTCGCTGGACAAAGGTCCTTTGGAAAAGGGCTCTCCAGATCATCAGTGCCTTTTTGACTCTTTTGAGCAACTTTGAAGTGATTTACTACTCAGCTTACATGGCCTTTTCGGTCATGGGTACTTTTGGGAACCACTTGTTTTTTTCGCTGTTACTTTTGGACATAATCAACAGGTACCCTTCGCTGCAAAACGTGATTAAGTCCATAGTGAAGCCCAAGAAGCAACTTTTGCTGACGTTTTTGTTGACTTTGATTTTTGTGTACTTGTTTGGGATAATTGGTTACTTGTTTTTGCAGGACTTTTTTGGGAATGACTGTGACAGTTTGTTTAAGTGCACAATCACGATTTGGGACCAAGGCTTTAAAAACGACGGAGGCATTGGGGGGTACTTGGGGGACTGGGGGAATTCTACTGACTGGCTTCGTTTGACTTACGACAACTTGTTTAACATAGTAATACTCATCATAATGATGAGCATAGTTGCAGGAAACATCATTGACACCTTTGCAGTGTTGAGGGAAGAACTTGAAGCCAACACCAAGGACAGGCAAACTAAGTGCTACATTTGTGGCTTGAACAGAGACTACATTGAAAGAAAAACTTCCAGGTCGTTTAGGTTCCACGCCCTTAAAGAGCACAACGAGTGGAACTACATCTTGTTCATAGCTTACTTACTTAGCAAAGACGAAACCGAGTACTCAGGAATAGAGTCCTACATTCGAGAAAAGTACAACGAGCATGACGTGTCTTGGTTCCCCCAGCACAATGCTCTTTCTATACAAGACCAAGACAAGTCCCAGGAAACTAAACTCATTGACACTATTCGCAGTCTCGAGTCTAGAGTTTCCCTACTTGAAAAGCATATAGTTAACTAATTATTTACATTTAGTGCATTTCTAAGTTGCTGACTGGCAAACTATAAGGATTCCAGTCAATAGGAGCATCGGGCAAGGGCCTTTGGGCTGCTTCAATTCTAGGGAAAAGGTGAATGTCCATGGTTAAGGGTTGGAACTGCTTTACACAGGAAGCTTTCATTAAGGGCCTTACTTCCAGGATGTAAGAACACTGGACGTGACTGCCTTTAACGCAGGGAATGGATTCCACACCTTCCAGTTCGAAAGAGAACTTAATGGCGTCGGAGGCTATTTTGTCTTTGAAAGACTCAACTCCGTCGAACTCAGCCTCCCAGAGTGAGTGGGAAAAGATCTCTGCTTTTCCCTTGGAGTTCCTAGTGAGTATTTGTCTGTGGACGCTCACTGTGAAGCTGTTGATGCTGACAGGGTTGTTTGAGTTGTAAACTTCTAAGCAGAAAACAGCGTTTTCGTTGGGCACAAATGCGTTTTTGTTAACACTTAGTTTTAGGTCGCAGTACAGCCCCCGGAAACACATTTGTTTGCTTTGGAGTGTTTCTTTCTTGAAAACACCCATCCTTTCTTGAGTAATGGGGTTCCCAATAGTGACTTCGCACTCATTAGAGATCTTTTTGGCATGGTTTGGTTCGATCTGGGCCTTGACTTTGTACCTGATGCAGGTCAAAAGGTCCTTGGCAGTGTAGTTGAAGGAGTTTTGCAAATTTGCAGGCAACTCGAAGGAGAAGGGTATTTCGTACTGGCCTTCCTGAACTAGGCCCTCCTCCCAAACTCTGACGGGACTTTTTTTCTCAAGGAACTTGAACTTCTTTTTCTTCTTAGAGCCTTTTTGGACAATTTCACTCCCAACAAACCTCAGCCAAAGAGTACTGGCTTGAAGGTCTTTTAGAGTTTGGACGAAAATAGTTCCCGTTAAGTTTGTGCCTGGTGAATAAGAGTAAGATTCCGTTGTAATTACTAAATTTCCAAGACTGTGTTTAGAGCCCATTTTTAAATATAAATATATGGTGGTGATGAGAAAATTCGCGACATCCGAGTCATGATAGCAATAACACCTTTTCACTGAGCCTTTGTGTATGTTAACATAATAATGGTAAAGAAGTCTTCTGAAGGCCCTCAGGAACCCCAAAGTTTTCTGGCCAAGGTAAAGAACCTTCCTCAAGGCGACTCTAAAGCTCTAAAAAGGATCTTCAAAGACTGCGGAGACTACCAAGTCTCCACAGTTGGCGAAGACTATGCAGTTCTGGAGTTCAGCACAAAAAAACAACTGAAGAGTGCCCTCGAAATGAACGGCTGCACTTACAAAAAACAAAAAATCAAAGTCAAGAAAACCAAGAAAGAAGCCCCCCAAGAAGGAGTAGAAGTAGTAGTGGGAAACTTGCCTCTGGGGAAGGAAGAAAGGGCCTTGGGAAAAGTGTTCAAAAAGTGTCCAGAGTACCAGTCCAGGGTGTTCCAAGGATTTGCCAGAGTGAAGTTTGACTCAGAAAAAAGTGCCAAGTCTGCCTTGAAGAAGAACCGAACTGTGTACAGAGAACACGAAATCCTAGTTAACAAACTAGAAGACCTGCCCTCAAGCATTCAGCGCAAAGAAGGGCCCAAGACTGTGTTTGTTGGAGGGATAAACAGCACAACCACTGAAGAACAACTCAGGAGTTTCTTCTCTGGGTGCGGAAACGTCAAAAGAATACACATAGCTACAGACCCTTCAGGGAACCCCAAAGGGTTTGCCCACGTAGAGTTCACGAACCCCTTCGCTCCCCAAACAGCTGTGAACCTGACTGGCAAAAAACTCAACGGGAAACCACTCAAGGTCGACATTGCTGAAGAAAGGTCCAAAGCTCCTCAACGCGGAAGAAGTGTTAAGCTAGGGTAATAATAGTAAATGAACAGAAGAACCAAAAAGGAAACCCCAGAAAGAAAAGAAGAAAAAAAGACAGGTCCTTACACCTCCAAACCCAGTGAAAGACTGAACATCAAAACCGCAGACCCTTTCAAACCCAAAAACAAAGCCAAAACGTAAGTTTTAAGCAGCAACTTAGGGTACGTTTACAATGCAGGGGGCATTCCTTGTAGAATCAATCATGGCTCTGTCAACAACAGACTTCAGTGGGACACTCCTCCTTCAGAACTAAACTACGACCCCTTGCTAGTGACTTGCTTAGAGGGCTTACTTGAAACTGAGCACCCCTTTGTGTTTGTAGCGCGCCAAGGAACTCTGGAGTTACTCACAGCTGAAGGAGCTGCTGAAAAGACTCTGCCCCTCATTCCTAGACTAGTGAGGCCCCTACGCATGGCACTTATGAGCAGAGAGCAAGGAGTGTTTTCGGCTGCTTTGGAAACACTAAGAATCTTGTCGGAGTTAGTAGGTCCTTACTTGAATCCACACGTGCACTTGTTTTTGCAGCACTTAGGAAAGAAACTCTCTGACAGAACTCTTCGGGACAAAGTACTCCAGGTACTTATGACGCTAGAGGAGCAGGGAGGAGAAGAAGTAACACCCATAATCAAGTCCAAAATACCTACTTATCGATCTTAAGTTGTTACTAATTACATTTAAATGTCTTTGATCATCTGTTTGAGTTTCAGCCAGTCTGACCTTATTTCGGAAATTTGGTGTTTGATAGAGACCAACTGGGTTTCCTGTTTGAGTGTATGCTGCTTAAGTACTTGTAGGTCTTCTGCGTCTTCCATAATGAGCTCACTTTGAGACTTGCAGCACCTTAATTTTTTCTCTTTGGATTCCATTTAATTATCATTTGAATAGTAATTAAAATGGGAAGTTGCTGTAGTGTGTGCAATGAAGTTAGTTCGGAAGCTGTGTTATCCGAAGAAAAGCCCTTAGTTCGCAACGACAAAAACTCTCCTAAAGAAAAAAGTCCCCAGCAGAGTCCAGGGAGGCTAATTAATAGTAATTATGAGATTTAATTAAATTTGGAAAGGCGAAGAACTGTTGGAGTAAAAACTAGGCGGAGAAGTAGAAACATTTGAGTAGTAAGAAATCCGGGAGTTGTACCCAGAGTACTTGTACATTTGGTCAATGTAGTGGTGGATGTTGGAGGGAGTCTCTAGGTACTTTTGGCTAGTGGTAGTTTGGCACTCACAGAGTAACACTTTGCTGCGGAGGTTAAAGGCATACCAAAGGGCAAAACAGTTCGCAAGTTTTCTGATGTACAGTTTTCTAAAGGTGTGAACTAACTTGACTGTTTTGATGACTCTTGCAAAGTCGACTGCAGAGGCTTCTTTGAGTTGTTTGAAGCTTAAACAAAGCTGACTTCTGAGTTTTTTGGTCGAGAGGTTGTTTAAGACGCTGCAAAGAAAGTTAACTTTGATGTACTTTTGGACTTCCAGAGCTTTTCTCCACCCCTTGAACAACCTTTTGAGTCTGAAAGTATCTAGTTTTTTAGTGAATTCTTTAGACTCCAAGGCCCACTTTTTAAAGGCCTTTTGAGTTGAATAGAAGTGATTTTTGTTGAAGGCTTGGATTGACTTAAGTGGACTAGTTGGAATGTGGGTTTTCCGGGACCTGAACTTTTGAGCAATTTGCTTGTAGAGCAGTTTTGTTTTGGGCACGAACTTGGGTTTGAGTGAGGTTTTTTTAAACAACTTGCTGCTCCACAGTGTTAGAGTGGAACTCAAAGCATACCTTCGGCAAACCCGAAAGAGTTTAGTTAAGTGTTGAGCACACTTGGCGGTTCTTAAGCCATTTCTATAAAATGTTTGCAACTTAGTGTTTAGTTTTCTCTTGAAAATGCACACACAGCTTTTCAAGGCAGTTTTCCTTTTTAAAAGAACTTTAAAAGAACTCTTCCAAGCAAAAAAGTGCCTGCAAAGAACTTTTTTGGAAGTAGCCTCTGAAAAAGCTTTCATTTGGGACAAAGACTTCATTTGGCAGAAGGAGGAACTGAGTCTTTTCGAAAAGACCTGAGCGAGGAGAACTGACATGGTTTTGGCAGTAACTCTTTTAAAGGAGTGACTTTTCGAAGAAGTTCTGGCGCGAGAACTAGTTCTTTTGGAGTCTTTGAACAGTCCTTTGAGGAGGTGGAACCCAAAATTCAAAAAACTCCGCGAAGTTCTTCTGTAGGGTTTGTTTAAGCACAAAGCCATCATCAAACCCCTTGGTTGGTAACAATTGTCTCCAGACTCCAGAGTTTGGACTACTTCTTGAGTGTCAACTCCTACTTCTTGGAGTTCAAGTGTCAGTTTTTGAAGCAAAGTCTGCATTTTTTGAGAAAACCTTTGTTGGGAACTAGCATATTCAGACAGCAGTAGAATGTCTTTTTTGAAAGACTGGATCTTTTGTGAATTCATATTGTATGAAAACGAATAAATGGCATTTTCAGAATCGCGTGGTTCCCTCAACTATGAAAGTTTATATGAACAAGCTAAGGAAGAAATCAAAGATGCCATTCCTCCTTGGAAAGAGGCAAGTTTCACCCAGCGCCTAAGACTCGCTTTGTACTACTTAGCTATTTACATGCCAGTGGTGGTTTTGACCCTGCTAGTTGTGGTAGGCTACACCACTTACGTAGCTTTTTATGTAGTTCCTTTAGTTACAGACAAGGATGACCCCCCTGAACTCTACTACTGGCACACTGACTCTGAAAAAAGCAACGCCCGCTTGAGAGGGTGGATCTTTTTTGCAGTGGTGACTTGGACTGTAGGCTGCATTTCAGTAGCGCATGTCCAGTGCATCAGAGTAGACCCAGGGTCCATACCCCAAGAAAAGCCTTGGGATATCCCAAGTGACGAAGACTCCAACTCTTCTGACTCCGAAACTCGTTTGCGGCTTGTTGAACGATCCGAAACTGGCGACGTACGCACTTGTGGAAGGTGCACTAAGAGGAAGCCTGACCGGACTCATCACTGCAAACAGTGTGACAGGTGCAACCTTAAGATGGACCACCACTGCAACTGGGTGGCTAACTGTGTGGGCTTTTACAACTACAAATACTTTTTCCAAATGGTATTTTACGGAGCGTTGGCTTTGGCAGTATTTATGGGGACCTTTTGGGAAACAGTGGTGGTGACAGTGGCTGACCCCGACCAGTCAGCTTTTTTGAGCTTTTACATAGTGCTTTCTTACTCGTTGATGGTGATGCTGGGGGTGGCCTTGATAGGGTTTTGCATTTTCCATTTTTGGATGATTTCCAACAACTACACCACAATTGAGTACTGCGAAAAAAGACGCCAGAAAAAGCACACTTTATACAGCCAAAAGTCGCCCTTTGACTTGGGGACTTACAAAAACTTCCAAGAGGCCCTGGGAAGGAACCCTTGGTTTTGGTTCCTGCCTTTCAACTACCGACAAAAAGACGAAACGGGTTTGTTTTTTGAAGTCCAGGAATAATTAAGTGTCCAATTAAGTTAATAAAAAGCAGGATGTACTACCGAGTTTTCAAAGAAAAGTTCGAAAAAGAAATAGAAAGGCAGAAGGCTGCTAGAGTGGCTTTGGAAAAAATCAACTCTTTGCAGTTGGTGGTGCCTGACTCGGAGGACCTAGAACAAATCCGTGCGAGACAAGGACGCTCTACTTTGGTGTGCATTGCTGCTACAGTGGGTGCTTCACTTACCTTTATGAAGAGGTGGCCTTTGAGGCTTTTTTTCATGGGTTGTGGGTTCTTCACCATTAAGTTGCTTTTGAGTCCTTACTACTTAGCAGAGATGATGGAGACTATAGCTGAAAAGCCCTCTGAAGCAGGCCAAGCTGCGAGGGCAGTACTTATCTTCAAGTCTCCAAACCACGAGTTGAGACAAAAGTACGAAAACATTTCAACACAGTACAGGAACTACAAAAACAAGCTTAAACAGAACTAATGTTTTTAAGTGGTTTTGGTAGCTTTAATTCTCTTTTTTGCTTTGTGGGGCTTTGGACTTAAATAGCGTTTGGCAGGAAGTGCTAAACTTTCTTCTTCCAAACACCTTTCAACGTGGTGGGTTTTTTCTTGTTCAGTGAAGTTTTTGGGGAAACTCCAGTCACAAACAGGACAAAGTGGTTGGGGGAGTCCAAACCTAGAGTCATTTATATTTTCAAGTAGTTCCTGGCACTGCTTGAGTTTAGAGTTGGCTTTAGTAAGCAGTTCTTCTAACTTGGAGTAAACTTGACTCATTAACGAGATATAAATATGAAACCCGGCGAGTCTAACTATGGCACTGAGTCACTAAGTACTGAAAGACACAGAATGGAGTACCAACTACTTAAACTGAGGAAAGAAGTGAACTTAGAAAGTTCAAAAGAAGGAAAAACTGTCCACTGTCTCAAAAGAGCATCGGGTTTGGAACTCATTGACAACAAAGACTCCAACCTACTGACCAGACTATCGGAAGGCGAGTGCAAGTTCTTGATAGTGATTGCTATGTACAACGAAAACCCCGAAGAAGTGATACAGACCCTAGACGGGATTTGCGACAACTTAAGGCACTTTGAGTCAGGGGGGATTCCCCCTGAAGAAATAGCCTGCATTGTGATTGTTGACGGAATGGGTCCCTTCCTCAAAGTTTACCAAGAACACGAATTCTTCCAAAGGTTCTTTGACGCTGACTTAATAAAGAACAGGTACAACTGCGAAAACTTACTTAACTTCGACGTAGGAATTGAAAACGAGTACGACGAAATAGCACATTGCTTTATGCAGCAGTACGAAAGCGAAGGCAATGAAAAGTTGCCTTTGAACTTGTTTTGGTGTGTCAAACAAGCCAACAAGCGCAAACTTAACTCCCACCTTTGGTACTTCGGAGGCTTTTGCGAAGCCATCCAGCCCAAATACTGCATGCTTCTAGACGTAGGCACCAAACCTGACGAAAAAGCACTTTTTTACTTGTTTGAAGCAATGGAAGTAGACCCCAGAGTGGCTGGGTGCTGTGGAGAAATCAAACCCATCACTACCAACATGTGGAACTTCGTAGTTTCGGCCCAAGTAGTGGAGTACAAATTCGGCCACATCTTCGACAAAGCTCTTGAAAGCATTGTGGGGTACATCACAGTGCTTCCTGGAGCCTTCAGTGCTTACCGGTGGGAAGCACTCCAGGGAGACAGTTTGTGGCAAGACTACTTCAAGTCTTTGAGGTGGCCTCACAAAATGGACGCTTTCAACTCTAACATTTACTTAGCGGAAGACAGGGTTTTGTGTCACTCTTTGGTTTGCAAAGAAGGTCGCAACAACATACTGCGTTACGTGCGCGAGTCAGTAGCTGGGACAGACGTTCCTGACAAACTGCCGATACTTTTGGCACAGCGCAGAAGGTGGATTAACGGTTCTTGGTTTGCTTTGATTGACACTTTGAGGAAGTGCAACCGCATCTGCAACAGCAACCACTCGTGTTGCAGGAAACTTGCAATTTGCTTTTTGATGTTGTATTATGTAGTCAATGTAATATTTACTTGGCTCATGGTGGGGTCTTTTTACTTGGTATTTTCCATCACAGTGAGGAACTCCACTCTGGGTTACGAGTTTGACAACGTAATTGACTCAGGACGTGCGTTTATCCTTTTGTACGTAGCTATACTGGTTTTGCTGTTGATACTTTCACTGAGTGTGAAGCCTAAAAGAATTGAGTCGACTTTAAACATCATTTCAGTAGTTCTGGGGGCCTACATGCTGCTTGCGATGTTTTTCATGGCAAGTTACTTAGCAAGTGCAGAGTTCGACCAGCAGTGGATAGCTTACATAATGTATGGTTCGATTCTGGCCTTTGCAATTATAATACTGATCAACAATGCAGTTGTTGTAGTGTTGAAAGGAGTTCTGCAGTTTGTGTTTTTAACTCCTACTTACGTGAACATGTTTTTGATCTACTCGATTTGCAATGTCCACGACTGCACCTGGGGGAACCGTCCTGACCAACTAAACGAAGACGAGAAAAGCAAGCTGGAAGAGTTTGAAGAGTTCAGAGGACGTTGGGTGATAGTTTGGGTACTTAGTAACGGGTCCTTTGCGTACTTCCTAGACACTCTTGACAAGATAAACCAAGAAAAGGCTGCTGAAGAAGGAGAGGGGGGGAACTACTGGATAGTGTACATGATTGGGTTGATAGGAGCTGCAATACTCTGCATAAGGTTCGTGGGAGGTGTTCTTTTTTTCCTAGACGAAAGGTTCTTTGCCAAGAGACTTGAAAAAGACTATGGGAAGCACAGAGTAAAGCCCCACCAAACAGAGATGAAGCTTTACTCAAGGGAAGTTTCCTTCAACTCTACTTTGCGAAGGAACTCTTCCAGAAACACTGAAAAAATAGTAGAAGTGTTTGGAAGTCGCAACCACTTCCACAAGTACTCCCAAAAAGCACTTATGGACAGAAGCTTCGTGTACAAGCCTAGAAGGTCCTGTACCCAAAACTTCAACCAAGGTTCAGTTTCGGACTTTTCGCCAGAACTCCCCAAAGAACCCTACGGAGTAGAAACTAGTTTGCGGTACTCCAGAAACATCGAAGAGAAAAAAAGCACTCTCAGAATCCCCGTAGACAACCTTTCAGACAAAGAAGACTCCATAGTAAAGTTCACGGAAAGTGTGGACTCTTTGGAGGAAAACCAGTCCAACTCTGGAAGCTTCACTGACAAAGTTTAATTAATTAACCCAGACTGAACTGTAAAACTTGTAAAGTTTCAACTTCTCCTGGTGAATAGTCTCTTTTGCATCTCGGACAGGATTGGTCTCCAGATTTGAAATTTGAAACTCTGCACAGATTGCATATTTTATGTTCTGGACAGACAATTGAAAATTCATCATCGTCTTTTTGGTTTCTGCAAGCAACGCAGGGTGGCCTTGAAGACACTGGAGGTCGGACTAAAGGAGGCTGATTTTTAGGTTGGTTGAGCGGAAATACAGAGGGGAAGTTTTGCGATTGCTGGAATTGGTTTTTCATCGGGTTAGGTGGAATCACTGGTGGAGGTCCTTGGTTAGGTGTATTTACTGGAGGACGCACAGGAGGTGGTTGATGTGCTTGATAATTCTGAATAGGTGGAGAGATCGGAGGCCCTTGGTTAGATGGGTTTACCGGAGGACGCACAGCAGGTGGATTTACCGGAGGTCCTTGGTTAGGTGGGTTTACCGGAGGACGCACAGCAGGTGGCTGATGTGCTTGAGAACCCTGAATAGGTGGAGAGATCGGAGGTCCTTGGTTAGGTGTATTTACTGGAGGACGCACAAGAGGTGGCTGATATGCTTGAGAACCCTGAATAGGTGGAGCCACTGGTGGAGGTCCTTGGCTAGGTGGAACCACTGGTGGAGGTCCTTGCCTAGGCGGAGTTGCCGGAGAATATCCTTGGTTTCCAGGAGCCTGTACTTGGGGAAATTGGTGCCCAGAATCTGACAATTGCTGGAATTGGTTTTCCATGGGGTTATGTGCTTGATAATTCTGAACAGGTGGAGAGACCGGGGGTCCTTGGTTAGCAGGAGCCTTTACTTGGGGAAATTGGGGTCCAGAAGGAGTTTGAACTGGGGGGTAGGAATTTTGTTTAGGAGTAGGCTGGGCAGGTGCAAATTGGTTAGTTGGTTGTTGTTTTAAAGACCGAGTGATCTTTTCAAGGGTTTTCTGGAGTTCAGGGTTGCTTTCTTGGACCTTTTGCAAATGACTTTGGAGTTTTTCAGGATCTTCAAGCTTGGAAAAGTCAATAGCAGGGATGATTGCCTCAAAGAGAGAGGTTAAAGACGAGTCAGAGACGGATGTAGAACTTTGGACGAGGTTTTGAGGGAGTACTTGCACAGGTGCGTGGTTGGATGGAGAGGTTTTTTTCTGTTCTTCTTGAGAAGTAGTTATGAAGGGGTAATTATCAATTGAGAGACTAGCCTGGCCACTTTCATCAACTTCTAGATGCCTTTGGTGGTAAATCAAGGAGTAGTTGGAGTCGCCTTCTAAGTAAAGAGTTATGAGGGGCAGTTGGTTGTTGTCGTTGCACTGAATGAACTTGGCCTGTTGAGATCCTATGATTAGAAGGTGCACTTTAAGAGAGTTAAGCATGTTTTGAAGGTTAACCTCCCTTACTCCGACCTTAAAGGCCTGTCTGTTTTGTATTTCGTTAACTATGTCCCTTTTCCCTCGGTTGGCGTGGCACATGAGTTCGCGGACAGTCCACTCTATGGACTGGCCTGCTCTTTGGCTTTGGTTCTGTTCATTCAAGTAGTAGTTAACGAACCTTTTGCAAGTTGCAATGTCATAGTTAGTTTTGTCCTGCATGATGCCTAGCAGCTGCCTGAAAATTCCGATTCTTTCGAGGTTGGCTTTTTGTTGGTTAGTTCCGTTTTCGTTTATGTCGGTGATCATGTGGTCAAGGCAACTGCTGAGTTTTTTTGTGATAGCATTGTAGTGTGGAGGTGACAACTTAAAGCGGTTTATGGCCTCCAAAAGAGCTGTTCCAAAGCACAGGTAGAAAGAAGAAACTTCAGGCTTTGTTCTGGAAATCGACTTGAAGTCCCTGAATTCTTGGCCTAGTTGAATTGGCTCTTGGCCAAGTTTTATAGGTTCGCCCATATTATTATAGATTACCTTTAATTATTACCTAAGTGTTAAATAGCCCATTTTGACTAGTAATTGTTATTGATTTTTAAGCTGAAAGAGTTCCTGCATGAGGTTAGAAATTTGCTTGTACTTTCCGTAGAGAAGGTTGTATTGGTCTTGCCTGGAACTAGCAAGTTTGACTGAGTTCAGAAAGAAAGGGCTGAGAATTCCTTCAATGATAAGTGGCTTTTCTTGGGTGTAGAACTGCTGGTACAGAGAGTCCGTACTGAACCCGGGTCCGTGCTCAACTTTGGGAATGGTTCTCAGTAACCTCGTGAAGGCTTCTTTGGACTCTGACATATTTATAAGTAGTTGCTGGTGCGCCAGTTGTTGCCACTAAAGATATAAAAAGCTTAGGTAGACTATAAAACCAATCCGCAATAGTCTAGTCTGGTTAGGATCTTCGGCTCTCACCCGAAAGACCCGGGTTCGAGTCCCGGTTGCGGAATTTTTGTTGGGTTTTGCAACTTATTAAATTATAATGGGGTGTAATTGTTCTTGCTCTGAAACGGTGCCTTACACTGCACCTTTGGAAATAGTTATACAGGACAACAGAGTTGCTTTGGACAAAAGACCTAAAAGTTTGGAAGAGTTGCTGAGAGTGGTGCACGAAATAGAGCTAGAAAACAAAACTTGCAAAGAAGTAGTTCTGGAATACTACGGACTTGAAGGCATCACTCCGATTTTGAACGACTTGGGACTTCAGGAGGCTTACGTGTACGCAGGCAACGCCAAACTAGTTATAGGCGCTAAGGTGGTGAAAACTGCTTCGCATTCATTTAAACCTAATTAAATTGTCACATTTGTCCGTATTATGAAAATTAATTTATTTAAAACAGATAATGGGCTGTGGAGCTAACTCCAGAATTTCGTGCGTAAGTGAGTACTCTTTTCCCAACAGCTTAGACCAAATGGTGCACTTCAGTACCAATGGGACTCCTACTTTAGGAATTTACAGCATTGAAAAAGGCACTTACACAGAGCAAGCAGTCAATATAAACCTAGGGCCTGGCTTTGGTTTCTGCTGGGTAGGAAAAGACATTTTTGTGGGCGGAGGGTGTTTGCGTCCCAGAGTTGGGATACTTAACTGTTACTTTATACCTAGTAGTACTTGGACTCCTAAGCGTCTTGCAGACCTGACATCTCCCCGTTCAGACTTTGCTATTGCTGCTTACAAAAGCGAAGTTTACATTATTTCAGGGTGCAATGACAAAAACTTAATAGTGACTACTGTTGAAAAGTACAGTTTCGAAGAAGCAGAGTGGAGGACTTTAAACTCTATTCCACAAGGCAGAAGGAACTCCACTGCTTTAGCTACTGAGTCCCAAATACTTGTAATGGGGGGACACTCAGGTCCAGAAGCAATGAACAAAATCGAAAGATTCTTGCCAGAGGAAAACCAGTGGGAAACTTTGGGAGTGCTGCCAGTTTCAATTTTGGAAGTTGGGCTTGCTAGGGTTGCACCTAATTTGATTTTAGTATTTGGTGGCAGGGACTCTTACTGGCTGAAGATTTCAGATTTCAGTCTGCTTAAAGGCCCTCAATTGCCCCAAGGCAACTGGAGGTTCAACACTGAAGCTAAGACTTACTTAGGCAGAGTTTTTGCTATTGAGGCTAGTTGTGACCAAATACTTGTGTTTGAGTCTAATTTTTGGCACGTAAAGTCTCTGAAGCCAGAGTATATGAAGCTTTGAATTAAATAATTAGTTGAGATACTTAACGATATAAGCTTCAGGTTTTTTCTGCTTGCAGAACTGGGCCATTCTGGTGAGCAAAGCGTCAAGTTGGGAGGTCTCCTCTCTGTCATACACGTCCTCGAGGGCCATGTAGATTGAAACTATGAGTTCTAGGTTTTCCTGGGACAGGTCTTTGGCTTCGTAGATTTGACTGAGTATTTCCATGAGTTCCTCCACAACTACTGACAAAAGCTCTCTGAGGTCTTTTGCAAACTGTTCGTTTCCGGACATAAGTTTGTCGTTGGAGTCCACTCTGAAAATAGTGGCAGGCAGTCTCAGTTGGGTTTGAGTGTTTAAGTAACGCATCAAGCTAATTAAGACTCTCACTTTGAGGGGAGTTTGGTTTTTGTGGAGGTCTCTGATGGAGTTGAAGAGTCCGTTGGCAGGGAGAAGGAACCCACTGGTTGAAGCAGGGTTTTCGGGAAGAAACACCATTTGGGAAACTAGTGAATGGATGCTGGGTTCTATTTCATGGATTGTTTTTTCTAGTTCAGGAATCAAAGAAACCGCAGCTTTCACTAGAGCTTCAGCTTCTCCTATGAGTCCGTTGACAAGTGCAACTTGGCTAGAAAGCACGAAAAGCTTGAACTGAGTAGGCAAGTCTTCCAAAGAGGGAATAGTGATATGTGCGTAGGAAATGCAAGCTTTGAGGAAAGCTAGTGTTTTTAAGTTATGTTTGCCCTTCACGAACTGGTGAGCACGCATGCAGATTTCCAAGGAAGCCTGGATTAGAGTTTCCATGACCATCTCCATACTTGAGAAACTAGCTCTTGCTTCAGAAAGCACGTTTAGGTGCTGTTCCAAGTTCTTTCCGAAGTTGAGGTTTTTCAGGAAGCTGCAAATTAGTTGTGAAATGCGTTTGATGTACTCAGGACTGCTTTCTCTGAAGTCAATGCTGTCGTGGACTATCCTCATAACAGTAAACAGTGTATGGATCATGAAGGGGTTGGAAACTTCCATTTTGATTTCGTCACGTGCGTAGTGTTCAACTATTTTGTGGCAAAGTTCAGTTTTTTTCTTCAGAGGAAACTCGTCTAGGATGGACAGGAAGTCCTCAATCGACAGCAAAGTAGAGAAGTTCTTTGAGTAAAGCAAAAGTGTCCTCATGATTTTTTCCAAACTTTCAGGAACTTGGGACTTTTTGGACTTCAAGTTTGAAATAAAGTCTTTGATCACAGAGTTGGCTTGTGACAAGTAGTCGTGCTTAAGCATGATTTGGATGAAGATTTCCACTGCTTCTACGTAGAGTTCCAACTGAGACTGAGAGTTCTCGTTGATTTTGTCCCAAACCAAATTAAGCACTTTAAGGATGCTTTTGGACATGCTTGAGTTGTAAACGGCTTTTGTAAGCGAAATAGCTACTTTCATGATGTCGTTGGGGTTCTGCACGTTGTTAAAGATTTCCATAAAGAAATTTATGTGCGAAGTAACTTGGTGAGAAGGAAATTCCTCAATGATTAAACCCAGAAGTATAGGTTTCCTTTCAATGCTAGGTCTGAGTTTTTCCACTATTTCAACAATCAATTCAGGCTGTGAATTGTAACTTACACAGTAAAACAACCACTGAAGGGCAGGTTTACAAATCTCGTACTGTTCTTGGGAAACCAAAGACACAAACTCACACAGGTCCTGGAGCAGCAAGTCCAAGTGGTCTTTGCTTTTAAGGTTGAGTTTGACTGTTTGTAAAGCAAGGTACATTCCTGCGTAGCAGGACATAATAGGGTTGCCTATTCCTCTTATTTGGTGAACTAGCCTTGTCATTACTTCTGGGTACTTGTCAATCCACTTAAACCTGTAGCACTTCAACAAAGCTATTTCTACAAAGATTCTGGGCTGCAACTCTCTTATGCAGGATATTTTCAAAAACCAGTTGTTGGCAGTGTCCTTAGCTTCTTCGTTTACTTGGTTTGGCAAAAACTCTTCAGAAGCTGCTCCACTGAAGGCTATTGAAAACAACCGGTTGTAAACTAGGTGTTCAAAGTTGTCAAGCATCTTCATAGCACTGAAGAAAACAGCTGGGTAGTGGGAAGTGTTCACCACGTCCCTCATCATTTTCACGGTCTGAATAACTAACTTAAGAGTTTTCACGCGGTCGTTGAGTGACCAAGCTTGTTCCATTTCCCTACAGAGCATTTCAATGTGGGCCAGGAACTCCTGGTGTGAAACGTATGAAAACTCGTCTTTGGGTTTTTTGGAGGCCTGCAGAACTTCTAGTCGCGAGTAAGTTGGGGAGACTGTTCTGGACTCAGGGACTTCCTGGGTGTTAGTTGCTATTTTGAACTGAGAAGAACTTTCGAACTTAGAAGAAACAACTTGAGTGAGGTGGGACCAGTACTGAGAAGGGTCTTCTTTGGGGTTTTCAGTAAATTCCTGTTTGACTTTGACGGGACCAAAGATGCCAAGAGGGTCAGGGATTTCTTTTTGGAGTTTAGTCACAGCTAGGGGCTGTTTGTCTGTTTGAGTGAGTTGCACTTTAGCTTTGGAGTTTTCGAGGATGTAGTTTCTTCTCCTTGTTTGCCAAGAAGCAATTTCCATTTTATCTCTTACTTATGCAGAAAAAGGGCTTTGAAAATTTGAATAGTAGAACGAGCGTCTTCAACAGGACAGTGCTTCCCTAACTGGATCACTTTGCCCAGCACGTCAAAAGAAAGCTTCTGCAAACTCACTGCTTTGACTTGGGTTTTGGCCTTAAACAACTTCTGGGTGTCTCTAACTTTTTCTTGGTCTAGTTGCAGGTCCAAAGCTTTTAAGTCGTGGGAAATAGAGTGTCCCACTACTATTTTGTCTTCAATAATGTTTTTGACTAAAGCCTGGACTTGTGGAAATGACTTGGCGTTTTTCAGGTGCTTGGACCTGATTCCTGTAATGGAGCTTCGGTAGTTCTTGACTTCTGAGTCAGGCTTTACGTACTCGTTCAAAAGCACGTGGCCATCAAAGTCCACTATTGCCACTTGCGCTAGGGTGTTAGGGTCTTTTTCAGTGCTGACCATTTCGCAGTCCAAAGCAACATAGGGCAGAGATGTGTGTTTTTTAGTGGCCCGGTAGTTGGGGTTTTTCTTCCAGTTAGTAGAGACTCCAGTGGAGGGTTTGCGCTTTTGCGGAAGTTGGGGAGTTGGCTGGGAAATGTCCTTAAGTACTTTGAGCATAAGGTTTTTTTCTTTGTCCATGTTATAAATATTATCTAGGGAAATGCTCGGATGGAATCATCCATTTCAATTCTGTGTTTTTGGTGCAGGAAAAGACTTTCCAGAACCTTAGGGTTTCGTCTCCAGAACCCGAAAGAAGAGACTTGGAATCTGGAGACAAGGCAAGGTGCAAAACTCTGCTTGAGTGCCCTAGCATAACGCCTACTTTCTGCATTCCAGGCAGTTCCCAAACAGCTATTTCGTTTTGGGGAGGTCCGTGGGCTGAGACTAGCTCGTTGCTTGTGTTCGAAAAAACCAAACTGCAGATTTGCGACTGAGTGTTAACAGCACAGGACTTAGTGAGGGTTTGCGTGTCCCAGACCCGAATAGTTTTATCAGAACTGCCTCCGCCTGAAGCAAGCTCACAATACTTGTGGGGAGACCAAGCCAGTGCTTTTACTGCAGCAGTGTGCTCTGTGAACTTAAACACCGGGCGTGAGTGCCTGATGCTCCACAAAACTACAGTGTTGTCGTTGCCCCCTGAAGCTACTAGTCTTCCGTCTGCGTTCCACTTCAAGCCACAAACTTCGTCTTTGTGGAACTGGAACTTGGCAAAGGTGTCTTTGGACCTAGAGTCGCTGTGTGAAATGTTGTGATCTGCAGACCCTGAACTGATTACAGTGCTGTTCCAGGAAAGAACTCCCACACGGTCACTGTGGGAGTAGAAACTTGAAGTAACTCTGCCCACTTGGGTGTCGTAAACCAAGACACTTCCTGAAGAAGTTCCAACGGCTAGCTGGTTTCCAGAGGAGTTGAAACTTAGAGAGGTAACTGGGTTTTGCAAGTTGCAGAACTTAGTTACTTTTCCCGTGATTGGGTGGAGTATAAACACGTTTTGTGCCAAGCCTGCTGCAATTTGGTTGTTGGGACCCCAGTCCAGAATGTTCAAGTAATAGTCATCTGGGAAGCCTGGAGCGTCTAGGATTTTGTAGGGAGAGTGGGGGACTTGTCTGGGCAAGTAGCTTCGGAGAGGAAGTAGGGTAGAAAAACTAGATGAAATGTCTGGACTAGATACAGGAAGGGGTTTGTAATTTAACAAGTTAGTAGGGAGAGGCAGCAAGGACTCTAAAATCTTGGAGTAAGAGAGTTTGTTAGGAAGTGGTTCGGACTTAGTGAAACCGCTGAGTGTAGAAGATACGCGGTTGGGGATGTATCTGCCTCCAGTGTGTTGGGTGTTAGTTTGCACCTGGAAAGACTTCTTGGGAGTTTTAAACATTATTAAGTCCCCCTTTTGAATGCTAACCCTAATTACTTAAGGAATTATGGTTTGGTTTTTGCAACCTTTGCACCTGCAAAAGGTAGTACACGGAGCTCCTAGTTGAAAACATTCACAGTACTTTTTCATGCAGCCGGACTTAGAACAGCTGCAGCCTTTGCCGTTGAGTAAGTGGTGGGACCCGTTGTGGAGTACAGTCCTGACTTTGGGTTTGAAAGCCTGGGGGTTCCTGTCGAGTACATTTGTTACAGCTTGGCGTCTTTGTTCGTCGAACTCTTCAGAGTTGTGGCAGCCTGTGCAGTTACATCCCACACACGTTTGTCCTGAAGAAAAGCACTCGCAGTACAGCTTAAGGCATTTGGACTTGACGCAATTGCAGCTGGTGCGAGGTCTCTTGAAGGGCTTTCCGGCAGAGAGGGACAGCAGTGCCTCTTCCGGTTGGTCTTGTGTCATTTTCAGAACCCCTAGATTTAGGGGAAACAGTTTGAAGGGAAAACTTTTCACTTTTTGAAAAGCTCCTGAGGGAGACAATGATTTATGGCAATAAGGCAACCCGAACGCAGGAGAAGTCACAGGGGTTCTGTAAGCCCTGTAGGGGACAGGAGTGTATATGTGTGTTGTTTTTTCTCCTAGGCAGTCCAATGATTTTGTTTCCATCTGGAATTTAATTTTTAAAATTTTGGCCAATGCTATTTTAAATTCAACTAATATGAGTTAGTTGTTGCTTTGCAAGTTGCTAAGAGGGACTAATATTTAAATAAACGTTTATGGTAACTAGTAGATTTTAAGAAAATGAAGCTAAATAAGAAAAAGCCCAAAGCCCAGAACTTAAAACTAGACCTAGACCAACTCTTAGAGCAGTGTGAGTCAATCAGAAACCACGCCAAAACCGAAAGGGAACAAGCTTCAGTCCGGAGTTTAAGTAACCTAAAGCAAAGTAACAACTTGTTGAAGGAAACTGAACTCTTGATCAAAAAGGCTCGCATTAATTCCTTGACTCAGAACAGCAAGTTACAGAAATACATTGACAAGCGCCACCAAAAAAACATCAAAACAAAACTTGAGGTGCAAAAAACCATAGAACAAATCAAGACCCCCGAAAGCAAACTCAACTTAACTTTTGACTCCATCAAAAAGCACCCTTTGCACGAAGCTTTCAGAGTAAACAAAAGAAAATTTGGAGAAAATTCACACTCACCTTCTAGTCAGAACAAAGAAATTTTGCCCAAGATTAACAGAAATGAAGTTTCTCAGTCACTCAACGAAACCAACTACAGAGAAAAAATCACTTTGCAAAAGAAGATGCAGAAGTACCTAGAAAAAGAACTTGGCTTCAAAAGACGCTTTTTAGTGCGCAAACCTAGACATTTTGAAGTCCACCGAAAACAAAAAAGCGGAACCCAAGACTACATGAACGAAGGGTCTGCTAAGTATCAAGGGGACCTTGAACGCAAATTCAAGTTCGAAAAGATAATTACTTCCAACAAAAAAAGATTAAGGTCTCTGTTAAATTAAGCAAGCTCATCCTCATCAGGAAAGTCGTCAGCAAAAGAGTCAGGCCCACTGCCGTCTAGGTCAATCACGTGGTTTTTGTGCATGGGTTTTTTAGCACGCATAAAACTAGGAACAAAGTCTACTGGCTTGTTGACAGAAGTTTGATTGTAAGAAGACAAGGAAGAAGTAGAGGACTTTTTTAAATCTTTGAGCATTCTTGGTCTTGTAGGGGACTGTTGGGGAATCTGGACGTTTGGAAAAGCTGCTTTTTTCTGTGAAGGAGTGCTGGAGGTTGAGTAGAACTCGCCTGACCTTTGAGTCTTGGGTCTGTGGAAGGTTTCGAACTCTTCGAAACTAGGTTCGGTGTGACGGAAGTAGTTCTGCTTTTCCATGTGTTCAGGTTGGAAGAAAACAGAGTCCTTTTTGAGTTCCAGGAGTTTGGCTTCTGAGTGGAGTTTTTCCTGTGTGACTTCTTCTAGTTGTCTTTCGAGTTGAGAAAACTCTTCAGAAAGCCTGTTTTTGTCTTTAGCTAGGTTTTCTTTTTCTTTAGTGACTTGTGTGTGCTTTTGTTGGAGCTGGTTGTTTTGTTGGGAAAGTTCGTTATTTGAGTTTTTGAGTTGTTGGAGTTCTTGTTTGAGTTGTTGGAGTTCTTGTTTGAGTTTGTAGTTTTCCTGAGAGACTTGGGTCTCTTTTTGGAGTTTGGGTTTTTCTTGCAGGCTTCTGTTGGACTCATCCAAGGCTTCGTTTTTCAGGAGTTCGTGTCTGGCTTCGCGGTACTTTTCTTCAAAGGTGTCTTTCATTAGCAAGGCGTGTTCAAGTTGCACTTTGAGGTCAAGTATGTCTGAGTTGTTAGTTAGGGACTTAAGGTGTTCGTTTTCTTCTTCAAGCATTACGAGTTTGGATTCTAACTCGTGAATGGAGCGCGAAGACATTTCCATGGTGTCTGTCATTGCTCGGCTGTTTTCTTCTTCGAGGTGGAGTAGTTTATTTTTATAGTACTGTATTTCAGAGTCCTTTGCCTGGAGCATTGCTTTGAGTTCGCTGATTTTAACTTCCATTTGGCTTACTTGTTTTACGTAGTACTGGTTGCTGCGTTTCAGGTTGTCTCTTTCGCTTTTGATTCCAACCATCTGCTTCAAGTAGTTCCTTTCCTGGTCGCTTTCAGACATAGTTAGTCAAAATTATATAGAAACAGCTTATAAACATGTCAAGTCCTATACAAGCTCTTTACTGCCAAAAAGACCAAATTGGAAAGACTTTCAAACACAGCAAAACGCGTTACTTTTGGAAACTCAGAATCGACCACAAAGAGGTTTCAGTGGAGTTCTTAAACAGCAAGTTCACCAACAAAAAAAAGGTTAAGCTAAACGGAGTCGTCAGGTTTGAAGGAAAAACTCCTGCTTTCGAGAACTTTTGTTGCCCTTTAGAACTAGGTCCCCATTCTTTGTTGGTTGTGCATAACGAAACAGACTTTGACTTAAGAGTTAATGAAGTGTTTTTTGAAGAACTCTACAGACAACAAAACACTCAGGAGTTGTGGAACGCAACAGAAACTAACTGGGAAAGCAAAGCCAAGCCCCTTAAACTCAACCCAAGAGTAGTTTGCACCACTACTGCCAGAGAAGCACTTAACTTCAAACCCTACACTTCTGGACTCTTGTAAGTTTGTAAATAAGATCCTGCCATATTGTGTATCTTGTATAATTTAAATCTATGAACTACTCAAACTGCAAGTCAGGCAGGTGGACTGCTAAAGAACAGTCTTTGTTTTTAGATGGACTTTCTCTGTTTGGAAGAAACTGGAAAAAAATCTCCTCTCTGGTCAAAACACGCAGTCCCACCCAAGTAAGGAGTCACGCACAAAAGTACTTTTTGAAAGAGGCAAGTTTGAAGCTAGCTCAGAAACAAGATAAAAAAGAACCTGTTCCCACCCAAGACAAGTCAACGCAGTACGGAGAAGGAGTCTACTTCCCAAATACTCAGTTCTTAAAAATATAACTGGTTAGTTACTGCTCGAGTTTGGCTAAAATGCCTTCATCAGGCTTCCAGTTAGGTCTGGGGTCCCTTGTCAGGGGTTTGGCTCCTACAGCCAAGTCAAGGATCTTCCAATACAACCACTGACTGTGAGGAAGTCCAAACCACAGTACAAAGAAGACTGGCCACATGTATCGCACAGAGTTGAGGCATAAACGTTCCAAAAAGTAGTTTTGCTTGACCATGTGCCTGTTCTTTGTGAGGTACTTGTCTAGATAAACGGTTCCGGCCAACCAAGCCACAGAAATGTTACCTAAAAGCAACTTGAGTTTGAAAGTGCGGCCTCCTCCGTAGAGGTATTGGTTTTGCACTTTTGAGGGGCACATGTCATCAGGGCCCTGGGGCCAGGGCTGACCTTTTTCTTTAGCCTGCTTAAAAGTTGTCATTTATTAATGGCTCAAATTAGAGTTAATTTTACGAACCGCCCAAACGTCCTCGACTGAAAGAGCTGCACTTGACACAAAAAACATCTGGAGTTCTTTGCGCAGCTGTCCAAAGTAACTTTCATCTCTTTTTGGAGTAATCTGGGCTAGATTGTGCGAGTTGAAGGAGTTCTGGGAACCTTTGTAGGTGGAAAACTGTGTTTGGAAGTCCATTGTGCAATTGTAAATGGATATAGAGCGTATCTAGGTTGTTGGGTTCTGAACTTACCTTACTGACTTAAATTTAAACAGAGTTACTTAGCCCACTGTTGGCCTTCGGGGGGTTCGGGTTTGTCTCTTCCTTCGTAGTCTTTTTGGCTGACTTCGCCCCAGTTGGTAGAAAGCACTGTTCCGCCTGAGGTCTGGTAAGACTTGATCATGGCGCGTCTGGTGTCTTCGTCGGCGTTGGCGTAGATTTGTTTGAAGAGTTCCTGGAGGGCTTCTTCGCCTTCAGGTTTTTCTTTTTTGAGTTCTTGGTCGATTTCTTTGTCGATTTGGCTCCAGTCTTTCTTTTTTCGAGAAGAACTTGGGTACGAAGGTTTGGACTCTTGTGTTTGGGGTTCCAAACTGCTCCAGTTAAGTTCTTCTGCTTTTTTAAGAGTAACTTCAACTTTGTTGGGTTTGACTTCGTAGGTGCTTTGCTCAGGCACTACTTGGCGCAGCAGTTGGACTTTGAAGTGGAAGTCGGAACCTTGTTGGGTCTTTGCGGTCAGACTAAGGAAGTCAGGCTGGATCTTTACTGAGACTTCTTGTTCAGAGCGGGGTTTTACGTTGGCTACTACAAAGAGTTGGTCAGTGCTTTGGAACCAAGTGTAGGGTTCTTTTCCAGGAGGAAGGCTGGACTTGTTAAGTTCGCTGGCAGCTTTCCTGGCCCATAAGTGGGCTTGGGCCTTTTCGAAGAGGGACAGGGCTTCTGAGAACCTTTCGGAGTAAAAAAGAGCCTGTCCTTTCCTGAAGGCTGCAAGTTCAGAGTGGGGGTCTGCTAAGATTGCTTTGTCAAGTACTTCACAGGCAAGCTCGAAGGCTCCTTGTTTGATGTAAGAGTAGCCTAAGTTGAGAAGGGCTTCCAAAAGGTTAGGTTCTTGTTCCAAAGCAGCTTTGTAGTGTTTGGCAGACTCAGTGAAGTTGTCTTGCAAGAAAAAAGAGTTCCCTAAGTGGACACTTTCCATTTTGTTTAACACTATAGAAAGTTCTGGATACTACTTGGAAGCACCGTAATAAATGAGTTCTGTTACATATATGGAAGAATTTAATTAATATTGAAATGTCAAGGCAATATGACTCTAGTTTGGAAGAGTGCTTGAAAGACCTGGGAAGAAGGAGGTACGAAGAATTCACGTCTTGCATGTGCTCTGAGCACCCCACTAGTTCCACCATCCCTGAGAAATCCAGTAAGCGCCAAAACAAAGAAATTTCCTCGCTCAGAAAAGAACTAGAAGCCCTGAAGCTGCTTTACAAGGACAAAACAGAAGACGTGCTGCAGTTAGAACTGATGTTCCAGCGCGGACTCAACCACCTGTCTATAGAACTAGAGAACCTAGACGATAAGATGCGACGCATGCACCAACTCGAAATGCGGCTTAACGAAAAGTTAGGTTTTGCAGGAAGCATGCATGGGTCTACTTGTGCCTTCCCCACACAGTTGCGAGGAAGAACCCGGTCTCCAGGGGACTTTTCGTTTTCAAACAACGAGGGCGACGAAACCTCCAACTTCTCCTTTGGTGAAATAGACGAGAACATAGAAGTGAACTTCCCCTACAGACAACCTGACAAAGAAACCATTGAGTTCGAAAAGTTCCTGGCACGCGAAGAGTCCAAGTGCCTCCAAGAAAACTTTTCGCAGGAAAACGAAGTGATGTACTTGCCCTTCATTTACAAGCCCCGCAAAACTGGTTACGAAGCTACCAAGAACATTCCACTGTTGTTGGGCGAAGTTTTGGCAGAACGGTACAAAATAGAACGTATCATTGCTTCCTCTAACTTCAGCACCGTCATAGAGTGCTACGACATACGCCTTAAAAGACAAGTTTGCCTTAAAATCATACATAACGAAAAGGAAACCTTCGACCAAGGACTTGACGAAATCAAAGTCATGAAGGAACTTGCTAGGTGTGCTGCTAACGACTTGGCTCAGCAGTGCATCGTAGCTTTGTACGAGTACTTCTACTACAGGGAGCATTTGTTTATAGTGTATGAATTACTAGGAGAGAACCTCTTTAACATCAATACACAGCCTGAAGTGTCCTGGATTCTCAAGTCCCAGGTCAAAAGCATCGTTAGTCAAGTCCTCACAGCCCTTGACTTCATCCACTCCCAAGGAGTCATCCACGCTGACATCAAGCCTGAAAACATCTTAGTTGCTACTCCTCTGCGGAAACGCGTCCACTCGCCTACACACTGTTCTATCAGACTGATTGACTTCGGGAACAGTTGTTTCACGACTGACGAGCTGACGACCTACATCCAGTCGAAGTCCTACCGAGCTCCTGAAGTTGTTATGGGAGGACCCTACGACTGCAAAATCGACATGTGGAGTTTGGGGTGCGTGGTAGCAGAGATTCTTTCTGGAGACATTTTGTTCAGCTGGGAAACCATTGAGGAGTTCCTACTTAAAGTAGAAAAGGTTACTCAGCAGTTGCCTACCCAAGGAAAGCTCCTTGAAATGTACATTAGAGATGGAATGCTCAGGACTCAAGACACCCCCCAAGTTTCTGGGAAGACTTTGCAAGAAATAGCTGGGGAAGACCAACTGCTACTGAACTTCTTGACTTGCTTGCTGCAAGTTGACCCAGGAAACAGACTCAGTGCCCGGGAAGCCCTTTCTCACCCTTGGCTCCAAGTGTAATAACGTTAAATGGCAAGATTAAGTCTAGAAACTGAAAGCAGACTAGCTGAGTTCTTCAAAACAGTTTCTCAGTGCGAAAGAGATGTTGAGTTGTGCAGAATCTCTCTTTGCGAAAACAGGAGCTTCGAACCCTACTCTGCTTTCCAACATTTGGACCGACTGAGTAACGGTTATTTGAACTTTCTGGACATTCGCGAGTTTCTTGACAGAAACCGCGTAGTTATGTCTGATTTTGAAATCACTCAGCTTGTCAAGCAGTACGACTCTGATTCTGACGGAAGACTCCAGCTGACTGACTTCCAGCAACTAGCTCTGCCTTCCACCAATATGGCTTTGAGGGACTTGGCTGTCTCTAGGACTTCCTACCCCAGACTCAGCCTTGACGCAGAGTACTTACTTGCTAGACTTTTGGAAAAAGAGTGCCAGTCGCAGTCTCGCATTGAAGGAGCTCGCAAAGACGTAGTAATCAGGCCAGACTTCACTAACCTAGATGCATTTAAGGTCATGGACTACCCCAGCACTAGTTTCATAAGTAGGGACAAGTTTTTGAGCTTCGCCAGAAGACAAGGTGTGCCTTTGTTTGACGAAGACGTTGATGCTATTTTAAGGAGACTAGACACTGACGGGGACGAAAGCCTGAGTTACTCAGAGTTTGTGGAAGCACTTCAAACGACTGGCTACTCTCCTGTTTCTCCTTCCAGAAGGAGTCCCTATAGAAACTCTTCTCCCCTGCGTAGGTCTGGGTCTCCTGTTAGGAACTCCTATGGTTCCCCCAGTCGGGGTTCTCCTAGCCGGGGCTCGCCTACCAGAGCTTCTCCTTCAAGGGTATCTGGACGTTCACCTTTAACTGTTTCGGAAGAGTCAGAACTCGTGAGTATTTTCTTCCAGCAAATAAACTTAGCTCGTGACTTAGACGCTGTTATTAAAGACCTTTCTTTGAGGGCAGACTTTAACTTGATTGACGCTTTTAGGATGTTTGACATTGACGACAAAGGCTACGTTAACGAACTTGACTTTGAAGAAACTTTGGTGGAGTTGGGAATCAGGCCAGTGAGGGACGAGATTTCTTTGCTTTTCAAACACTACAGCAGCACTGGGGAAAGAAGACTGCGTTACTCAGAGTTCAACGAACTCTTCACTCCCAAAGACCCTGAGTACGCTAGACTCATCAGGAACAGGTCTCCCTACAACGTGACTAGGTCTGAAAGACGCAGAGTCTTTACCTCTGAAACTACTTACAGGATCACAAGGGCCATGCAGATCTCCCTTGAAAGCGAAAGCGTGGCTGAGTCAATCAGGCAAAAACTAGACAGGCGTCCTTTGTTTAGTTTGCTGGACGCTTTTCAGTCAGTGGACCGCGACAGGAACGGGTACATCACTATGGACGAATTTCAGTCAGTTTTACAAGACCACGGAATTTTCGCAAGCAAGAAAGACGTAGAGAGTTTAATGGATAGATACGACAAAGACAGGGACGGAAGAGTTTCTTACTCTGAGTTCTTGAACGAGGTGACTCCTAAGTCCCCCAGGAAGTACTAACTAACTTTCTTATTCTACTAGAATCTCGCCAGCTTCAAGTTCTTCTTGAGGCCACCTTTCTTTTCCTAGCAGGGTTTTGCACACTTGCTTGTAGTTTGTGGAGTAGTTGTACTCGAGAAGTTGGTTCACTGCAACTAAACTTTTGACTCCTCTTCTTCCTTCTAAGCACAAACCCAACCAAGCGTCTTTCTGGGAGTCTTCGTAAGGAATTCCTACAATGCTTACTGGCTCGTGGTGGTTTGCAATGTAAGTGCTCAGCCAAGCTCCAGTTGTTCCTAGAGTGCCTTCTGACTTTGAGTATTTCTTAACAAACAAAAGGTAGTGGCTTGTTCCTACTTCTCTTAGAGTCAAACTTTCTTGGTTCTCGGAAGATTTGAGTTTCGCACCTCCGCATTTAGGGTTTGCAAAGTCTACTAGACAAGTTTGGGACTTGTTTGTGTTGAAAACTGCGTGGATGTCTAGGTCTGTTTGGCCTTCCCAGCCCAAAACAAATCTAACCATGTCAGGCGATAAGTTAAACGGAGTCACAGGCACCCTAAGTTGTTTGTTTTGGCTGAGAGTTACTAACAGCACTGCTGTGTGCTTTTTGTCTGCTGAAACTTCCAGAGTGTAGACCCCTGGTTCCAAGTTACAGAAACTAAAAGTGTTGTTTTGGAAGGCTTGAGTTAAAAAAGCACTTGCTGAGTAAGCTCCTTTTTTAAGCACTGCTTTGCCACTTGGTACTCTTTCGTTCATATGGAAGTCGTGAACTGTGCCGTTTAAGCAAAGTGTTTGGTTAATTGCTGGAGCAAGGTGCACACTTGGAACTGAGTAGTTCCCGTAAGGCAGAGCACCCACTCTAATACTGTAAGTAGTGTCTGCAAAAAAAGGGTTGCTGATGCTTACTGAGGACAAGTAAGCTCTAGGAGCCAAGGGCAGCTGGAGAGTTAGGTTGGGCAAGTGGTGCTCAAAGGGTGGTATGTGGCTTTTGCTTTGAATAGTAGTGTTTTCCAGGGGTTGCTTTCCGTCCAACACAGCTAGAGAAACTTGGCTGTAGGACACAGGATGGATAGTTATGTTTTTTTGGAACAAAAAGCTAAGTAAAGCTTACTTTGGCTGGGGAGGAAGTTCTTCGTAGTCTTCTTCGTAGTCTTCTTCGTAGTCTTCTTGGAGTCTCCGTGTTTCCCACAACTCCACTGAAACCAAAATAGGCACTCCTAAGTAGTGGGGACACAACCTTGACTCCTTAAGAATTCTTTTGGTTTCCACAGCAGTTGCTGTGAACTCAGGCCCCTCAAGAATTCTGAGTTCAGCTCCTTGGGCACTTACCTCTACTAAGAACTCACGTCTTAAGTTCCAGTTACTACCTATGTCTATGTCTATTCCTTTTACACAGTATTCTTCAGTCAGATATTTACTAGGAAGTGCACCTGCGTCTTTTACCTGAACACTTACGCCTGTTCGAGGAACGGCAATGTCTACTTCGAACTTAGCTGCAAAGGCCCAGGCCATCACTACGAAGAAGCTGAGTACAATAACTAGAAATATTTTGTCGTCTACTCGTTTGTCTTGACTGAGTCCAAACTTCTGGATCTTGCGCAGCAAGTAACGAGAAGAGTAAAAAGTCAAACTCAGCATCAGCATGGCAGTGACGGCGAAGCCAATCATGTAGTCCAGTCCCGCAGTAGAAGACTGTGAGATCACGTCGCAGCACTGAGGATTCAGACACCCGTAGTGGCTGGGTTCCTCCCAGGCTAAAGAAGTTTGGCCTTTTGTACAGTTAAAGTTAGTAGAGTCTGAGAGTGCCAAGTACTTAGAAGGACACCCTAGTTTTTGGATGTGGGTAGAAGACATCATGCGCAAGATGTCATAACAATTGGGGTAAAGAGAATTCAAGTAGCTTTGTGTGTAAACAACAATCATTACTACGTAGAAACTGCAAAATATAATAGAAATGATTTGCAAAATCATAGACAAAACAAGTTGGTTGGGCTTTTCTTTGTAAGCAGAGTAGTAGTTCAGCATAGAAATACTCAGTATAAAGACTCCAAGGAGCACTCCTGCCTTGATGATTATGGGGTTGAGTTCTTCTTGTATGCTAAAAGCACTCCAGTACCACCAGTACACTGTGGGACAAAACACCAAAGCAACTCCCATGCAGTTCAAGGTGTACTGGATCACCTGGAAGTAGTTCTGGATGTTTTCGTAGTCCACTGCAAGCTTACACGCAACCCAGAAAATGTAAAGGTACCCCAAAATGTACTTCAAACACCCTCCACTTATGAAAAAAAGCAACCACCTGATCTTCCACTTCTGCTCTTCGTCGTCTATAGGCCCCATAAGTACTTCTTGGGAAATCAAAGAAATCACTCCTAAAAAGAAGTAAAAACTCGCAGCTACGTGCAAAAAGTACAGTGAATACATCAACGTGTCCTGAGCTACCAACCCTTTCCAGGAACCTATCATTGCTCTTTGCCGCGTTAAGTTCGCCCTGGCGTACTTAGCACTTAAGTAAGTAGCAACGGACCCCCCAAACGCTACTAAAGAAACAAAAGGAGGGATTATGAGGAAAATGTGGCTGGTTTTCAAATAAGCTGCCAACCCCAAGACTCCAATGAGGCAACTGGGGAAAGCCATGCCTAAAGAGGCTTTTGAAAGTTTACTGAGCAGTCTGTCTTCTTGGTTGATAGTCATTCTGTAAAGTGCCATTGCGCCTGAAGACTGGGACTCTTGTCTTGAAGAAACTCCAGGTTCCATTTATTATGGAGTCAAACAAGATGCTAAGGACTTCTACTTCCAGTCCTTGGGCGTTGTGTTTCTTTGTGTTTTCTTTGGAGTTCCGTACGCTATATTTAGATTATGCTTTGCAGTCAGTGTTTATTAACCCCTACTTTATGAGACTAGGGTGCTCGAGTTTGCACGTAGCTTTTATTTGGTTAGTTCCAGTTTACGGACTGTTTGGGATCTACCCTGCAAGCAACAAAGCCTTTGAAGCCAACAGAATGAAGTGTTTGGTTTACTCTTTGTGTGGAGTAATGGTGGCAGGCATTGGGATATTCGTTTTTTCCGGAGGAATAGCTGAGTGGTACTTCGGAGAATCCGTGGAAAAGGGCTGGAAGGTGCGTTCAGTAGCAGTGGCTGCAGGGTTCTTGGGGTTTGCTTTGATGGGAGTGAGTCACTCTGGACTGTGTTGTTTGCTGTCAGAAGTGACTCAGTCCCAATTGTTACTGGGCTCAGGGTGTTTGGGCAGAATAGGAGGGTTTTTCGTGGCTTCTTGCAACATATTTGAAAAGTACTCTTTGTATTTGTACTACGCAGTAGGAGACAACATGACTTTTAGTTACCTGCTGTCAGGAGTGTTCTTTTTACTAGGGGCTTTTGCGGGGGTTCCCAGCATTCCTGAGTTCAAAGAGCCACTTGCAAACCCTTTGAAGTCACTGAAGCTGTTTAAAAGAGCTCCCAAGAAGATCTGGGTTTTGAGTGCAGGCTACTTTTTTTGTATTGGAAGTAACGTTTTGATATCGCTTTATGCTTCTTCTTGGGTGACTTTTTCTTTACTGGGGACTTCGAGTTTGAGCTTTGACAGACACGTGTTTGATGTAGGAGTGTCTTGGGGGGCTTTTTCTTTGCTGCTGACGGGAATCATCACTTTAACTTCGATTCTTTTAATTTACAAACTGAAAGAAGACAAGCTCATTCCGAGTTCTTACTTTTTAGGGATTTCTAATTTGCTGTGTTCGGTGTTGCTAGTGCCTACTTTCTTCGTAGAAGACTTTAGGTCTGTTTTTGTGCTGATTCCGCTTTGTGGCTTTGCAATAGGGAGTAACTGTGTGTTGCCTTACGAACTCATGAACTCTTTCAAGAACTCAGACAAAAGCACTCCTTGGAACCACCTTTTGCAAGTTTCATTGTTTTTTGCACAGATTTTGGTGTTAGGAGTGTTTCCTTGTGCTTTTGTGATGTGGCCAGAACAAGACGACAACAAGTTCGGACTGCTGACTGCAGGGATTTCTTCCTTCATAGGCTCCCTGTTTTGCTTTTTTTTATAATAACGCATAAATATGTGTGCAGACAAAGAAACCAACCCTCTTGTTCAGGAAGAAGACCGAAAAGACCAAGCCAACAACAGAATAGAAAAGATTCTCAATAGAATCGGCTTTGGAGTTTATCAATACTTGCTTTTCGGAGTCACTGGAACTGGTTCCTTTGCAGACGGAGCTGAAGTAACTATTTTTAGTTTGGTGTCTTTTATGCTTGAAGACGAATGGAGCTTGTCTACTTTGCAACTAGGCTTAATGGGAGGCATTATATTTGGAGGAATGAGTTTGGGCTACATCATAATAGGCATTTATGGAGACGAGTGGGGCCGCTTGGAGGTAGTTAAGTACACTTATGCAGCTTTGTTTCTGCTAGGAATAGCCTCAGCCCTGATGCCTGAGTTCTGGAGTTTCATTGTGCTGAGGGCCTTTGCAGGAGTGGCTATATCAATGAGCGTTCCTCCGTACATTGCACTCTCAGTGGAGTCCTGCACTACTGAGCAAAGAGGAGCCTACGTGATGATTGTAGAGTTGGTATTTGGAGTGGGGCAGATCTACATAGTGCTGATAGCTATGTGGCTGGCACCTAACTTAGAGTCAGACAGGTGGAGGGAGTTACTGATTGCTGCTGCAATTCCAATAATAATAGGAATAGTGTTTAGTATGTTTGCAGTGGAGAGTCCTTTGTTTTCAGCCAGAAAACAAAGGTACTCGGTTGCAAGTAACTCTTTAGAGTATATAGCCAAAGTTAACAAAAAGCCGCCACTCAACGAAGAAGAGTACGATAACGTGTACTTAACTTTTCCTCTGCACGTAGAAAGAGGTCCTACTAGGTTTTCTTTTCTGTTTGACAAAACCCACAGACTCACAACTTTGCTTTTGGTGTGTTTATGGAGTTGTGCGATATTTTCTTACTATGGATTGTTCTACATACTTCCGAGGCTTTTTGGCACGGACGAAGAAGACAGTTCTGTTTTGTACTTGATTTTGATAGCAATAGGGGCGCAGTGTTTCATCACTTTAGGAAGCACTTACTTGATAGACCTGCCTGCTTTAGGCAGAAAGGGCACTCTCGAGTTGTCTTTTTTCTTCCTAGTGTTGTTGAGTGCTGCAAGCATTCCCTTGGCAGACAGCTTTGCATTATATGTGCTGGTTATTTTGATTAACTCTTTGAACAACAGTACTTTTTGCATGCTGTACACTTACACTTCTGAGGTTTACGAGACTGAACTCAGGGAACTGGGGTTCTCTATTCAAAACGCAATAGGCAGAGCTGCAACCTTGTTTGCTCCGTTTGTGTTCACAGTGCTGCTGGACTGGACTAAAGCAGGGCCGTTCATACTACTACTTGTAACTAACGGACTGATGCTAGTTGCTACTTTTCTGCTGCCTTTTGAAACTTGTGGAAAGTTTCTGGATTTTAGTTGGACAGAGTAGTTATTAAGTAATCACTTTAGTTTTAATACCGAAACTCCTTGTGCAATGTCGTAGCCTCTAGCTTGTGCTGAGTTGTGTTGGAGTTTTTGTCTAGTTGCTGTTTCTTTAAGGGCCTTTTTTCTTTCTCTGCTGGCTTTTTTGAGTTCTTTGACTTTGAGTTTGCGTTGTTTTTTGTCTTCTTTAGACTCACTTTGTTCTCGTTTGAACTGAACTGGTTCTTTTTCCTCAACTTGAGGGGTTTCTTTCTTAGGTTTTTCTTTTTTGTGTTTAGGAACGAGTTGGATGACTTTGGGCCGGTTGTCTATGTTGGACCAGGTGCTGGTCACAGACTGAATGTCTACGTTGAAGTCTCTTTGGGGGGGTTCTGGAAGGTCTTCTACTTCCTCTTCTTCTTCCCTTTGAAGTATTTCTTGGAGCACGTGGTCTTCTTCAAAGGTTATTTTTTCGGGCTGGCAGTTTTTCTTCCTGAGAATCACTAGTCCGTCGCTAGTGAACTCTGGAAGGTCAACCTCTACGTTTTGGAACATAGCTGGGTGTTCTGATATGAACTCGTTCATGGCTTCGCGGAGGTCTTCTTGGTTGATTGTTTGTTGAGGCTCTTCTTCAGAGTCAGAGTACTCTTCGAGGACTTTGTCTAGTTCTTGGTTAGCTACCATCAAGAAGTCGTCAGGAATCTCTGCTTCGTCTTCGTCGTACAAAGCCTCTAGAACTTCTATTTGTTCTTTGTCCATAGCGCTGGGGTCCAGGTCTATGTCTACTTCGTCGTAGTCTTCTGAGTCTTCTTCTCCAAAGTACTTTTTCCCTATTAAAGACTTAAGGCGTGAAAGTTTGTCTTCGTCGTAATCAACTGGAGCAAACACCATTCGGGAGCTGTCGCCTTCTAAAGGAACAAGTTTTAGCTTAAGGCCCTTATTTTTACCCATTATATTAAGTCTAAAAGGCTTCCTTGGTCTTGGGTTTTGGGTTTGGGTTCTTGTTGAGTTACAGGGGGTTCTTCACTAAGTCCTCCGAACAGAGAAGCTGCGAACTTTTCTTTCTCGATTTCTTTCTGAGTTTTTTGGCGTGGAGCGTAAGAACGCTGGGCAGAGGGGTTACTAGTTGGCACAGGAGCTGGGGGAGCTGGTTTGGGTTCTTTGGCAGGCATTTGTCCTATGTAGCCTTGCTTTGACCATACTTTTTGTTTGATTTGGAGGCCTGAAGCAACTTGCGGTTCTTGTGGAGTAGACACTAAGAAGGGTGCAGGGTTCTCCACTACAGGGGCAGCGTAGGGTTCGGTCTTAAGTCCTTCAAAAGGCTGCGAGCTCTTGCCACTGTCTTTGCTTTTTGAAATGATATAAGAAATTCCTCTGCGGTTGCGTTCTTGGTCATAAGTCCTTGCGCCTTGCATGATTTGTTCCTGCACGTAGTTGTCTAGAAAACCCAGTTCAAAGTCTATAGACAACCCTTGGTTCTCTTTGAAGCTCACAGGATTGGAAAGTTTAGTGCAGATCCCTGCGAACTCGTAACACCTTTGCTGGAGGTCTTCGTTCCTTGAAGCTGAAAACCTACTGACCAGTTCCCTCACCTCGTCAGAGGGAATTCCTTTGCCTGACTTCAAAAGAGCAGTTAAGACCCAGCCCTTAGTTAGGGGGTTTTCGAACTGTCTAGAAAGTGCTTTGCACAGCACCTTCATGATCTTTTCTTGTTTTTCAGAATCTAAGTAGTCGCCAAACTCCCCCAACACCCAAGCCGCAGTGCGCATCATGGGGTCTTGGATGTTGCTGGAACCCTCCAAAATCTTTAAGTACTGTTCAGCAGTATACTTGACGATGTCTGGGTCTTCTCTCCACTCGTCAACGAGTCTGACTAAGTTGTTGACTATGCTAGGTTTAACGTGTTCGCCTGCCAGTTCCAAAACAGTGTTCATAGTGTGCAAGTACCACTTAGAGTCCGGAGCAAACCTTTCAGCAACGTCGCTGATTTTAGTAGCAAGTTCTTCTTTGAGGTGGGGGTCGAAGGTTGCAGACCTAAGGAAGTTCATGAGCTTTTCAATGATGATTCTGATGTTGTTGGGGTTGGTCATTTTGAACAGCAAGTTAAGGGTTTTCTTTTTAAGAGTGTCGTCTGTGTCTTCGAGGCAGTCAACAACTACCATTTGGTGACGCGAGGCGTAAGTAGGGTTTATTTTCACGATTGAAATCAACCCTGTAATTCCAGTGTACTTCAGGTTGTGGTTTTCACTAGTCAAAAACCTAGAAATGCAGTGGGCAGCGTTTTCGATAAGACCTGAGTTGGGGTAGATGGTAGTGATAGTTTTAAGGCACTGGTAAACTATAGCGTAACCTGCGTTGATTCCTGTGTCGTCAGCTCTCCGCATAACGTCGCTTAAGATTTCGTACATTTGCTCACTGGCCCTTTGGTCGTCCTGGCCTAGCAAACCCAAGATCTCTAGAATCTTGATTTGGAGCCAAGGAGCAGGCATTCTGTGGTAGTCGTAGTCCCTGGGGAGTCTGTGGTCTATTATTTGTTTGAGTATTACAACGAAGGAAGGAATCAAGTCTTTGTAGTAAGGTCTGAGTCTTTCTTCTTGAAGCATGTCCCAAAAGTAGTTCAGAGACGCACCCATCACAGAAGGGTCCTTGTCGCAAAGGGCCTTTCTGAAGTGCACGTCGTACTCGTTCATGAGGGAGGGGTTCAGTTTGGTGAACTTCATAAGAGCCATGATGGCCTTTTTCCTGATGATTTCGTTAGGAGAACTAACTAGTTTGACCACTGAGTCACTTAAAGCATGGACCATTCCTGAATTGACTAGCTTGAGAATTGCTGAAAGTGCCCCAGAAGCTTCTAAGTAGTTAGAACTCTTGAGGTCTGTTTGCAAAGTGGCTACTAAAAGGATCAAAAGCTGGGAGTCTTGGGGCAGACTGAGAGCACAAGTCATGTAACCTATTCTTTTGGCCTGGACAGAAGTGGACCGGGTGAGGTTGATGGCGTGGATGTAGGCGAAGGAAGCGTCGTGGCCCAGCATCTCTATGTAGATGGCTCTGACAAGGTACTCCTTCATCTTTTTGGGGGGTATTGAAGGTTCTGCAATTTTGGCTTTGAGGGTAGAAAGTTCCTGAGTGATTATTTTGTCTTCTTCTTGTTTGCTGCGCGACTCACCTATTGACTTCACGAGTTCAAACAGTTCTTTGGACAAATGACTTCCTGATGACATGTTTAATTAGAGTGAAATGGAGTATTAAGTTACGCTACGGCGCCCGTTGTCTTAGAAATGCTCATACTACATAAAAAATCACTTACGTTGGGTCTTCTTCAAGGTCTTCAGAGTCTTCTAGGTCGTTAAGGTCCAAGTAGTTGCTGGCTCCCATGTGCAGGTAGGCCAGGTTGTGTATGTGGCTTGTAACTAGTTTGTTGCGGTAAGCTTGGAGTTGGTACCTACTTTAAGTTTACATTTGGGAGTACACTCGGGTTTGGTGCTTGAAACTCGAAGTTAAGCGCAGGGTGCTTTTTAGAGTTCTCGCGAACATCATTTTTATATCAGTGATTAAGTTAAAACTCGAACTTTTCGCTTCTGAGTTGTTTGAATTCGCTTCTGCGTTTTTTTTGTTTGATTCTGAAGTCTTCTTCTTTTTGGGTTTCTTCTTTCATTTTGATCACGCGTTCAACTTTAGGTTTGCTGGCTACTTCAATCATTGCTTCGATCTTCTGCACAGCGTCATCATAGTTCTGTTTTTGGTTTCGGTACTCTGTTTAGTAGTTACTTTGGGAACTCACGTAAAGTTCGCCTTCTTTG
This sequence comes from Fabrea salina, assembly GCA_022984795.1. Lineage (NCBI taxonomy): Eukaryota > Ciliophora > Heterotrichea > Heterotrichida > Fabreidae > Fabrea > Fabrea salina. The sequence goes on along the minus strand of JALIHJ010000006.1, from coordinate 280,414 downwards.
TTGATGTTGTTTGAGTACAGTTCGTTCAGTCTAGTTTTGGTTGCTTCGGGAATCCAGTCAGCTTCTGAAAGCTTGAACCGCAAGTCCACCTTGGTGTTTTGCTTGTTCACAGCTTGTCCTCCTGGACCTGAAGACCTGCTGAAAGAAACTTCTAATTTGTTAACTGGAACTCTGCTGAAAAACCTTTTTAAAATCATAGTTAACCAGCCAACTCGTCTTTGAAGTGAAAAAATGGAACCACAATCGGATTTCAAATGCTTGGAGTGTGGAGTGTGTTTGGAGTTGCTCTGCAGACCCTCTTCAACTCCTTGTGGCCACAACTTCTGCAAGAACTGCCTGGACTCCCTCCGCGGAAGTTCTTTTTCTAACTTGAAGTGCCCGATTTGCCGTTCGTCTTTGCCCAAATCCAAGTTCAGGGTGAACATTTTGCTTGAAACTCTTATAAAGGACCTCTTCCCTAAAGAGTACTCAGAACGGCTGCAGTCCTTCAGCATAAGGGAAAACCGGTCCAGGATGCAGGTTTTTTTGACTGTGAGTTTCAAAACTTTTAAGACTTTGTTCTTAGTTATGTTTCCAGCTTTTGCTTTAATTTTGCTTGCAGAGAACTATAGAAAACTTCCAGGTGGTTTCAGCAGGTTCATCAAAACTCTTGTTAGAGTAGCTAACAGTGGGTCAGGCTCCTACATGTGGCAGGTAGCTTGGACTCTTGCCCACGTGATTGTAAGGTACATAGAGGCCACTAGTGTGCTATCTGGAATTGCTAATACTTAACTGTTTAACTATCTATAGTTCTGAAAAAACTCCTCCAATAGTTGCTATGTAGTTGCCGTACTCATTAGGGTTGTTTTTAGTTATCTGACCCACACGTTCTTCCAAGAACCTTCCAAGTCGTGCTGTGCTTCTTTTTTTCTGCAAAATGTTCTTTTGGGAGTCTTTTTCGTAGTTCTCGAACTGCTTGAACCTGCTCCTGGTGTTTCTAAGTACTTCGTCAGCTGTTCTTCTGTACTCTTTGAACTTAGAGTCTTTGAACTCCTGTTTTTGGTAGTCTTTGACGCTAAGTTTCATCCTTCTGCTTTTTAGGTTGCTGGTTCTCTTAGTGGACTTTAAGTACCTTTCGAGGACAGGCGAAACATTCAGTTCTACAACAGAAAAGTCCTTTTTTTGAAGAGTGGTTTGTGAGTAAGAAGGCTTGCCTGCTAGTAAGTTCCCAGCACCCATGTCTAGTTCCCATTGCTGGTACTGGCCTGAGCTTTGAGGGACTCCCAAAAACTCATTGCAGACGGTTTCGTAGAACTTCCTTTTGAACTCGTCCTGAGTTAAACGTGCTCTGCTTTTAGGAAAAGCTAAAAAAAGACAGTAGTAAATAGTTTGGCCCAAAACGTTGTGGAACTTGGGAAAAAACACTGCTTTTTGTTTGTGACTAGTAGATGAAAATAAGTCTAGGTAGTGGTGGGATATTTTAGCTTTAAGGAAGTTCTGGGTTTCCTGGTTGGGGTGAACCAGAGTAACCAGAGTGTACCAAAAAAAACAACTTATTACTTGTTTAGAGTTTTCGTTGCTTAAAAACTGTTTCCAGAGTTTAGGGCTTTTTTGGCTTTGGGTGACTCGGTCAACTACTTTTTTCAAGTCAATGTTAGAAGGCAGTGAAAAGTTACTTTTGGGAATTTGGGCTTCTTCTATTCTGAAGATTTTGTCAGACATTAATTAAAAGTGCATTTTAGGAGGTACTTAACTTTAACCTGACCTACGTCGTAAACTATGTACTCGTTGAACTTAAGGTCACTTGAAGGTTCTTGTTCAGTTATGTTTCCTGAGTACACTTCTACTGAGTCTAATTGGGTGCAGGAAGTAGGTGCGTTTCTACCCACTCCTTTGACACTGTGGTAGCCTTTAAGGGGCTTTTTGAAAGCACAAGCACTTTTTACTTCGTGCATGTTGCCTAGAGCTACTTGGCACAACAACAACAGGCCTTCGCCCTGAGAAACTCTGCAGTACTGGGCAGCTTTGCTTGACAAGTCTGCTAAGTAAATTCCTTTGCCAAACATGTAGCCTGAACTAGGAGCTTCTTTAGGAGCTACTCTGAGTCCTTTAGAAAGTATTCCTACGAAGTTGGTAGCTCGGGAACCATGCCAAAGCAGTTTTTGGTTGGGCAGTTTGGAAAAAGGCCAGAAACTAGGGTTTTCTTGGGGACGGTCTATACTGAAAGCTTCTGTAACTGTTAAAGAAAACTCGTGGGAAGTAGTGCCGGTTACTAGTTCTTGCAAAGAACTCAGGGTTGCTAGGTCTGCAGGGTGGACTCTACAGTTGAGCTGGGAAAGGTACACGTCGTAAGGGTGGGTAGTTTTAAGCATTTGGAGAGACCTCACAGAAAGGGTGTTGGCAATTTCTAGGTCTGCAAGGGTGTCTAGTAAGGTTAGTTTTTCCCTTAGTTTCATCATGTGGTTGATGGGAGGAGGTCTGTTCATGCCAAAACTTTGAGGAATGTGGGTGTAGAACTGGTTGCTTAAGTCTAATATTTTGGACTCTCTTTTAGAAGTAGTTATTTCGTTTTTAAGGCTCTTAAGGATTTTGTAGCCTTTTTGGATTTGTTGTTTGGAAAGCTGGCCTAGTGGACAGTTTTGGGGGTCAAAGTTGAGTTCCTTCATGGTTTTCTTCATTCGTTCGAAGTCCCAAATGAACGCCATCAGGTTCCCGACCTGGGGGTTGCAGTGCATCTGGAAGTTCATGGCTTCTTGACTGAGTTGTCTGCGTTTGTTTTCGAGTTTAGCAGCAGTTTGGGCTCTTTTGGCACCAGACTGGACATCCAACATTTGGTACTTTCCTTCTACAGGAGTGAAGGGCTGTCCCCAGTCATTAGCAGTTTTGCTTCTGAATTTCTTTTTAAAGAGTTCAATAGCTTGTTCTTTGGAGGCACAGGGTTCTAGTTTGCAAGAAGGATTAGCAACCCCTACGCGTCCCCACTCTGTGTATAGAGAGTACCCTTCTAGAACTTGTATTATGTAAAACTTGTTGTGGCCTTTTTGTCCGTAAGAAAGGTCTGTTTGGTTCAGAGTAACTGAGTAAGGCTCTACTACTTTTTGGAGTTTCCCGCCAGTTTCCTGCTCCATCTTGGTATACTATAAGCATAGAACGCTAGGGGTGTTTCACTTTTCATATTGTTTTTGTGTTGATTTTAACTATTAGTTAAATGAAGTAACTGATTCTTAGTTTAACTAATTAAACACTCCATGATAACAGTAAAATTAATGTCAATACAAGTTAAAAATAACAGTTGGATTTCTTCGACCTTCCAATCAACAATAGCACTTCCACCTAACTCAGAGCTCCCTAGCAACGAAGTCCCTGGACCCCTAGTCTACTCCTCACCCCTCAAACACGCTTCGTTTTGCAGAAGTTGCATCCGTCCCAGAACTAGCTCGCTTATGCAGTGCTACGACAAGCAAGTCCACTTGCAAGACTACACACAAGCTGTATTAAGAAAGCGAAGAAGACAAGTTGCTGATAGAAGCCCAAGTCCCTGTCCCCCTCTTACACACGCTGGGTTCTGGGCAGATCAAGAAAAAATCAAGCGGAAACAAGCCAGTACTTTCCGAGCATCCACTCCCAGGTTCTCTTCGCCTGCTTCGAGTCAAGTCAGGTCCCACAGAAGAACTGCTTCTGTTGTCAAGAAGTTGAGCTTTGACTCAATAAGTGACTTTGACTTCAAAAGAGGAAGAACTCCTATCAGAGTGATGAATAATAATTAACTTCTATAAGCCCATTGGCCTAAGATAGACCCTGGTGAGGTCTCAGAAGCCCCTTTTTATTACTATTAAAATTACTCACAAAAATTCCAGCTTGCCATTTTTTCACCCAAAATACTTACATATTTTTTAGTGAATTGGCTGATTATAATAAATTATGGCAGGGGATATTTCTTACAACGTGTGCTTACAACAAAGAAAACGCTTTGTAAACTCCAAAACTAGTATAAGCAAAGCCACTAAAAGGTCTACTAAAGCCGAGAAACCCTACTCCGAGGACAAAAACGGCAGCGGCGAAGAAACTGCCTTACCTCTCCCGAAAGGCTCCTCTCCCTACGCGTTGGCTAAAAAAGCCGAGTACAAAGAGAGGAACCTGTCTAAAGCAGAGTACTTATACAAAAAAGCCATAAAGCACGGCGACCGCACAAAGAGCGCCGTGAAAGACTTAGCGAGTTTAATGCACCAAAGAGGCAAAACTAACGAGGCCTGTGAGTTGCTGAACAGCTACAAACACTTGTTCTCGAAAGACCTGACTAAATTCAATAACCTCTACTCAACGCTCCAGAAACACGCCAACTCTGCAAACGCTATGCACAAAAGCCTCAAAGTTTCAGGATTATCTGCTTCTGATGATCGTGAAACAGTCCTAGCACTTTTTGAAAACCCAGTGCGCATCAAACAAGTAGAACTCCAAAAAGAAGAAAACTCCAAGCAGGCCTTTTACGCAGTTTTACACTTCAACAGCCACTCTTCTGCACGCAAAACTTTAGAAGGCTACAGCTCCTGGGACACTCACAAGGTAGAGTGGCTCAACGAAGCTGGAGTAGTAGTTGGAGACGCCCATTACGCCCGCCACAAAATGGAAGAGTACCGTAAAGCCCACCCTCCTTATGAGTATGTTATATTCGAAAGGGACCCCAACGGGTATGTTTTGAGCATGCCTGTGGACGGACTGGGAGTGAGTGTGAAGCACCCCGACTTGGAAGCTGACGACGTCAAGAAGTTGTTGGGTGGCAGTTTGTACGACATTCTGTGTCAGTAAACTTGTTTATATTGAGGTTTTTGTTCATAATGATAACTTTATTTAGAATTCAAATTTAAAATGGCTCTAGACGAAAACCAAGCACCGCTTTGGCTGTACAAAACTTCTAAGTCGCAGAACCTAGCTAGGAATGCCTTTGCAGAGGTGCTTGACTTGCAAAGCGACGAGTCAATGCCTCTGGACAACGGGGACCTTTACGGAGAAAACAACTTAGAGAAGCGAAGGGTTATCTCGGACCTGGACGAGTCAATAGAGCGGAATGCTTATTTGTTAAGAGACTCAGCCAACATTTTCCTTAAAGAGTCCAAAGTTTTCCAAGACCAAATGAACCAGCTTTCCAAACACCCTACTCAACTGAACCAAGTGAACCAACTCCTGGAAAAGTTCAGCTTCGACAAGATTCAAACGGACTTCCAAAAAGAAGACTTACTCACAAGCCTCAAAAACGTACTTGAGAAACTAGACTTTGTGCTTGCAGGCGAAAAAGACCAGAACCAAGTCTTCGAAAAGTTTTTCCGCAGAAAATACGACGAAACTAGTAAAGACGACTCTAGCATTCTGCAACTAGTTAACATGTTTGAAAACCAAAAACGAGCTATGCAGCGCAAGATCCTCACACTGCAAAACGAAATAAAAGACATGAAAAACGAGTTCTTTTCCAGCCACAACTCACTTAAAAGCAGTTATCAAAAAGCACTTGACGAAGTCCAGCACAAAAACCAAGTTTTGGAACACAAATGCAACCAGCTGGACTCCCAGGACAACAAACAAATAGTAGAACAAGTCTGCCAAATCCTTGCACTCAAGAACCCCAACCACTTAGTAAAAGCTGTACAGAAACTAGAAAAAGTCCTCAGGGCAGTTCCCCACTTAGAAGCTTTTATAAAAGAAATCTGCAACTTAGTCCAACACTCAACTAAAACCAAAACTTCCCAGTTAGAAGAAGTAGTTCCTCAACTCAAACACCAACTCACAGAACTCAGCCAACTCAAAAAGTTCAAACACCAACTAACCACTTACCTGTCGCTTCCCAAAAACACCACCTACGAAGAAATCCTCAAGCACTCTGCTTTTTCCCAAAAGTTCTGTTTGCTCTTTGAAGTAGAAACTATGAGCCAGGCAGAAGAAACCATGAACTCAGTGTTTTTAACCATCCAAGAACTCAGCAACTTCCTCAAAGTAGCCCGCAAAAAACTCAAACTTCCCCAAGAAGCTTCTATGGAGTCAGTGTTAATGCACCTTAAATCTTTGTTTTAAATTAGCTAACTACTCTTAGACTACTCCAGAGCTTTTCCCATGTAAGAAATTCCTCTGAAGTAAATCTCAGGCTGAAATACTTGAAGTTTGCCAGTTTCGTACTCGTAGTAAGAGGTGCAGGTGCGATCGTGGTCGTTGTAACTAGGCATGAATATATCTAAAAACACAGTGTCTTCTAAAGCGTAGAGCTCGTGCAGGTTCCCCATGTTAGGAGTCAAATACAAAATAGCCGGCCCAACTACTTCGCCCTGCTTAAGTGTCCTTGCAGTGCAGTGCTCTGAAGATTCCTTAGAGACCAGATCTAAGTTTCTGTACTTCATTCTGCCCTGCAAAACCGCACTGATAGCAATCATGTATGGGTGGTCGTGGATAGGAAAGCCTGTACCTTTACTCATACCGAAAAGACCCATAGACAGGTCTGTGTCTTCGTAGACTTCTGAGTATGTGATGAACCCTGGCTTATAGTAGTTTTGAGGAGTGAAGCCTAAGTCTTCTGCTGTTATTGCTGACAAACTGCTATTTAAACTCGAAAGAACTTCCCCTTGCGAACCGGTTTCTACTTCTTCAATTAGGGAGTTGAGTACTTCTAGGTCAGAACTGATCCTTCTGCATACTTTGAAGAGGTTTTTGACGTTATTGTCCTGCATCTTAAGTTTACTTCAAAATGAACATTAAATTTCTATGACGAAGAACATTCAATTAAAGATACTGAGAGGTTTCATGTTTATGTTCAACCTAAAAATTAGCATTAGAAAAGGAAATGTTTAAATAACTGCCTTGGAGGCTTTGGTTGTGGTAAAGTGCAAGTGCTGTGACAGCTGAACTGAGACTTTTGAACTTAACTAGTGCAGAGCGCTTTTTAAGTTTTTTAAAGCTTTCTAGTTCTTCAAACAGTGCTTTGAAGTAGTCCTCGTCCATACCTTCAATCAAGTTTGAAAACTCCAACACTGCTCTAGGAGCCACTGGTTCTCTGGTCCTTTGCAAAGCTGGATCTCCGAACTCTTTGCACATAGTTGGGTTCTCGTGCATGTTGATGTAGCTGCTTTTAGAAATAGTCACATTTAAAGACTTGCCGCAAAAAGGAACGTTGTGCAGGTTCTCTTTGGCCTTCAAAGCTTCTTGGTCGGTTTCAAACTGCACCAAGCCTAAGTCATTCCGGTTAAAAAGCACCTTGACTCGCTGGACTTTTCCGTAAACTGAAAACAAATTAAAAAGCATGTCGGGAGTGGCTCCTGGGCCCATGTTGCAGAGAAACACTACGTTTGAGTCTTTAGACTCAGATTCTCTATTCAAGAGCAAAGGCACTTGGGAGTACTCAGTTTGGATGTAGTTGCAGTCTGAGTAAATGCACTTGCCTTCAAGTTCTGTCTTGGCAGGTACCGCTTTTTCAGTAGACTCTAGTTTCACTAAGCACTGGTACCCAAACTTGCGAGGAAAGATTTTGGATTTGAGGATTTTCCCGTAAGGACTGAAGACTTCAGATAGCACTTCTGGAGTAACAGGGTACTTAACGTCTGAAACCTTGAGTAAAAGGGTGTCGGAGGGACAGGAAGGTTCTTGGGTTTCTATTTGTTCTCTGCCTGAGTAAGAAAAGTCAAGGCGATTGGTTCCTAAGCAAGCAGGGTTCTTTGAAAAGTGAGCTAAACAAAGGCTTGCAGCTTCTAAAGAGTCTAACTCTACAAATGCCTGGCCTTTGTGACTTAAAAAGAGTATATGCAAAATAACTCCAAATTCCGAACACAGCTTTAAAATGTCTTCGTAAGTGCAAGTAGGTGCAAGTCCTCTCATAAAAAGGACTTTGCTCGGAGTGTACTCGCTAGGCTTCAATTTTGGCTTTTTAAGGTAATTGTGGTCTTGGGGCGGTCCGTTCCGTTTAAGGGGCTTCATTTTAGATTATTTCAATAAATACTTAAATGAAGCACTTGTTGTTGCTTATACTATTGGGAGGCAGCATGGCAGTGATCAAAAGTGACTTTAAGACTTGCGAACAGTCAGGCTTCTGCAACCGAAACAGGCACCTTTCGCAGTTTTCTGCCAAAAGCACTCAAGAAGGTCTGAGATTCGACTTACGCTACAGGGCACACAGTGGGTCCCTTAAACCAATTCCAGGAGGAGTCAACCTAAGCCTAGAAGCCTTTTCTGACTCTGTGCCTTTCTTAAACACCTCAGCAGTGCTTTACTCAAACGGGGCTTTGCAAGTTGTGTGTGAAGAAATAGAACCAAAGCACCCTAGGTACAGAATTCCTCCAAACGACGTGGCTGACCTTTCTCAGTTGGGAAGAGTCAACCCCATTTCAGTAGACAACCAAAAAGTAGAGTGGGTGCTAGGAAACACTCAGTACTTGTTGTACTTAGAAGAGTTCAAAGTAGAGGTGTACATTTCTGGAAAGATCATACTGACTGCCAACGAAAGGAGTTTGATGAACTTCGAAAGGTACAGACCAAAAGACTACAAACCTTTTGACTTAGAGTCTCTTGACCCCAGCGTTCCTATTCAAATCAGAGACACTGCAGAACTCTTAGTTAAACAAGAAGACTCTTACAAGTTCTTTGAAGACCTTTGGGAGGAAAAGTTCAATGGGTTTACCGACCAGAAGAAAAAAGGCCCCAGCAGTGTAGCAATGGACTTTACCTTCCACGAGTCCACTCACTTGTACGGACTTTCAGAGCATGCTGACGCCCTTCCTTTGAAAAACACTGTTTCTAAAGAACCTTACCGATTGTTTAACTTGGATGTGTTTGAGTACGAAATTGACTCCCGAATGGCACTTTACGGAGCAGTTCCTTACGTGATGAGTCGAACGCCTTCAGGACAAAGTGCAGGGGTGTTCTGGGCAAACCCTTCAGAAACCTGGGTTGACGTAGACTCAGAAAGAACCCACTGGATCTCGGAATCAGGAACAATGGAGTTCTTTGTGCTAGCAGGGAGTCCTTTAGAAGTGACTCAGAAGTACACAATGCTGACAGGCCCTCCAGTGCTCCCTCCTTTGTTTTCACTAGGGTACCACCAGTGCCGCTGGAACTACAACGACCAGGAAGACCTTATGAACGTAGCAAAGAGCTTCGAGCACTACGAGCTGCCTGTAGACGTGTTTTGGCTGGACATCGAGCACACTCCTGAAAGGCAGTACTTCATGTGGGACAAACAAAAGTTCCCCAGTCCTATGGAAATGCAAGACTACCTTTCAATGACCCAAAGAAAGCTAGTAACTATTGTAGACCCCCACTTGAAGCGCAACGAAAACTACTATGTGCACAAGTTAGCCCAAACAGGAGGGAAGTCCTGGATATCTGGGTTGCTTGAAGACGTGAGTTACTACGTGAAGAACGAGCAAGGAGAAGACTACGACGGACACTGCTGGCCTGGAAGTTCGAGTTGGCCTGACTTCACAAGACCTGAAGTAAGGGACTTTTGGGCAAGTCAGTTTTCTTACAGCAAGTACCAAGACTCCACTCCTATACTTCACATTTGGAACGACATGAACGAACCTGCAGTTTTCAACGGTCCTGAAAAAACAATGCCCAAAGGAAGCATGCACGGAGAGTTTGAGCACAGAGACGTCCACAACATCTACGGAATGTACATGCACAGGTCTACTTTTGAAGGACTCATCAAGCGCAGTAACAATGAAAGACCGTTTGTGCTTTCGAGGAGTTTCTTTGCAGGGACTCAGAAGTACGGAGCTATTTGGACAGGAGACAACGCTGCAAAGTGGGAGTACCTGTACTACTCTGTTCCGATGTGTCTTTCTCTAAGTGTTTCAGGCATTAGTTTCTGCGGAGCAGATGTAGGAGGGTTCTTCGGAGACCCTTCTCCAGAGCTTCTAGTAAGGTGGTACCAGTTGGGTGCTTTCATTCCTTTCTTCAGAGCCCACGCGCACATTGAAACTAAGCGAAGAGAACCTTACCTGTTTCCTGAACCCCATTTTTCAAGGATACAAGAAGCCCTTAGACAAAGGTACTCACTAATTCCTTACTTGTACACTTTGTTTTACGAGTACTCCACTCAGGGCACTCCTGTCATGAGGCCTTTGTTCCTGGAGTACCCCGAAGACAACAACTCTCCTCAAGTCGACAGGTCCTTTCATCTAGGCCCTGCTCTCTTAGTAACAGGCGTCTACTCGCCTGAAGACACCCAAGTATCTATATACCTACCTAAGGGCAGGTGGTTTAACTACCACACTTACGAAGAAGTAACTCAAGGAAACCTGCCGGTTGAGCAAGACCGGATCCCTGTTCTTCTAAGGGGCGGAAGTATCCTGCCCAAGCAAGAAAGAGTCCGCAGAAGCACTAAAGCTATGACTAGGGACCCCTACACTCTGGTAGTTGCCTGCGACGTTTTGGGATCAGCCAACGGGACTCTTTTCTTGGATGACGGAGAAACTTTTAGGTACAAAGCAGGCAACTACCTCTACTCAACACTGGAGCTAAGCGAAGGCACTCTGAGGAACAACTTAGTCAAAAAGTGGAAAGCAGAAAACGAAGTTGAGAGAATAGAAGTGGTAGGTCTAGGATACACTCCCAGCCGGGTCCAGGTGAAGACAACTGATAAGAAATACAACGTTGGGTTTTATGAGTACTCAAACTACATAGCAGTTAAACTGCCGAGAGTCAGAGTCAACGAGCCCTGGGAAATCCAGTTCCTTAAATAACCATTTAGTCAATAGGGGTGCCTAACGCCAAATACTTAACTTAAATTCAACTCAGCCCCCACTGCTTATAATGAGTGATTTTAGTTCTTCGAACTGGGGCGCACAAACAACCTGCGAACAAGAAAACTCTGACCCCAACGCCCTTCCTCCTTTGGACTTTGAAAAGCTAGGAAGTTCTTTAGACCCAATCAACTGGGAAGCTCAAGAACTTAAGCAGATCCAAAAACTGCCCTCAGTCCCAAAGGGCTCTTTGAGCTCCTTTGCTCAGTTCCACGAAAGCATCTTAACTGAGTTAGAGAACTCTAAGTTTTCAGAGCCCACAGAGATCCAGGCTTCTTGCTGGGGTCCAATTTCTGAAGGAAAAGACCTTGTTGGAGTTGCTGCTACTGGAAGTGGCAAAACTTTAGCTTACTTGCTGCCTGGACTTACACACGTTCACTCACAAAATCCACTGGAACCAGGGGAGGCTCCCATAATGCTAGTGCTTTCACCTACTAGAGAACTTGCTAAGCAAATAGTGTTTGAGTGCAACAAGTTTGCCAAAGGAATGGAAATTAAGTGTGTTTGCTTGTACGGAGGCAACGGGCGCAAGTTCCAGATGAAGGACTTAGAAGTCAACCCTCAGGTGATAGTGGCTACTCCAGGTAGGTTTTTGGACTTTTTGGAAAATGGAATAGTGAACCTGAAAAGAACTTCTTACTTAGTCATTGACGAAGCAGACAAAATGCTCGACATGGGGTTTGAACAGCAACTTACTAAGATCCTTTCACAAGCACGCCCTGACAGACAAACCCTTATGTGGACAGCTACTTGGCTAGAAACTCTCAACAGCATAGCTGAGTCCTTTATGAAGGACCCCAAGTACGTCCACATAGGAACTTCCAAACTCAGTGTCAACCAAATGATTACTCAAGAAGTGCGTTGTGTTGAAGACAAGTTTTCAGCTTTGCTTGAAACACTGGAACCTCTCCAAGAAACCCGTGTGCTGATATTCTGTGACACAAAGGCAGCTTGCGAAGAACTAGCTGACAACCTTAAAGACAGGAACTACAAGGTTGCTACTCTCCATGGACAAAAGTCCCAAAAGGAAAGGATGGAAGCTTTGCTAGACTTCAGAGCTGGAAGGACTTACATACTGGTATCTACTGACTTAGCCAGCAGAGGACTTGATGTAAGGGACCTGGAAAACGTAGTGATTTACGATTTTCCTAGAAGAATGCAAGACTATGTACACAGAATAGGTAGAACTGCCAGAGGCGGAAGGAAGGGCAGAGCTGTGGTTTTGTTTACTAGTGAAAACTCTAGAAGTGCACAGGAGTTTGTGGAGCTACTTGAAGAAGCTGGCCAAGAAGTTCCTTCTGAGCTGAAGACTTTAGCTCAGAAGAAACCTCCAAGAAAAAGATGTCGTTCAAGAAGTCCCCGTAATTAAGTTATTTTTGTATGGTAAAAGGTCAGAGGCCAGGATTCGAACCTGGGGTCCCCGTGGTGCAATTCAGGAGTGATACCACTACACTACCTCTGATTGAAATGACTGCTAATGCGGAACTAAAAGGGTCAGAGGCCAGGATTTGAACCTGGAATGCCGGCTTAGAAGGTCTGGAGTGATGCCATTTTCACTACCTCTGAGTAACTCTGAACATTTAAACTCTGCAGCAATAAAAGGGTCAGAGGCCAGGATTTGAACCTGGAATACCGGCTTCGGAGGTCTGGAGTGATACCGTTTCACTACCTCTGAGTAACTCTGAACATTTTAACTCTGCAGCAATAAAAACTTCCAACCATAGTTTTACAATGGAAGAACCCATATACGAAGCCAAGACTGACTCAACATTTGAAGAGTTAGGAATCTGTCCAGAGCTTTGTTTAGCCTGTGAAAAATTAAACTTCACAACTCCTTCTAAAATCCAGCAAGAAACCATTCCTTACGCCCTTAAAGGAAAAGACCTTATTGGACTTGCTGTGACTGGTTCTGGAAAAACAGCAGCTTTTGCAATTCCAGTTCTGCAAAAACTACTAGAAAACCCTTCGCCTTTCTTTGCTTTGGTGCTGACTCCTACACGTGAACTCGCCATACAAATAAGAGAGCAGTTCATGAGTTTAGGAGCCAACATTGAACTGAAGACCGCTACTCTCATAGGAGGACTTGACTTGATGGAGCAAACTATAGAACTCAGCAAGAAGCCACACGTCATCATCGGGACTCCGGGAAGAGTCGTGGACCACCTCCAAAACACCAAAGGCTTCAACTTGAACAACTTGAAAGTGCTTGTTTTGGACGAAGCTGACAGACTGCTGAACATGGACTTCGAAAAAGAAATCAACGTGATAGTGGGGGCTTCTCCCAAAGAAAGAACTACTTACTTGTTTTCAGCCACAATGACCAACAAAGTCCAGAAACTCCAAAGAGCCTGTCTTAAAAAAGACGCTGTAAAGGTATACGCTTCTTCTAAGTATGAAACAGTCGATAGTCTTAGACAGGAGTACTTGTTCATTCCTTCACAGTACAAAGACACTTACTTAGTTTATGTGCTCAGCCAGTTCATGGGCAACTCAATTATAATCTTCACAGACACAAGTTTGGCTGCCCTGCGAGTAAGTCACTTGCTTTCTTTTCTAAACTTCAAAGCAGTAGCTTTGTTCGGCAAACTCACACAAAACAAACGCTTGGAAGCACTCAACAAGTTCAAGTCCAAAGGGCGCAACATACTGGTGGCCACAGATGTAGCTAGTAGGGGACTGGATATTCCCAATGTAGACTTAGTTGTAAACTACGACATTCCACAACAAAGCAAGTCCTACATACACAGAGTAGGCAGAACCGCAAGAGCAGGCAAGGCAGGCAGGGCCTTAAACTTAGTAACACAGTATGACGTGCAGTTGTTCCAGCGTGTAGAGTCACTGCTTAGCATCAAGATGGCTGAGTTCCCCAACGACCAAGACCGAGTTATGGAGTACCACCAGCAAGTTCTGGAGTCCAGCAGAAAAGCCGCTCAAGAAATGAAGGAAAAAGAAGCTGAAGAAGAAGAACCTGAAATGGACGAAGAAGGAGTAGCCCCCACTGCTTCCAAAAAGAAGCCTAAGAAAAGAAGGTTTAAGTAACTATAACCCTAATTAAAATGGTGGAGAAGCTCCCTGAGTATTCAGCATGGAATGCACTATTCAAGGAATACAAAGAATATTGGCAGTACTACAAAAACCTTTACTCCTACGCTTTGCAGAAACCCGCAAACACTTTTTTCACCTCCAGGATGTACCCAGCCTTTTACCAAGAACGGCTGCTTAAACGCCAATACGCTGAAAACATGCAGCTGATTGGAAAAGTACACCGGGAAGAACTAGACCTTTTCTGCAGCTTCAACCCCAAGTTCTACAAAGTTTACGACTACTTCACAGGAGGCAAGTCTTCCTACTTGAGCCTTGCAGGCTTAGGAACGTGGGCGTTCATGTCACTGTTGGCCCAAAGGTTTGCAAAGTCTTCTTCTTGGCTAGTGGTGCCTGGACTCATGAACTACATCTTCATGGTAGGCATACAAAGGAGGAGTCTTAAACTGCAACTGGGCGAGATGGTAGACTTCACTGACTGGGTACTCCAAAAAAGGAAAGCTAAAGTCTGGGCAGAGGAAAACCAAGGCAAATTCCATCAAATGCCCGCTTTGCCTATTGTTCAGTCAAAACTCATCCAGCTTTCTTTAAGCTATAACTAAGCATTTAAGGTTATAAGCTGTATTACTTAAAGTGCTTCAGCTCCAGAAATGACTTCGCAAAGTTCTTTGGTGATCTTAGCTTGCCTGACCCTATTGTACTCCAAGCCGAGTTTGCCGATCATCTCTTGACAGTTCTTAGAAGCTGTTTCCATAGCAGACATTCTGGCAGACTGCTCAGAACTTGCACTGTGCAGCAGAGCATTATAGACATTACTAGCCAAGTATAATTCGTAGTAAATCTCAGTGGCAAGGGGGAAGTCAGGTTCTTCTATTTCGTAAACAGACTTGTAGTGGCCGTTTCTGAACCCAGGACGAGTCATGAGTTCTTTTCTGTCAACTTTCTGAGTCACTACGTTTTTGAAGTAGTTGTAAACAAGTTCAACACGTTCGCAGCCAGTTTCCTTAGCAACTTCTTCAATGTGGTGGGCAATAGAAGCAGCAGTTGCGTAGCTCACAGGAGTCTGCAAGTTAGTGATGGCTTTGTGCAGGATGTCGGGGAAAGGTCTCAGCAGTCCAAGGGTGCCTTTTTCTCCTACTGGGAAAATGACGAACCTGTCACGGCGTTTGTGAGCCATGTTGTTTTTGATTTCTCTGACGATGCTGGAGTTCACTCCGCCACACAAACCCTTGTCTGAAGTAAAAGGAACTATCAAAGTTTTGGTTTCTTCGTTGAATTCAGGCAAGAAGCGTCTTGCGGTCTCGTCGCCTTTGAACCAGTTGCTAGCTAGTTGATGGCCGAATTCGCCTCCTTCAGTAAGTCGTGCTAATTCTGATCTCATTTTAGCGGCGGCAACCATCTTCATAGCTTTGGTGATTTTTCCAATATTGGTTACTGTTTTGATTCTTGCTTTGAGTGCTTGCTCGTTAGCTGCAAAGTTACGGCGGAGAGTTCTTTGGAGCATATTTATTATTAAGTCCGAGCATGCAAGTAGTTGTGCGCAGTCTAAGTTAAAAAAACCAATAACAGTTAATTATAATGGCTGAAGAAGAACCCTCTGTTAAGGTGAAACTTGAGTACCCCGTTTCACTAGAGAATATTCTAACTATTAACTACAACACTGAGAACCTAAAACTTCTGTTTGAGTTTATTCTACAGCAGCTAAGCACCCACGAAGAGAAATTCAGCAGCATGCCTGTGGAGTCGCATCCTCCAAACAACTCCCAAGAAGACCTTGAGTCCCTTAAACAGCAAATAGCTGCTTTACAGGAAGCTTCCTCCTTGCAACAAGAAAAGCTAAACCAACTCTCAGAATCCCGAGAAACTCCAGCTGAGAGTCCTTCTGAAAACTCCTCTGAAATCCAGAACAGGCTGTCGGCACTCGAAGGAAACGTAGAAAGTCTCAGAGAGGAATTGAACTCTTTAAGAACATTAGTGGACAACAACTCAAACAACTTAGTTTCCAACTCCCAAAAAATCGAGCAAAACCAAAGCTCTATCGAAAGTAACGAAAAAAGAATAGAACAACTTGAAGGAAAAGTCCAGGAAGTCCTCAATAACTTTAAAAACTTACCTGCACAAACCCCAGAACCCCCCAAAACTGACTCAAACGGAGACTATAGCGAACTAGATGCTAGAATACAAGATATACTAACTAAAGTATACGAACTCGAAGCCCAAGTCAAAGCACTTGAAAGTAACTCACAACAAAATGCTTTGAGTGAACTTGAAAAACTCTGTCAAGACAACCAAAACCGAACTGAAAAGAACCACTCAGAAATAGATACCCTTAAAGACAAACTGAAAGAACTAGAAGAAAGCTTAAGACAAAAAGTAGACTCAGACGACTTTGACGCCTTGCGCTCCCAAGCAAGTGGATCCGGTGGTTCGCAACCAGGACCTAGCATTTCTACCAAAGACCTAAACTTACTGCGTGAACTCAGTAAAAAGTTCGAAGAACAACGCCAGCAACTCGAAAACCTCAAAGACTTCACGCCAGAACTACTTCAAGACATTTTGTCACGGCTTTCAGGACTTGAGTCTGAACTCACCAAAAAAGCTGACAAAAGCAACTTAGACGAACTGCAAAAGCAAATAAGGAAACTCAGAAACGAACTTGACAGACTCGAAAGCATCACTAAGAGCTTAGAAGACAGGCCTGCACCTACTGGAGGAGAGTCACCCTTAGTAAGCTCTCCAAGCGTGGACTCTTCAAAACTGAACTCTATAAACAGAAGACTCAACTTAGCCGAAGAACAGTTAAGAAGCTTGCTTTTGCCTGAAGACGAAGACTTACTTAGTGTCATCCAACAAGTTTACAGGAACAGAGACGATATTCTAGAACTTAGCGACAAACTTGACAAGATATGGAGGGACATTTTGAACAGGTTCAAAGAAGTAGAGGACTTACTGAGTTCCAAGTGTGGTTTCGGGGACCTAGAAGCCCTTAAAAACGAAATCCAGGAAAGAGTCATTGCAGTGTGTGACGAGATGGGCAAGAAATTCGCTACCAAAAACGAACTGAAAAAAGGACTGCTTTACTTAGAAAAGAAAATCAACGAGTTGAACCCAATTCCCAAAACCAAAAGGGAAGGAGAGGACGCTATGTTCGCTACTAAACCTCTAGGAGGCTGGTCCTGTGCTTCGTGTGCCAAACAACTCGAAAAGCTAATGGGACGAGTAGGTTCTTTCAACGCCTGGAACAAACTACCGCATAGAGATCCCCAAGATAGAATAGCACGTGCAGGACCAGGCTTCTCACGAATGCTAGCTACTGTCCAGCCCGAACTCCTTACCAACCGGAACAAGCACCGCCCTCACTCGCCAACTTCAGCTTACGAAGAAGACCACCTCAACAACACTGACGGAGTTTCTTTTCCTCCAGTAAGCAAGCAAGGTGACAGGCCTTCTTCTAATGGTTAAATATAAATGTGGGTTTTTTTAGTGATTGGGTTTGCAGTTGGAGAGTGGACAGGCGAACTGCACTTAACTGGAGTTAGTTCTGTTTACCCTAACCTAACTAGTTTAGGAGTTAACGTAAGTTCTAAACAGAAACACTTTAACTCAAGTGGGTTGGTGTGTTTGGAGGGACTTTGCAGTAAAGAAGACTCTAGTGTGATTGTCGTAGCTTACTTAGGAAAGAACCTCAACGAAACTATTTCTTACTCAGAAAGTTTAAACGCCTCAGCTGTTATATTGATCACTGATGAAACAGAAATTGAATGGCCACTTAACTACACTGGTTTTAGAATGAACCAAACTGAAGGACAAAAGCTAACTGAAGAAGTAAACTCAGTTGAGTACGCTTGGGGCAACTTAGTATACTACTTCAAATGTAAAGACTATTTAGACCACTGCGAACGACTTAAGTACTTGGAAGTTCTTTTTGAAATACTGCTTTACTTATGGTTGGGGTTCTTGGGGTGGTGGTTCTACAACAACCACTACAAGAACGCTGAACATGCCGAGCACTTCCACAAACTCTCAACTTTAGTTTTGGTGTTTAAGTTTCTGAACATTTTGGCCAGTTTAAGTGAGGTCAAAAACTGCCCTCCTACAAGTGTGTCATCTGAACTCTTGGGCTTGATGAGGAAGCAGTGCCGGACTCTTTACGAAACTAGTTTTTTCAGTTTGATTCTGTTACTGAGTAAGGGGTGGTTGGTGTCCCGGAACAACATGTCTAGGAACGAGTTCAACTACATAGTTTTGGTTCTGATTGGAGTGTACATTATGGACAGTGCCACCAACATCATAGGCTCTCCTGTAGCTTTTATGACTTTTTTCATGTACGCTGGGTTGATGTTCCACGGGGCTACTTACTGCTACAGCACTTGGAAAGGAATACAAACCCACATAGACTTAGTGCAGCAAGCAGGAATTAACCACCTGTCTGCTGTTTGCGAGTACAAAAAGGTGATGTTTTCTAGGTTCATGTTGTTGTTTTTTGGGTACTTTTTGGCAGAAGCACTGATTCACTTCGTAGTGGAGAATTTGTTTGTGGAATTGGACGCTTACATGCAGACCAAAATAGCAATATGGTACAGTTTCCACGAAGCAATGGAACTAGTGATTCTAACGAATATCTTTTTCTTGTACAGAGCTAGGTACCTAGGAAGATACTTTTCTTTGCTAGTGTTTGAAATGGAACAACCTGTTTCTAGGTCCATAATTCCTTTTTACCAAACAGCCAAAAAGTCAGTTTCTTCAGAGTGCATAATAGCAACTGCACTTCCTGATAACTCTATAAAACTTGCTAAACTTCTAAATAATTAATGCAAAAAAAAGAAATACCCAACGCGGACTTCCAAACCCAACTCCAAGCAGCCCTTGACAAGCTCTCTTCGCTACACACTTCTCAAAAAGGCTTAGACGAAATAAAAGCCCTCCTCCAGTCCCAAGGCCAGTTCCCTCGCAAAGTTGAATTGTTCCTTTCAGCAATTTCTACCAGCAAAGCACACGTGCTTTCTAACCAACAGAAAAAAGAATTCATAAAACTCTACGGAGTGCTTGCTGAAGAACTCGAAGCAGAAACTCTCAAGTACTTCCCCAAAATAGTTGCCGCACTCAATAAAAAGATCAGAGAAGAACCTGGAGTGTTCCACGAAGCCATTAGCTTTAGCTTTGCTATGCTTGTGCACAACACCCTTCACACTCTCCAGGATGTAGGCTCTGCTTGTCAGGAACTCAACAAACTCTTAAGGGGTATTTTTTGGACTTTGTCTAACTCAGGGGGACTTGCTCAGCAAGCTGCAGCTTTGAGTTTGACTAAAGTAATCCAGCACTCTCCTGTAGAGTGTCTTAACTACTCCTTAGAAAAGCTAGCTAACAAAATACTTGAAGTACTCCAGGTGTGCAAGTGCCCAGGAGAAGTACTTGAAGGGCTGATAGCTCTGGTGCTCTCGGTTGAAAAGCACTTTGAAAACCTAGCTAAGAACTTTGTGCCCTTGGTACTCAAACTAGCTTCCAACTCTAACGTAAACACCAGAAAGCAAAGTGTGCAGATGTTGTACACTTTAGCTTCTATAGTGCCTCAAGGCATACAACAAGAAGCTCCCAACATCATGAGCATGCTTCAGAAAACCAAAAGTGACCGGGCAAAAGCAGTCAGAGAAATAAGTGCCGAAGCCATTACTGTGTTCAAAGAAAAGTTTAACTTCAAAGAAGAAAAAAAACACAAAAAACGAAACCCTTCTTTGCGAGAAGCCAACCCTAACTTCTTCAAAGCTGCAGAACACCTAAAAAAAGGAGACCTAGTCGAAGTTCCTGAAAACCAACCTTCCAAAAGCAACCTTAAAACCTCCCCTAAACCCCTGACTAAAGAACTCCCTGAAGAATCCAAACAAGTTAAGTTCGCACCCGAGTTTGTGTTGGTAGAAAAGCCTCAACAAGCTGAACCTGACATGTTTGTAGAAGACATTGAAGAGCCCACTGGAGTCTTCCAAAGAATCCAAGAAATGGAAACCCGCAACAGAAAACTCAAAGAAGAGTTTAAGTCAATACAAGAAAGCACCACTTCTCACATTGAAGAAATGAAAGAAAAAGTAAACACCCTTGAAGAAGTAGTTAGAACTGTTTCTCAGTTGTTTGAAGCCAAACTCAAAAACATAATGACCTACCCTAAAATAGCAGAATTGTTAAGTAATGAATTCTAATTACACTATTAACCGTTGAACCTTTTAACTGATATGTACAGAAAACCTAAAGCTAAAGCTCTGATTGCTAATGACAAAAGCACTAAATACACTGCGTTCTCCCACACAGTAGAGTCAATGTTTAGTTGAGAAAGAGGGTCGCATTCTGCACAAACTCCTCTTCTACAGATCTCACAGTCTAGTTGGCGGTTTGTAAACTCATTGATAGCTAAAATTCTAAACCCGTAAAAGAAAGGCTGTATAACACTTACCGATGCAAACTTAATCCAACCAAAAGCATCAGGAATTGAGTCTTTGTTTGAAAAGAACCCTGCAAACATCAAAAAGGGGGTCAGCAAAAGTGGAGAAATAGTAATAGCAGCTTGAGTGCTGTTTACAAGGGCTCCAGCTACGTAGCCGTATCCACTGCCTGCAAACTGCATAAGGGCTAATCCCAAATCTAAGTAGTTCTTACAGAATATAAAGAACTTGTCTGCTTGGTTGTTTAATCCCACTACCCAGTACACCAGCAAACTCAGTACTAAAGGAGCTAGTAAAATCCCTGGTAACTCAGATAACGACTTTGTAATGTAGTAAACTGTTGCTCCGTACATAGACAGTTTGTACTCTTTCAGCAAAACTGGTTTTTCTGAAGGAACTGCTTAGAACTTACATGCCAAAGTAGCGTTTTGGCTTCCAAAAGTGGCTTGGTTGATAACCAGGAAAAAAAGCACTCCGTTGATGCTTTGAATTCCTTCCAAGTCTGTGTTTAAGTCATAAAACACCAAGTCAACTAGTAAAGCAATTCCAATTGTTTGGAGTAGCTTGACTCTTGACAAAGCTGGGTTTCTTGCTGCGTTTTTACCAGCTCTTTGCATAAGTTCCTTTAGCTGCACTAAGCGACTTGAAGCTCTTTTCCTTTTGAACTTTTTTAGTTCTGTGAGGTTTTCAGTTTGCTTCTCAGAAAGCACTTGTGACTCTTGGTGTTTGTAAGTACTTACAAACAGGTTTAGTCTGTGACTTTCTTCTTCTGTGAGTTGGTTCCGGTCAACTACGTGGAGCACCTTCATGAAGTAGTCAGTGGGGTTGATGTGTCTAGGACAAGTATAACCTAAAGACCTAAAGTACTCTACACTTCGTGAAGAGTCCCCTTGGTAAACTATGTGGCCTTCACTCATCAGAATTAGTTTTTGGAACTTAGCAAACATTGCACTGCTGGGTTGGTGAACAGTAGTAATCACAGTTCTTCCTTTTCGAGTTTGATTGATCAACAAGTCCAGAAGCATCTCGGCAGTAAAGGTATCCACTCCTGAAGTAGGCTCATCTAAAAACAACACACTGGGGTCAGAAACTAGTTCCACAGCAATGCACACACGTTTTCTTTCCCCACCAGAAATCCCTTTTTGTTCTACACTTCCAATGTAGTTTTTAGCAACTTCAGTGAGGTTCAGTTCCTGGATTACTGACTTTACCCTTTGAGGAATGTCTTTTTCCCTGCAGCGCAGTTTGGCTGAGAAGGTAATGGCTTCTTCAGGAGTCAGCACAGGCAGGAGTATGTCTTCTTGGGTTACGTACCCTGCAAGGTCTCCGTAGTTCAGTTCCGAAACAAGAACTTCGTTTGCATACACTTGGCCAGTAACTATTTGTTTACGCGAGTTAGTGGTCTTTTTTGCCAGAATGTTTAGAAAACAAGTTTTTCCGGCGCCTGAACTCCCTAAGATAGTAACTAGTTCCCCAGGGTTTGCAAAGCCCGAAATGCCTTTTAGGACCTCTGTAGTTTTTTTCTTAGTTTTTACTGTGTAAGAAATGTTTTCCCAGGAAACAGCAACTCTGACTTGAGAGTCGTGAACAGGTGAGTACTCAGAAAAGATGTAGGATTTAGACTGAGTCTCCATTTTGTAATGATCAGAAGGCACTTTTCAAGCTCTGAACCTGTTAAGATTGTAAATGCGATTAACGACTACGTGGACAAACAACCTCGCAACATTATGACTTTGAAAAAACTCTACTTCAGAACAGTCCAGGTTGCCATTCACAATTCCCACAAACAACTCTTTGTACAGAAAAGAGCTAAAAACAAGTACGTGTTTGCAGGGTACTGGGACATTGCTCCAGGCGGCGTGGTACTAGCTTCGGAGTCAGACTTAAGAGCTGCTAGACGCGAAATTAAGGAAGAAATGGGAATAGAAGGGGACTTAAAAGAACTAGGAACAATAGGCATAATGAACGAGGGTTGGTACTGGTGGGCTGTTTACTATTCCATGCAGTGGGACGGAGAGGTGACTCCTGACCCAAACGAAGTAGAAGACGTGGCCTTGATGGACTTAAGTGAAATCAAAAAAAGACTTAGCAAAGGTGAGTTATTCACTCCGAACTCAGTCAAGGCTTTAGGGCTGATTTCAGGTTATTTAAATAGTTTTTAAGCATAAACAGAACTTAAGTAACTAAAGAAATAAAATGTCAGACAAAAACATCAAAATTAGCGAAGGTACTAAAAACATTGCAGGAACAGAAAGCTCCCAAATAGCTGACGAACCAGGAGTTTCTCTCCGCAAACCTGATGCGTTCAACGGACCTCACTTCAGAAAACTATCCAAACAACACGGAACTACTCACATGCAAGGCGACCCTTGCCAAGAGAACATAAGTAAGTACGAAAACTGCATAAGGGAAAACTACCAGTACCCTCAAAGGTGCATAGAGCTTGCACACAACTTGCATGAGTGCAAAAACAAGTACAAACTCTACTACGAAGACAGGTTTAGGAACTCTAAGTTCTAATGTAAATAGTTGTGAGTTAGTTTAGTTTGGTTGGTTTTGGCCAAGTTCCAAGACAAACCCCAAAAGATAAAAGCCCAAATCAGCCACAGCACAAGCATCAGCATACTAACTTGTTTTCCTAGTAACTCGTTGAAGAGACCTATGAAGTAAGGCGAAGGGAAGTCACCTAGCAAGTGCAAAAAGAATATACTTACTGCGTTGGCTTGGCCTCTCAGCTCCTTGGACACACTGCTCATGATAGAAATCCCCAAACAAGAAGTGTTCATAAAAAGAACAAGCTCTGCTAAAAACAAAAACACCATGAACCCCAAGAAACTACTGCACATCACCGCTACAACTGCTAAAAAAACTGCACACCCTGTAGAACTAAACATTATACCTGTGCTTTTCACAGTTCTCACAACCTCTAGTTGCTCTGGAGGAACTTGCGAAAAACTGAACTCACTAAGTAAGGGTTACACAAGGTAGGGCTTAAGCATCCAGTCCAGCAACAAAGAACCCAAGAACGTTCCTAAAAGTCCAGTCACCACAGTTGCTCCTCCGAAACTTAATACTGCAAGTGAAGGGTCTACTTTGTAGTAAGTCTCAATGTAGTAGTTCCCCCAAAAAGCTATTCCGCCTACAGTAAAGCAGTAAGCAGCTTGGCCAAGTACTATGCACTTGTAAAGTGGGTTCTGACTGAGTTCTTTGAGTTGGTTCCAAAAAGTTAAGTGCTCAGTTTCTTGTTTTTTTTCAAGCATTTTTTCTTCCAAGTCCAAAAAGAAACTTGCAGCGCACAAAGGCGCCATTAACACAACTGCTTAAAAGTTACACTCTAAAAAGTAAGGCCACCTCCAGTTACCCAAAGCTGAAGCTACAAACTCCCCGAACAAAAACCCCAGTGCGTTGCCAATAGGAAGTGCTGCAAAGTACACTCCTAACCACAACTAAGTAGTCCTTACACTTTTGCTCTTCTTAGGAGAGTAGTCTAGTATCAGTGGAGGTGCCAATGGGCATATTGGTGCTTCTGCCACACCTGTAAGGACCCTTGCAACTAGTATCATGGAAAAAGAGTTACTCAGTGAGGCTAGCAGTGTTCCAAGTTCCCAAATGCAAAGGCCAATAGATATCAGCTTTATAGGGGGGACTTTTTGTGACCAGTGCGCAAAAACAGGACTGGTAGACATAAACCCTAACATGAAGAGACTGCCTAGTACTCCTGCTTGTGAGTCTTTTAAGTCTAAGTCTTCTTTAAGTTTGTAAATTAAAGCTGCAATCACTCCTCTGTCTATGTATATCAGAATGTTACTTAGAGTCAGAAATCCTAAGAGGTACTTGTTTCGCATTTTTAAATGGAACCCAGGAAGACCTTTTTTGCAACTAATCGGAAGTCACTTGCCTTAGAAACAAAGCTACCTAACGAGGAGTACACACTTACTAGACTCGACAGCACTGTAGACGTTGAGGAGGTGTCGGACTACGAGTCCCAACTAGAAAAAACAATTGAACACAGACAGTACCAGCAAGAAATAGGGTCACTTATAGAAATCTTGCTGAAACTTTTCAGTCTCCAAGGAGGCGAGTCCTTAGACCTTGAGTTCAGGGACTTTCCAGCTCAGGTGAAGTTCGCATCTGAACTGTCAGGAGTGTTGCGTGACCAGTTCAAACACGGAAGTGTCCAAAAAGAAAAGTTCCCCAGTGTGTATACAAACAAACAAACTGAACAAGAAGTAGTTGTAATGAAGTCCGCAGAAGCCAAAATAGATGTTTTCTCTAAGTTGCTGAGTGTGAATAGAGCTGTTTTTTTGAACCAAAAAGAACTGAAGCAGTTAAGAAGCATCATCATCGGAGCTAAAAGGGACTCTGCCCTGAAAGACATCCAAAACCAAAGGAAAGCAGTACTGGAAAAAGCCAAAAATAAACAGTTGCAAATACAAAAAAACTGGAAGAAACTAGAAAACATCCAGGAAGAACATGAAGTTTACCTGCAAAAGAACTCTCAACTGAAAACTCAAGTTAAAAGCTACAAACAACAGATCTACACACTCCAAGACCAGATAAAATCGGCTTCAGAAGAAAACAGAAGTCTTGAAAAAGAAATACAAGAGTCAAGACTAGCCTTAATTCGAGTTAGGAACCAAATCGAGTCCCTTATGAGCAATGACACTGGCGAAGTAGACCTAAGGCTTTCTTGTTTCAGAGAGTCTTTTGAAAATAATTCCAGCACTCCTTATTTTGGAAAGTAAATATGTACTAGTAACTCAGTTATTTCAGTGTAATTAATATGAAGGGACTTAAAGAATGCCTCACAAAGTCAAAGAAGTGCCTTTCAAGGTTCTCAAGCAAACTGAACCAAAAACTGGAGGACTACTTCGACTCCTGGGGCAAGTTTGTGTACAAGAAGCCTTGGCTAGTTATACTAATTTCTTTACTAGTGATTCCAGCCTTTGGGTATGGATTTTCTTTGCACAACGAAGAAGAAGATGGAGTCAAGCTGTGGGTTCCCCAAAACTCACGTGGAATCAACGACAAGGACAGGGCAAACGAGCTTTTTGAAAGCGACGCTCGGCCTACTACTGTTTACTTGACTCACAAAGAACCTGGAAAAAACGTAATTGATCTAGAAGTTTTCAAAGAAATCCAGAAATTCGACACTAGACTCAAGAGTGAAGTAAAGTACGAAGGCGAAACTTATGGAGACATATGCACTAGGCCTACTCCTGAGTCCCCTTGTGATGTTAGTTCCCACCCACTTGAGTTCTATGAAAAAGAACCTACTGTTTACAGCATAGAAGCTGCAAACAATGACGAACTGCTAGATCAAATCCAGTCAGGAAAAAACGCTTTCTCGGAAGAAACAACTTCTTACATCACTGTAAATGGGCTTTTTGGAAAAACTACTCCTGAAACAGTGGTGACTAACTCTGATGGTTCTAACGACATTCTAGAAGCCCAGGCCATTTCTTGGCAGTTCAACTTAGAACTAGATGACAACTTTGAGAGACTCAGGGGCTACGAAGAAGCTATGGAAGAATTTGCACAGGATTTCAACAAAGACTCTGTGTTCATACAAGTTTACCTCTATTGCTCAACAGGCATAGACAGAGGCACTGACGAGTCAGTAGAGGGCGACCTCCAACTGGTCCAGTTTGGACTTGTGCTTATAATAGTGTGGTGTTTCTTAGCTTTGGGCAAACTGTACACCTACAAGTCCAGACTCTTCATGGCTTTCATAGGGATTTTAAGTGTGGGGGCTTCTTACATCGAGGCCATAGGCATAGGGAGTTACTTTGGACTAGACGGGTCAATAGTAACGCAAGTGCTGCCTTTCTTGCTACTGGGAATAGGAGTTGACGACATGTTTGTTTTGGTATTTAACCTAGAACAAGCTCCTGAAGAACTTGAACCTGGGGACAAGATAAGGTACATGATGAAGCATGCAGGGGTGTCTGTGACTATAACTACCCTGACTAACGTTCTGAGCTTTTTGATGGGAAGCATCACTTCTTTGTTTGCAATTAGGAGTTTCTGCATTTATGCCTCTATTGGGTTGCTTTTGGCTTACGTGAATTTGCTGACTTTGTTTTCAGCTGTGCTGGTTTACGACGTTTGGAGGTCTTCTAAGAAAATAGGCGACTGCTGGGGAGCTTGCTTCTGGAAGCCTGAGGTTGCTTGTAAGTTCACTGTGAAAGAAGACGGAACTGAAAAAGAGTCTTTTTCCAAGAAGTTGATGCGTGACTACTACGCCAAAGCTGTAGTACAGCCTGCAGTAAGCATTTCGGTGATTGTTTGCTTTGTTGCGTTTTTAGGTGTGAGTATTTATGGACTCAGTCAGCTGCAACTTGACTTTGACGTTGAATGGTTTGTAGAAGACGATTTTTATATTAAAGAAACTATTGACGTTAGAGACGAGTACTTTGCAAACCAACTCAGTGAACTAAACATCTTTACAGAAAAAGCAGACTTTTACTCAAAGCAAGCCCAAACACAGTTCAAAACTTTGTATGACAAACTCGAAAGCTGTGAGGGGTGCACTGAAAACTGGATCATAGAGGGAACTCTAAGCAGTTGGTACAAAGAGTTCAACTCTTGGGTAGGTGGACAAGGCAACTTGGATGAGGATGGTTTAGTTCCTGAAAGTAGCTTTAGTGAGTACCTTAGCACCTGGCTGACTGACCAAGGAAAGATTTTCCAAGGAGTTATCAACATGGAGGAAGGAAGCATTCAAGGCACTATAATTAAAGCTTCCATCAGGAGGTTAGTTAAAGCACAGGAGTTTCTGGACTTTATGGAAGACATCAGAAAGATTACTGATGACTACGGACCTGGCTATACTTTTCCACTAAGCGAGTCACTAATATGGGCAGAGCACTACGCAGTCTTCGGAAGAGAAACTGCGATTTCAATAACGTGCTCCTTAGTGGCAGTATTTACAATCATTTTATTTTTAATGGCTGACTTGTATGCAGCTTTTTTCGTGGTTAGTTTAGTAGGGATGATTGTAGTGGACCTTTTAGGTCTGCTTTACTTTTGGGACGAAACTCTGAATGTAGTTACAATTACCCAGGTAATCATTGCTATTGGGATATCAGTAGACTACACTTCCCATGTGACTCATACTTTCAAGGTCTCTTCAGGAGACACCAAGAAACTTAGAGTAATTGAAGCACTTGACAAGATTGGAATCAGTGTGCTCAATGGAGGGATCTCTACTTTGTTAGCTGTACTTATGCTGAGTGTTGCGGACTCCTACATCTTCACAGCCTTTTTTAAGTGCTTCTTCGGAATTGTAGTGTTTGGAATGGCACACGGACTGGTGTTTTTGCCTGCAGTGCTTTGTTTCATAGGGCCTGGAAACCCCTACTCTGCAAAAGTGGATGAAGAAAACTCAGACCGCAAAGAAATAAATACTTAGCTAATAACTAAAATAGACCCCCCTAATAAACTTAAATGACTACAATACAACAAGCCTTGGATAGTATTTCCTTAGGGAACTACACACCTAACTTCCAAAAACAAAACATCAACAGCCTCCAACAACTAGTAGACCTTTCTCCAAACGACCTTGAAAGCATTATGAGGAATGCTGGAATGCTTAAAGGACACACATTCAAACTCAGAAGGTTCATTGAAGAAACCAAGCTCAAAGGACCACCAGCAGACACACACAAAAACACCATGGAAGTAGAAACTCCCCAGTGCACACAACCCTACAATGGAAACGCTCCCCAACTTGAACCCCAAGTTACAGCAGTCCACAAACCACAGTCTTACAATGGAAACACCCACCAAATCGACTCCCAACTCACAGGAGTGCAGAACCAGTTGGACAACCTGATTCAAGTGAGAAATGATGTGATGGGCACCTTGCAGGCAATAGCTAACCTTGACCTTGAGCAGTACTCCAGAGCTTTAGAAGAACTCAGCAAACTCAAAGAGATGGCCAAAGCCCAGGTGTCAAGCCCTGACCTTGAGATGTACGGATAATTAACCATCGAATGTTCTAATAAATATGAGGGGCAACGTGACACCGCCTCAGTTTTCTTCAATCTTTGAAATCCCCCTCAAAAAGCTCGACGGAACCGCTGCGAGCTTAGAGCAGTTCAAAGGAAACGTGCTGCTTCTAGTCAACGTAGCCAGTAGGTGAGGTCTGACAAGCAAAACCTACAAAGAACTCGTAGAAATCCAGAACCGCTACGGAAGCAGAGGCTTTTCAGTGCTGGGGTTCCCCTGCAACCAGTTCGGAGGGCAGGAGCCAGGCACTCCGGAAGAGATATCAGCCTTTGCCGCTTCTAAAGGAGTTAACTTCCCAATGTTTGAGAAAGTAGAAGTCAATGGAGTTAACGCCCACCCTCTTTACAGGTTCCTAAGACTCAACAGCAGTTTGAATGGTGGAGATATTAGCTGGAACTTTGGAAAGTTTTTACTTGACAGAAGCGGAAACATTGCTGGTTACTACGAGCCTAGGGTCTCTCCTAGCGAGTTCGTCAGCGACATCGAAAACTTGCTTTAAGCTACAAGTTCAAGTGAAAGTTAAGGCTAAATCCTGTCTTAACTCGAGAACTTATAATTAAACACCTTTTTAAGTACTGAAAAATACTTACCTAAAATGGTTGATTTATAAACATTATGGGGAATAAACAGCCCCCAGCTCAAAACACCATCTATGAAATACAAGCGAATTACCTAGATGGAACTACCACCACCATGGGGAAGTTCATCGATAAAGTAATACTTATAGTGAATGTAGCTAGTGAGTGACGCTACACTGAAAGGGATTATAAACAACTAGTGGAACTACAAGAGCGGTACAGAGACAGAGGTTTTGTGGTATTAGGATTTCCTTGCAACCAGTTCGGCAAGCAAGAACCAGGCGACTCTGAAAAAATCAGAACTTTTACTTCCAGGTTAGGGGTAAATTTCCCCATGTTTGAGAAAATAGACGTTATTGGCAAAAATGCCCACGACTTGTACTGGTACTTAAGGTACCACAGCAGACTGCAGGGTGGAAACATTCCTTGGAACTTTGCCAAGTTTTTAGTTGACAAGAAAGGAAACGTTATTGAGTACTACGAACCTAACACCGCTCCCAACGACATAGTTCCCGACATTGAAAAGTTGTTGTAAGTCCAAAGTTCAAGTGACGGCTTTGACCAAAGTTTGTCTCTGCCTGAGAACTTAAAAGTTAAGTTAATAAATTATAATGGTGAAGCCTGAATGGCTACAGAAAAGTCTAGGGAGCCTGGACTTTCTCAGGATAACAGCTAGGAACTTGTGGTCAAGCTACAAAAAACACATAGAAGCCTCCAAACTGCGTTGGAACTTTGGCAAGTTTCTGATTGAGACTTCCAAGAGATTTAATTAATTCACCTAAAATACTGAAAAATCCTTCTGTTCCATTTTTAGTTTCCTGACTTGGAGTGCTACCGACAAATTTTTCCTTCATTTATTCTTGGAATCTGATAATAATGGGGAACAAACCAATGGCCCCACCCAGGTACTCGTCTCTGTACGAGATTCCAGTCAAGTTAATCGACGGAACTCCCATAACTATGAACGAATACAGCGGAAAGGTGCTGCTCATAGTCAACGTAGCGAGCAAATGAGGCACCACTGAAAAGCACTACCAACAACTAAGAGAACTCCAAAGCAACTACCAAGACAGAGGTTTCTCTGTGCTAGCCTTTCCTTGCAACCAGTTTCTGAGACAAGAGCCAGGCACCCCTCAAGAAATCCAAGAATTTGCCCGCAGCAGAAATGCCAATTTCCCTCTTTTCGAGAAAGTAGACGTGAACGGAAAAGACGCCCACGACTTGTACTGGTACTTGAGGTACCACAGCAGCCTGAAAGGAGGAAAAATTGGCTGGAACTTCGGCAAGTTTTTAGTTGACAGAAACGGAGAAGTAAAGGGATACTACGGCCCAAGGACTTTCCCTTCGGAGTTCACTCAAGACATTGAAAAGTTGTTGTAAACTTTGAGTTCAAGTGAAGGCTGCTCTGAAAGTTAGGAGTAGCTGGAGAACTAATAACTATAAATATGACTGAAATCGAACTTCCGACTGGTCAGAAGATGCCTTTGTTGATACTTGGAACTTACAACGTCCAGGAAGACGAAATAGAAAGGACACTTATTAACGCCATCAACACTGGCTACAGACACATTGACACAGCTTCGGCTTACCACAACGAAGCTATCATAGGAGACACTCTGGCTCACATTTTCAAGAGTCAAGTGGTTTCACGCGACCAGCTCTTTTTAACTAGCAAAGTGTGGCCTTCTCACTATAGAGACGTGAAGCAAGCCTGCATCAACTCTTTGAAGCGCCTGAAAGTAGACTATCTAGACTTGTATTTGTTACATTGGCCCTTAGCTTTGAAGTACGATGACCAAGACCCACCTAAGGTTGAGTTTGGAGAAGTGGAGTTAGACCAGTTCCCTTTGCAAGCAGTTTGGAGTCAAATGGAGGAGTTAGTTGAACTCAAACTTGTAAGGCACGTAGGAGTTTGTAACTGGACCGTAGCTTTGCTAAACGACATGATGAGTTACGCAAGGATTCCTCCGATAGTCAACCAGATAGAAGTAACTCCTTACTTGCCTAGAAGCAAACTAGTGGACTTCTGCAAAAAGCTTGGAGTGGTGCCTTGTGCCTATAGAGATATCCATGGGCTTTCTAGCCACAAAAGAGTTATTGATGACGAGACCCTTGCAGAAGTAGCCCAGAAACACCACAAAACCCCTGCCCAGGTGCTTTTGAAGTGGTGTCTAGTTAAAGGCTGTGCTCCGATTGTGAAGTGTGTTTGCCTAGACACTATGAGGCACTACTTAGACAGTGCAAGTCTTGAGCTCACACAAGAAGACATCCAAGCAATAGATTCAATTTCCACTAGAGAGATGCACTGTGACCCTTACGAGTTGTTTGGAATACACCTTTTTGATTAATGTATAGGAAAATTATTCAGTTTTAGACAAAGGAGTGTTTCTACCTGAGAAAACCCTGCTAGCTGTTGGGTTCTTAAGACTTCCCTCTGCAAAGTTTTTTTCGTAAGACTGGGCTCTTTCTAAGACCTTTTGGGAGTTAACTATTTTCTTGCTAGCTTTTTCCATTTCGCTTTCTCTCTTTTTTTTAATTTCGTCAAACTGGCGCCGCGTTTTTTCTTTGAAGGCTTCAAGTTCGTTTTTTTGTTGCATGGCTTTTTTTTCAAGGGCTGACTCAATTTGTCTTCTGCGGGACTCTTCTGCTATTTTGAGTTCTTGTTCTTCACAAGCTTTGATTTCTTGCGAGTAGTAGTGGGCAGTTTTGTAGTCTTCTTGCTTGATAGCTTTGTCTCTGCACTTGATGAACTCGAGTTTCTTTGAAAGGGGTTTGGGCTTCAGAGGTATGGTAGTTTCTAGGTTTCTTTTAAAGTTTTGGAACTCAGTGGCTTGTTTCTGCTTGGTTTGCTCAAAGTGGAGTTGGAAGTCGTGCTGGAACTTTTGAGTAACTTGTTCCCATTGCTGGTTGAAGTTTTTCCAGAACTGGTGTTCTTGGTGTTTTGCGTCTTCAGTTTCTTGGTCTTGTTTTGCTTTGAGTTGGTGTTTCTTTTGCTGTGAAGATTGCTTTTGTAAGCTTTTTATCCTTTTAAAGATTTTTTCGGCTTGTAAGTAGTCTCCTTGTTGCACGCACTGTTCTTTGTGCTGACAAAGTTGCTTAATTTCTTGCTCTAAGTCGCTTGAAAGCTCCTGCATTTATATTTGAATTTAGTTAATGGAACTTAAAAGAGATTTGAGGAAAGAACTTAAAGTTAGAAGAGCTAAGTGCTGGCAAGAAAAAGTTAACATAGAAAAATACTATCAGAACTTGGAGGAAATAGTACTCCCGGAGTTGTTGTCTAGGATTCCTCCTGACAGTGTTATTGGGGGGTTCTACCCACTCGATTCTGAGTTCGACTGCAAATTCGTATTAAAATTATTGAA
The DNA here is from genome assembly GCA_022984795.1 of Fabrea salina. Classification (NCBI taxonomy): domain Eukaryota; phylum Ciliophora; class Heterotrichea; order Heterotrichida; family Fabreidae; genus Fabrea; species Fabrea salina. Next base: position 248,234 of record JALIHJ010000006.1, on the reverse strand, counting down.
GCAGAAAGGCTTCAGAGTAAGTCTTCCAGTTGTTAAGGCAACTAGGTCTTCTTTGGTTTTTAGGGAGTGGGACTGCCAAGAACACTCTCTAAAAGTTGGCAAATTCGGAATTCCTTGTCCAGAACAAAGCTTCCCAGAAGTGGTTCCAGACGTAATACTTACCCCTTTGCTCGGCTTCGACAACAGGCTTATGAGAATAGGCTACGGAGGAGGGTACTACGACAGAACTTTTCAAAAGTACAACCAAGTCTTTAAAATAGGCCTGGCTTTTTCTTGCCAAGAAGTTGACAGGATACCTACAGAGACTTCAGATGTTGGTTTGAACGCTATTGTCACAGAAGTCGGTAGTTATTTAAGTGGTTAACTCTGCAAAGGTCTGTGTCGCTTATGTGGTGGAGCTGAATAGTTCTTACCATTAGGATTTCCTTTGCTATAAAACTCTTTAAACATCCAAACAGCTTCTTCTTCAAAAATGCCTCCGATAGACTCGTAGTTTCTAGTTACTACTTACTCTTCGTGTATGTTTAAAATAGACCCGTTGCCTCCGAACTTATCGTTCTTGCACCCAAAGTAAACCTTTTGAATCCCCACTAGCTTTAAAGCATAAGCACACATAATGCAGGGCTCACAAGTCACGTAAAGAATGCACTCACTAAGCACTTCAGACCCCCTTTCAGAGGTAACCTTGTCTATAGCTACAAACTCGCAATGCTTAGTGGCGTTTTTGGTTAAGTTGGTTTGGTTGTGAGCTTCAGCAATAATGTTATCTCTGTGCACAATAACACAAGCTACCGGGACTTCGCCTTCTTCCATCGCAGTGCTTGCTAACTCCAAAGCTCTCCTCATGAATCCCTCCATTACTATAATGAAAACTTTTAAAGACTCCAACGAAACCTCCCCTGAAAACCCACTGTCTGGCCACCGCACAGTTTACTTCAATAAGCACGGAGAACCCAAATTCGTAAAGCAACCTACAACTGACTTGATCAAGTCCACAAAAATCCCAAAGTCCTGGTCAAAAGCACCCAGCGTCAAAACTTGGAGAGACGTACAGGCAAAACTAACTCAGGTTCCCCACATTTCATACGACATAGACGGAGACGGAGTGGTAGGAAGCACTGACTACTTTGTATCCAAACTGTTCGATAAAGAAGGAAAAGGCAAACTCTCTGAGTCCGAAAAAGCAGCTGCTTTAGATGCTGTTAGGAAAGGAGACTTAAACAAGTACCTTTTTGGCCTAGACGAATACGGGTCTTTGGAGCACCCAAGGATTCTCCAGGCAAGAGGCCACATAGTGGGCGACGACTACTCGAAACTGCTTGCAACTTATCCAAAGTCCCAAACTTCGCCTTTAATTAAGACTAGAAAAGAACTAGTGGAACTCAGAAAAAAAGAAAACTTAAAAGACCTCCAGCAGTGCATAGAAAACACTTACAAAGCACTGCCTGTTAACTTCCACAAGGAAGTAAGGTCAGACTTCAGAGTAGAAAATCCTTCTTTCAAAACTAAAACTGAAAAACTAGACTCTCAAAAACAAAAAGCTAGACTCAAAGCAGGCTTGAAACCACCAAGTGACTTAAAAGACACTAGCAAACAACTCTCAACCAACTACAACCCTGCACCCCAAATAAACACTCAAACCCTACTTGAAAAGAACCGCAAACAACAGATGCTGAGTGAACTCCAGTCTAAAGTTAACTACGACCACAAAACTAAGGACCAAAAACTCTTTGAAAGGGAGTCCCACTTAATAAGCATTATTCCTGAAGACTCAAACTTTTTGACTCAAAAAAAACTTAAACAAGCCCGCAAGCAAGCAGACAACGAGTACAACCTAAGAACTTTTTCTAAGACAACCATTGGAGTCCACGGCAAAGAACTTCCTAAGTTTACTTCTAACTTAAAGTCTTACTGGGAGCAGAAAGAAGGCTACAACCCCAACCCTTCCAACACCTCCCAAACCAAACTAAAACTCTCTCACAAGTACTCCAAACCCCTAGACAAGTACGTGTGTTCTGACGTAAGCAACGAACCCCCTCCAAACTCAAAAGAACACTTTCCTTTACAGTACATAGAACGGCCTGTTACTCAAAAACCCAACAACTGCAACCCTTTTACTAAGTTCAAGAACAAAGACCTTTCTGACGAAAACACTATTAAAAAGCCAAACCACAACTACAGAATGAGCACTGTTTATGGGTACTTCATGCACACTGCAGAACTAGAAGGAATCTCGATTGTGCCTTCTTCTGTCGAAGAAACTCGCAAACTACGCAAACAAGAAACCCAACAGAAAGAACAACCTAACGTCAGTCAGATGCAAACTACTACTTCACTGGCCAAACACTCCTCAAGCAGTGGACTTATGTCCAGAAAGCACCTCAACTTCCGTTCCAGTTCTAACGCTATTCGCTCTAGTGGTTTTATGAATGTTCGTTAATTTAAAATGGAAGTCTGCGAGCTTTGCGGAGGTTCTTACGGAATGCCGCTTATTCTTCCGTGCTGTCTTAAAACAGTTTGTGACATACATATTTCAGAAGTTTGTCCTTTGTGCGAAAAAACACTTTCCACAGACCTCACTCCCAATCACTTTTCCCAGGCAGTGTTTGAGTCCCAGTGCCAAAGGTGCGAAATGCGCAGTATAAAGTACAACTGCAAGACCTGCAAGGCTCTGCTTTGCAAAGACTGTTCAGCACATTTGCACTCTTTAGGGATCTACCGACAACACTCAGTAGTGCCTTTGGAGAAGTACACTTTTGACTCAGAAGACAGGTGTGAAGAACATGGGTTGCTGCTGACTCAGTTCTGCACGGAGGAGTGGGAAGGTCTCTGTGAAAGGTGCTTGAAAGACCACCAAGAACACCCTGTGTTGAGTTTAGAAGAAGGAATGGAAAACATTTGGCATGAACTCAACTCTAAAGAAAACAAACTCACACTCACTTCTAAACAAACCTCAGTCCGACTCAACAAACTCAAAGAACACATGCACAACTTACAAAACAACTTTGAAGTAGCCCAAGGCAACATCAAGCAGGCTTTTGGCGCTTTTAGGGAACAACTCAACTTGAAGGAAGAAGAAATCCTTGATGACTTGAATCACTCTAAAGAAAAGAAAATCAAAGAAATTGACTGCCAACAAGAAGCCCTTCAGAAACACCAGTCTAAGATTAACTCTATTGTGTTGCTTCTGCAAACTGCTTCCAAGTTCTCTCCCTCAGTCCTTTTTAAGCACCTGAGGTACTTAAGTGGAAAAATCGAAGAAGGCCTTGAAAAAGAAGAAGTACCCGAAACACTCCTAAACACTAGTTTGCCTGGCCACCTGGACTTTTCGTGCTTGTACCAAGCTTTAGAAAAAGTTAACTTTAAGTTTCAAGAGTCCTTTTTCAGAAGCTCCCCCAGAGACTCAGTACTTAGTAACCTCAATAAGTCCCCTCGAAGCAGCTACCCTAAAAACTTCAAAAAACTCAAGTCACTCAACCAAGAGTACTTCTACTTCGATAAGTCTGAAGACCGCAAGTCAACCACCCCAAAAACTAGTAACAGGTCTTCAACTCCTACAAGACTTCGGGACTTGTCTATCCTAGAAGACAACCCCTTAGTTCCTCGTTCATTTTGCAAAAAACTCCAAAGCACCACTTCCATTCAGGTTTCTTGGACTCACTGTTCAAGACTTGACTCAGACTTAGAGTACATTCTGGAGTACGGCATTGGAAGCAAAATTAACAACGTCGAACAGTTCAGACAAGTCTACAAAGGACCTGCCCACACCTGCATAATCACAGACTTGCTTCCAAAGACCACTTACCGCTTTAGAGTCTGTGCAGAGTTAGGCGGGCAAAAAGGAGATTGGAGTGAAGTAACTAGCATAAGCACACACGATGTGCAGCGGATTGACCCCAACACTTGTGGAATGCACGCAACTATGATTAACAGAGCTAACGAAAAGTGGGTCCAGTTTGACAGAGGAGGCACAGTAGTTGCGAACAACCCCTACACCTTTGGAAAGTACACTTGGGAACTTAAGCTAATGAACAATGCTATTTTCGCAGTGAACGAGTCAAGTGTGTTTAAGGTAGGAGTAGTGCCTCCTAAAGGAAGACAAGTCTACGGAGTGGAAGTGAGTAACTTTTTTGTGAGGGGTGCAGTCAAAGTAAAAGTAGTTTTAGACGTTGACAGTGGATCCTTGACTGTTTTCACTACTAACAGTCCCCAAGGCGAAGTTTACTCTTCCTTGCCCGAAGGCCCACTTTACCCTGCTTTTCAGTACAAACCTGCCAAACCTACCTCTTCAGGAGTTAAGTTTTTGGTCAATTTTGATAAAGAGTCCTAAGTAAATACTGTACGATTTAGAAATTAACCAAATGGCTTTAGCAGGTTTAGTTAAAAGGTGTGCTGTTACCTATACACCAAGAGAAGCCTTGTCCTTAGTAAGGGCGTACGCTATAGCTCCTTTTGACGAGTCAGTTGAAATATCAGTGCGTCTTAACGTAGACCCCAAAAAAGGCGACCAACTAGTAAGGGGGTCATGTGCAATGCCGGCAGGACTGGGCAAGCAAGTGCGAGTGGCAGTGTTTACTTCAAGTCTTTTTAAAGAAGAAGCCATGGAAGCAGGAGCTGACCTTGCTGGGGAAGAACTCATTGAAGAAGTTAAAGAAGGCAAGCTAAACTTCGAAAAAGCTTTGGCCACACAAGAAATGCTGGACTCCATCAAACCTCTAGGAAGGATTCTAGGCCCCAGAGGACTGATGCCTGCCCTGAAGTTCGGAACAGTAATTCCTCGAGAAGAACTCAAAGAAGCCATTGGCAAACTCAAGCAAGGACAAGTGCAGTTCAGAGTAGACGTAGGAGGCATTGTGCACTCGCTTTTGGGCAAAGTAAGTTTTACAGACGAAGCTTTGATGGTGAACATGCGGGCTATAGTTGAAAAACTAGTGGACCTAAAACCAACTACAGTGAGGGGAAAGTACCTTAGAAGTGCACACCTGACTTCTACACAAGGACCAGCTTGGGAACTAGACTTGACTACGATCGACCCCAATAGTCCGAAATGCGAGCTTTAAATTCTAAGAGTAAAAGTATTGAACTACACCGTTTCATAAGTTCAATCATTAAAGTCTATAAGAGTTCATATTGACTCGAGGAAAATGTGTCAAAAAACGCATAGCGATATAAATATATGTCAGGGAAAGCATATTTAGTTGTTAGCTTACTACTTTTGCTCAGCTCAGTTGAAGCAACTAAAAAGGCTTCAAACCAGAAAAAACTAGAAATGGTGCAACTTTCTCAGCAAGGAAGCACTGAATCCCTGAGTGATGACGTAGTTGACGAACTTTCTGACATAGAAGAAATAGTTGATTCAAATAAACAAGAAGAAGTAGTTTTGATTACCTCTGACTCACTCGAAGATACCATTGACGAATTGCAGGACCTAGATGATCAACTTGACTCAGACTCAGAAGAAGAACTAATTGAAATAGTGGAATCTAAAATCCAAGACCGCGAAACCCAAAGCGATTACCTGGAAGACGAAGACCTAGTGCAGCTTGTGGTTAGCGGAAGTTCTTATTACGTAGACCAAGACGAATTCGAAAGCGAAGAGGACTACTACCTTTCAGGGGACTTCCTTAACCCCAACCAAGGAAGCACTACCGAAACAACTGAAACCACAACTAATGAAACTACTGACGAAGACGTACTTGAGCAGGTCGAAGACGTAGAAAACTTAGCCCAAGCGAACCAAGAAGAAGGGGACAGTGTTATAACCCCTGAGGACCTAGATGAAGCTATCAAGGAACTAGAAGACGTTGATGATGAACTAGACAGTGACGAAAGCGTTACAATAGGGCCTGAAAGCTTTGACAACTCTAAGCTAAAAGACGCCATTGAAGACAGGGAAGAGTACAGAAAAACCCTTGAAGACAATGACGACCTGGGGGTAATCACTGCCAACAACGGAGTGATTTATGTAGACGAAGGAACTGTTGAAGAAAAAGAAGCAGACAAACTAGACCAAGAAATCAGAATGGGAGTGGCCTCTGGAGACTTTGAGTACTTAACCCTTGAAGACATCGACGATGAAATTGAGTACCTAGAAAGTACCAGGGACGACTTGGACGAAGGAGACGTTGCCACCATTGACGGGCAGGAATACACAGCCCAGGACATAGACGACGAAATATCCGAACTAGAAGGCATCAGGGACGAAGTAGACGAAGATGACTTTGTTCTTAAGACCTCAGAAACTTACAAAGTAGTAACTCAAGAAGACAGGGACGAATCTGAAGAGATTATAGACGAAACTGGACTTCCGGTTAAGTCGCAATATTTCCAAGAAGAAGAAGAAGAGTCTATTTCAGACACCCAAAAAGAACTTAGTGAAAGCACAGGCGAAAAAGAAACAGACGCCTCAAGTATTGAAGAAGTGGAAGCAGAAAACCAAAACAAACAAGAAACTGATGAAATGTACAAGGACGTTGAAAAAGTTTACTCCTACACAGAAACTAGTCAAGAGTACACTGACAGGATCTCCACAGACCAAGACTATGACGAAGACGTGCCAGTTTTCTCCACTAACTGGGAAGACTCCGAAATGATTGGGGATGACACTAACAACGCTTCAAGTGACCTAGTTAGCCTCACTAAAGTAGCCCCTGAAGAAAACGGCAGCATTTCTTGGAGTGAAATTGACAATGAAGAAGACATTGAAGACAGCGACAACCCCAATGCAAAGGTTTCTTTCCTCCAAGACAGTGACAACCCCCTAGACAGGGACGACCAAGCTGAACCCGAAAGCTCAGGAGACGAAGGGGACGATTACATGGACGGAGAACTGGAGTTCTTGCTAGCGACTTCGTTTATAGAAAACGAAGAGGCCACAGGCAAGGTGTTTGTGATTCCAGCAGACGAAGGAGACAGAGACAATAGTTACGAACTCATTGGAGGCTTGCAGAGGCCTACAGGGATTTGTTTTGACGTCAACCACGACTTTTTGTACGTAGTGGAAAACGGACTTGAAGGAGAAAACGGGTTCATCTACCAGTACGAAATTGACTGGGACGACAACGACAAGTTCACTCTAGCAAGGAACATTTACGTAGTTGTTTTCGAAGGAACTTCTCCACAGGACTGCAAAATTGACGAGTACGGAAACATGTTTTTCGTGGAGTCAAGTGAGAACCAAATAAACATGATCAGTTACTTAGACCTTTACTCAGGCTTCAAAAACAAGCACTACACCATTTACGAAGCAACTGACTCCAACCTGAAGATAAGTACTCCAGTAGCTCTGGACGTAATCGAAAGCAAAGACATTTACTTTGTGAACAACGAAAACGGTGCAGACGCAGGCACTGTGAACCAAGCTGACGCACAAACAGACACAGTAAACGGAAAAACCATTGAAGTGCTTGTGAGGAACAACAACACTCCTTGGGGAGTCACTTACACTGACGAAGAGTTAGTGTTCTTTTCTTTGGACAACGGCGAAGTCTGGGCTTACGACACCCAAGAAAAAGACAACAACCAAGACATGATCGTCAAAAGTGCAAACTTCTTTAAGTCTCCTCGGGGAGTATGTTACGGAGACGGCAGTGTTTACGTGGCTGACTACGAAAAGGGAGGAGTTTACCAACTCAGCGACAACTCTGACGAAAACGAAGTTCCTGAAGAAGTCATTATGATCCAGGGAGTTTACAATATGTTCTGTGTGAATGGCGCTGGAGAGCTACTTTTGTCTGTGTTTATGGTTTTGGCAGCCTTCATTTAATTAATGAAACTATTCAGTATAATTTAATGGGAACTGCTTCAAGTAAACAAAAAACAGTTTACACAAGCACATACTCTAGAAAGCACTCAGCTCCTAGGTTGTCTAAGGAGCCCAAAGGTGTTTTCATTGGTGCTCAGTATACTCCTCCTGAGTCGCCTCGCGAAAGGTCGGAGTCACCCTACAAACAAATGAGTACTCACTTTACTGAATCTGTACAGAAGGTAAATGTAAATAACCGGAAATCCTTTAAAAAACCCTTTTCAGTGCCTACTTCTGACACTAATACTCCTAAATGCAACTTGGAGTCTGTAAATAGTGGTTCTTTTAGAACCTTAGAAACAATAGAGCACTTCGAAATCTTTGAAAAACAATCTGCAACTAAAAACTCCAACCAAAAAATCAAAACTACTAAAACCAAAGCGAACTCTGGAGACTTTTCCAAGTTCACCAACCAAATCAACCATTTAATCCAGTTCGAACCTAAAACCGAACCTAGGAAGCCCCTGAACTCCAAAGCTTCTAAAGAACTCCCACCTATAGACTTAAAAGTGCGTGTAAAGAAACCCAACTTGCCCCAAACAAACCAACCTACCAACTCCCACAGTGCAGGCCAGACTCCAAAAAAGATTTGGAAGTGGAAGGGTGCTTACGGGTTCATTCCTAATTAATTGTTTATAAATGGAAGCTCTAAGATTACTCGATTATTTTGCTGTTTACGGGTTAAACGAAGATTTTCCAGTTCAACCCCAAGGCTCAGAATCTAATAGTAACCCACACTCAGACTTTAACGTAGTATCCAGCATTAGACTCAGAGTCACAAACCAAGGCGAAGCTCTTAAACCTACAAAATCCAAGTTCCTCCAGCTTCACGAACTCACTGTGAGGGAAGGAAAGCGCCTCTGGCTAGAAGTAGTTTTTGGAAGACTAAACGGGAAAGTAAGACCCAACTGGAAAGGAAATGCTGTTTCCCGAATAAGTCTTTTTTACGTGCCGTGTGAAGGAAGTTACATCATGATTCCTGAGTCCCAAGGCTGTGAACCCGTTCCTGTGTTTGAGTACTCTCAGTCAATACATCAGTACTCCCACACTGAAAACCATCACCATTACTACCTAGGCAACTACGACATAGCATCGCTAGTCAGAGCTAAGCGAGTTGAAGGCCACAAGTTAGTGATGGCCTGCAGTTACTCAGACGAAGAACCCCCTCTGAACGAAATAACACTAGTTCCTGCAGAGGAGTTCTTTGAAGAAAGCTACAAGCGCATTAACTTTTTGTTTGGACAAAACAAAGACTCCTACTTGTGCTTCAAGCACATAGAAAGTTCTTTAGAAACTACTTTTAAAGCTGAGCTGATAGAAAAGTTCCCTAGAACAGACCACTCCGACACCCCACTAAGTCAAGCCATCCACATGTTTTGTTTCAGTGAAGGCATTAAGTTATCCAGTAAGCAAGAGTCCTGCAAGTGCTTTTCGTTTGTACTCACTACAATAGAAGAGTCTTCTGGGAAGGTTCCGAGGATTTACATTACTTGCTTGATCTTTTATGAAAGTCTTACTGAAAAAGTAGCCAGGCAACTGAATGTTCCAGAAACTGGAGTGTTTGTTCCAAAGGCCATTTGCTTGGTGTCTCACTGGCCTTTCATAGAAAACTACAAAGAGATCCTTAAAGAGATCTACCGACTCCACCTTTCTAACTACGAAGTACCTATTGAAAGAATCATATGCAACCTTTTAGAAGAAGTGCCTTTGCCCAGCCCAGGAGGACCTGCTGTTGAGTTTAAGATCGGCATGAAGAGTCTACGCTTTTTCAGGCACCCTGAAGAGTGGGTGCCTTATGTTCCTTCTGTGTGCTTCGAAGCACTGTTTGGGTGTTTGGAGTTCCAAAACGTCATAGCAGTTTGGAGCTGCTTGATGGTTGAAAAAAAAGTACTTTTGGTTTCTACACACAGATCTTTGCTAACTTATGCTGCGATGGCCTTGGTGGCTCTTTTGTTTCCTTTTAAGTGGGAACAAGTGCTGATCCCTGTTCTGCCTAGTAAACTTAAAAACTACATAGAAGCAATATTTCCGTACATTATAGGGTGCTCTCCTGAAGTTTTGGACGACGACATTGAAGTTCCTCAAGACACTATAAGAGTTTACTTGGACTCAAACAAACTCTACACCTGCGAGGAACTCCCTAAACTCCCTGAAAAACTCCAAAGGAACTTGCAAGGCAGACTGGCTGAGTACACCCAGTCCCACACCTTTACAAAGAGGTCTGACGAGGCATTTGACATAGTAATGCCCCAAGAAACCACTAAGGGTTTAGACTGCTCCAAAATAAGAGATGCCTTTTTGGAGTTCCAAACTAGTTTGCTCAAGAACTACCACAAGTTCTTCATTGATTCCGAAAAAACTTTTAGGTCGCTGGACGCAAGGCAGTGCTTCAACACTAGTGCCTTTTTATCTTATCACAAAGCAAACCGAAGCGAGCACTTTCTGAACCAGGTTTCAGAAACCATTATGTTTTGTTCCTTTGTAGAGTCAGCTTACTCCGAGCAACCTTCTTACTTCAGCAAAGCTACGGAGTTTAAAAGAACCAAAACTGACCCTTCTTTCATTAAGGAATACTTGCCCAAAACAACTGTGCCTTCTTTACTGGCTAACGATATAGGCATAGAGCCAGGCATGGTTTTTTCTTACAAAAACTTTCCCAAACTCAACGACAACCTTTTCTGCGAACCCCGACTTGTAAAGAACCTAGCCAAGATCCACTCGCCACCTCACACTTTGTACTTAAAAGACGACCGCTTAATCAGAATGTCGCAGCCAGAGTGGGCTAAGTTTTTGCTAGGAACTATTTACAGGCTTTGGTTTACAACGTTTACAATTTGCATGCCTGTTTACAAAGACTACGGAGAAGAACTGATGGACTTGGCTTTCCAAGTTGTGGAGTTGATGAAAACCAAAGCCAACAAACCTGACGAAGAACTCTTCAGAAGACTCATTGAAGCTTGTGGACACTGCAGTCTTAAAGAAAGGGTTTTGTTTCTGTTCAAGTTTATGAAAAACGAAGGAATAGAACCTAACGCCTGCACTCACGGAGTTTATGTAAGTGCAGTGGCCCAGCCTTACGAAGTCCCACAAGTGCCCCAAGGAATGCCTTCTGAAAGTTTGTGCTTCAACTTGGACTTAGAAAACTGTGGATTTAAAGCTGAAGACATTTGTCCTAGCTGCGAACACACTTTAAGTCACGAAGAAATCATGAACGGCTGGGAGCGTTCTTATTCTAACTACACTACAAAGTGTCCAAATGCCTTTTGCGAAACTAAGTTTTTTGCAAGGTTCACTGTTTTTTACAAACTAATGAACAACCCCAAGGCCGTCCAAATTGAGTTTTTAAGTCCTCCTTTGCTTAAAAAAGAACTAGAAAACTTACTTTTCAACCAAGGAAAAACTGTCTTGCTGAGGAAAGACTTTCCTGACAAGCAAGGAATAATCTTTTGGAACCTAGCTTTTTACTTCAACTTAATAAAACTGCCTAACTTTTTCCTGAGTCCACTGTTCGACTCCAGGAAAATACCTACAATAGTTTCTAGCTACTTAAACAGAAACTCCACTGGAGACCAAAAAACCCACTCTTACAACTCAATTGAAGAACTTTCTGAAACCAGCAGTGTAGCTTCTAATGAAACCCACTCCAACAACGTCGACCTTAAAATCCAAAACTTCTTTAAGTCCAGAAAAAAGTCGTCCAGGTCACTAGCTGGCAGAAAGTCCTCTCGAAGAAAGTCTTCTAAAAACATTTCTTTGAGAAACCTTTTTTCACCCTACATAAACGACTTCAGGAACGAAAACAAAGCTAAAACTGTTGGCCAAATGACCTAATAATTTAAACTTAAGAGTCAAATAAGTTGTGGACACGGCTAGGAGTGGCAAAGGTGTTCAGTCCAGTGTCAGGGATCCTTCCGCCCACAAAGCTGTCAGTGAACTTGTTGTTGATGGGGAAGTACTTGTGAGGCAGGTCAGACTGTTCAGGGTGAATCCGTCCGTACTCGCGGTTATTTGACAAGTACTTAGGGTTGTCAATGCCTTTTACTTTAGGTGCTGGGTACTGCATTTCGTCAGCTCTAACTGAGAGTTGAGTGATCTTGGGTTGGGGAATGCAGGGGTCGTAAACGTAAGGGTCAGGTTCCCCCTGTTCGATATCCTCAATTTCCTTTTCTTTCATCAGTTTTATTTTGAGTAGTTTGAGGCCAGTGCGTTGCTTGAGGTCAGTGTCAGAAATGTCTCTGTAAGTTTTAACTTGACTAGAAGCCAAATTGCCTTGGGTGGTTACCCAGGGTTTTCCGTAGTCGCCGTTTGTAGTTCTGAAGTAGGACATTTTAATTATCAACCGAAAATTCCAGATAGTTCATAACTGTTATATGTCTGATTTGAAAACTTGTAAGGAGCTCTACTGCGACAACTGCATTAACCGAAAAATAGCTGAACTGCGCCGCATAAAAGCTAAGAAACAAAAAGCAGCTGAGTTAGAGTCTGACAAGAAACAACTTGAAGAAGACCTTTACTCTTCTCCTAAAAAAGTCATACCAATCGACAACCCCCACCAAGACCTTTTTCAGGCACGACTTCAGTACCGCAAAGAACTACAAGACCAAATTAGAGCTAAGCAGTTGCGCAAGGCCAAAGAAGCTGAGGCTGAAAAACAAAGAGACTTAGAGTACCTCCAAAGAGTTCAAGAAGAAATGCAGTCTTCTATGAGCAGCTTAAAAGCAGACCTGCAAGTTCAAAAACAGAGTTTGAAGCAAGAGTTAGACAGACAAGTCCGTGAAAAACAGTCCATCAGGAAACAAGAAGACTACGAAAGACAACTAGATAAATTTGAATTAGAAGACGACTTAATGCGTCAAAGAGACTCCGAAAAAGAAAGCAGAAGACAAGCCAAAGTTCAGTCTTCTGAACTCAGAAGTGCTTTGCAAAGCCAAATGAACTGGAAGTTGGAAAACAACCTAGAACAAGAGCCTGAGTTTACTAACTCAGAGTTTGATTACAAAACATGTGGGTCTTGCAATACTGCTATGGACCCCTACTACCTTTCTTACTTTGACTGTAGTGATTGGTAATTGCTTGAGTATTTAAATTATTGATCTAGAAATAAAATGGCAACCGTGTCACCGAATGAACATGTTGTTAACTCAAGCTCCTCAAGTTCTTCAGAAAACGGCCAAAGCGAATACAGAATCATTGAAGTCGATACTTCTAGTCAACCAGATGTCCCCAGAGTTTTGGTTTCTTGGGAAAACATTAACTACTCCGTTGAAACCAAAAAAGGCGAGGAAAAGATCCTCAAAGACTTGTCTGGGTTTGCCAACCCTGGAGAGATCCTTGCAATCATGGGCAGTTCTGGCGCAGGTAAAACTTCGCTCCTCAACATTCTGGCTGGCAGAACTACTTCTAGTTCCTACCAGTCAGTCAATGGAAGCATCTATACTAACGGAGTACCTACTAACCAAGTGCCTTTTGGGGACTTTTCTGCGTACGTAACTCAACAAGACATACTGCTGCCCGTACTAACTCCTCAAGAAGCCATTACCTTTTCAGCCAAACTGCGCTGCAAAGAAAGCGATGTTTCTGAAAAGGTCCAAAGAATACTAAGTGACTTGAAGTTAGAAAGAATAGCGCACAACAGAATAGGCAGTGTGGAGCAAAAAGGAATTTCAGGCGGAGAAAGAAAGCGAGTGTGCATAGCAGTGGAGTTAGTGTCAGACCCCAGTGTTCTGTTTTTGGACGAACCGACTTCAGGACTGGACGCTTACACTGCAGAGATCCTTTTCAAGTTGCTAATCAAACAAGCAAGGAAAGGCAGAACAATAATCACTACTATCCACCAACCTAGTTCAGGGATGTTTGAAAAGTTCCAAAGACTAATTCTAATGAGTGAAGGCAGCATCATTTACCAAGGAAACGCCAACGAAAGTGTAGAGTACTTCAGCTTGCTAGGGTATCCTTGTCCAGCAGAAATCAACCCAGCAGACTACTTTATGAAAATGCTCCACGTAGTGAACCGTTACGAACCAACTCCAGAAGAGTCTGAAAAGCTCCAAAAAATAACTAACTACTACAAAACCCAAGAGTCCAAAGTTTACCAAGCCAAAAAAACAGAAGACTTAACAGACATGCAAACTCTAAAAACTCAACAATCCAAAGGACTAATGATGCAAACTAAAGAACTACTGATCAGAGCATTCAGGAATGCCTCTAGAAACCCAGCTTTATCAGTAGTGAAAATCATGCAATCAATAGCTATAGCTATTCTAATTGACTTGATCTTTTTTGACTTAGACACTGACTTAGAAGGTGTTCAGTCTAGGTCAGGACTTCTTTTTTTCATTACAATCTCTCAAGGCAACTTTGGATCCCAAAACTCAACTTTAGCTTGTAAGTTCTAGCTAGTTCCTTCAGAGAAGCCAGTTCTTTTGAAAGAGTCCAAACAAGGCATGTACGGTACAACAGTGTACTACATCACCAAGTCAATCTCAGAACTTCCAGGCATGATAGTAGCTCCTTTGATACTGAGTTTACTAGTGTACTGGACTGTAGGATTAGACAACCAAGCAGACAAGTTCTTTATATTCTGTAAGAATTACTTAGTTTTGGGTTTGTTTTTGATGCAGTTTGCAGGGTGTGGCTATGGTTACGTAGCTGGAGCCATTGTAAACAGTACTCAAGCTGCTATGGCTATTGCTCCTTTGCTGATCACTCCTTTTTTGATGTTTGGAGGCTTCTTTGCCAACAGTGATTCTTTGCCTGAAGTTTTTGCATGGATCAAGTACATATCTGTAAGTTTTACTTAGCCATTTTACTACGGGTTCCAAATTCTAGCGATAAACGAGTACGAAGATAGGGATTTAGATTGTGGGGGTCAAGGCTGCAATCCTTTAGAGCAGCTGAATATTGACAGCACCATCACTGAAAATATTCTGCTTCTAATTGCATTGAGCATTGGAATCAGACTCCTAGCATACATTTGCCTGAGAGTGTCTGTTAAAAGGTACAATGGTTAATAAACCTAAAGCCATGTAGAATTCTTGGAGTTAAAACTTAATTCATTTAATGGAAAACTCTTTGCCTGCAGCTTCAGTCAACAAAATCTTAAAGTCAGCTTTGCCAAAAGGAACTCACTTTTCAAAAGAAGCTAAGCAGTACCTAACGAAGGCAGGTTCGGTGTTTGCTCTGTACATTTCAACAATTGCCTCAGACATCTCTGAAGAGTTCCAAGGCAAACGCAAAAAGCCCCAAGTGCAGCCCCAGCACATCATGCAGGCACTTGAAGAGATGGACTTCAAGTCTATTTCAGAAGAACTTATACCTAATAACCTTAAAAGGCCTTAATTAACTAGAACTTCCCGCGTTCCTTTTTTTTGTACACTTGCCAAAGAATGCACCCTCCTACGGCCAACACCAGTCTAAATAAAACTTACATAACTACTCGCATACTGCCCATCTCAAAGCCCCCTGTTGGTTTATTTGGAAGTGTGACCTCATACACAAGCAGTTCTTTTTCGTTCCCAAAAACCAAAAGGTTGCCTCCTGTTTGGACTCTAAGTGTTTTCATAAAAGGCTTTCCTTGCTGGACTTGTTTCAAGTGAACAGGGTCTGAGTGCTCGCCCCTTGCAGCACTTATGTTGTAGAAACTCAGCACTCCTTCACTGCCAAAGGTAGTTAAGTAGTTCTTGCTGGTGCAGAGTTTCATGCTGCTGCCTGCGAATGGGTTGTGGAGTTTTCCTAAAACTTTGCAGATGTAGTCGTTTCCGTGGGAGTACCTAGTGTCAAAAACTACAATGTCGTTGTTGTCTTGGACTGCGTAGACTATAGAAGTACTAGTTGAGGTGTCTATTGCAATGTAGTTAATAGGACTGCTTGCCCCTTCGCAGTACTGCTGGAGGTGCATAGTGTTAGTGTTAACTACTCCTACTCCTTGCTCTGTTGAAAAAGCCAGCATCTGGCCAAACCTGTCCAGACTAGTAACTTTGCCTTTAGTTACTTCTCCACGCTTAATTGCAGTCCCGTTAAGCATGTGAAGTGAAATTCCTCCTTGCTGGTCCCCAATTACCCAGAACTTTTTGCCTGACTTCACGTAGTACAAAAGTGAAGTGGCAGGGTGGTGTATTTGGTCTTTGCTTTCTAAAAATATAGTTATGTTGACTTTTTGCGACTGCACTCCGTAGTGGTGTATTGTGTTGCTTGAGTTTTTGCGAAGACGGTCCATAAATACCGAGTAAACTTCTAGGTAGTTCTCTGGGTTCACTATTGCTATTTTTATTTCGTCGTAAGAAGTAGTTGTGCTGACTAGCTTAGCTTCATACCCAATGTGGAGTCTGTAAAGGAGTTCGCCACTGCTTTCAAACACTAGCAAGTCTCCAGAGTTGTCACATACAACTACTGCTATGTTTAATGAGTTAACAACATCTCTGAAGGAAACTATAGGTTTGAGAGTAAGTAACTCCACTGAAGAAGTGTGGTTGGTGTAAATCTGGGCTTTAGGAATGAAGTTAGGCAAAAGCCAGTCTTGGGGTTCTACTTCAACTGGGAGTGGGGAGATGGGAGGCAACTCCATAGAGGCGTACTTGTCTTCTGTTAAAAGTGCTTTTCTAGCTTTAGAGTAGTTCTCTAGTTCTTTTTGCAGGTGAGTAATCTGGGTTTCTAGGTCATCTAAAGTTTGGTTTGCGGAAGTTAAAACTATCCAAACTACTAAAGGCAGCATATTACTAAATATGGAAGAAACTTGGAGAGCAAGGGCAGAACCCCTTCTGGAGTCAGCCAAAAACAGAGTGAGTTGTCTTTTCGAAGACCCCAACTGGGATGAAATTAGAAGTTTAGAGAACTTAACGCTTTTTCGGCACCCAGGGTCTCTTGCTTTTGACATCTACAAGTCTTCAATTGAAATTCACAAAAACCCTTTGACAGTGTTTGAGTACCTCAACAACCCCAACAACATTTCACGTTGGGGAAAACGCCTCAAAAAACTAGAAGTTAAACAAGAAGCTTCGGGGGCAAGACTTATGTACTTGCAACTTAGAAGCGAAGGAACTATGGAAGACAGAGAACTTTTAATGGTGGAAAAAGGGTTCCAAGAAATGGGGAACTATTACATAGTGGGGAGCAGCATTGAAGAGGATGTCCCTGTTGCTGCTTATCACATCAGAGCTAAGATGTTACTGCACGGGTTCAAAGTGGCCAGTTTAGGACACAACAGATGCAAAGTGGAGTACTTGATAGAACTCGACACCTGCGGAGCTGCACCCAAAGACTCTAAAGAAAAGATAGAACAAGTAATTGCCACCAACTTGAAAAACTTGTTCTCTGTGATGTAAATAAGTAGGAATATAAATGGAACCCAATCTGATAGAAAAAGGAAGAGTTGCCACAGACTTGGCTCAGAGAGAACTTAATGAGTTGCTAGAAAGTCCTTACTGGGACATGGTTCAGGACTCCGAAGGGTACCAACTCATGAAGCAAAAAACCACTTCAGACTTCTGCATTTTCAAGTCTTCATTTGAGACAAACAAAGACGCCCAGTCTGTCTTTGAGTACCTCAACACAATCACAAACACCAGGCGTTGGGGCAAGAACGTAAAGTCAATTGTCAAAAAGCACGAAGAGCACGACCTAAGGATTCTCTATGTACAGTTCAAAAGCACATTTCCGCTTTCAGCTAGAGAAGTGGTTCTTGCTGAAAGGTTTTTTGAAAAAGAAGGCAATTACTACATACTAGGAAGGAGCATTGAAGCCCCAGAAGTGCCTATGGAGAAACACTGTGTAAGGGGCTTTTTGCGGATGCACGCTTACCAGGTGATTCCTTTGGAGGAACAAAAGTGCAAAGTCAACTACATAATTGACATGGACCCTGCTGGAAACATGACTCCTAAACTCAAAGAAAAGTTCGAAAGAAACATTGCAGACAACCTAAAAAGCAACTTCACTTTGAGTTCTTAATGTACATAAGCATAATATTATGGCACTCAGGCACTGTAATGGTTACAAAAAACTCAGGCAAACCTTGGACTCCACCAAGTGGAAACTAGAAGAAGACTCAGACATCAAAGTATTTTCACTCGGAAAAGTTGTTTTTAAAGCAGAAGCAACTGTAAAAGCAACTCTGCAAAGTTTAAAAGAATTGCTTAAGTCTCGAAAAACCTGGGATTTAGAAGTCAAAGACTTCAGAACTTTAGGGTGCTTTGGAAGCAACACCCTAATTCAAGTCCAACTCAGCCAAGAAGACTTTGTATATACACAAAAAGAAGTGTCTGACAAAGAAACAGTGTACATAGTCCAAAAAGGGATTTCTATGGAAAACTTGCCAGGGAACTCAAGGGGCTTTTTAGAGATCGGAGGCTTTAAGCTCCAAGAACTAGACAAAGAAACTAGTGTGTGTTATGTTGTTAAGCACAGCACCAAACGTCTCAGTCGCAAGTTAGTGAGTCAACTTAAAAATGTCAAGCAAACTTTAGGTTAATAAAAATGATTTGGCAACTAGTTTTTTGTTTGTTTTCCGCAGAAGCAGTCATCGAACTCCCTTTAGTTGAAAGTTACAAGTCAACTTTAATAGACAAGAACCAAACACACTATGGCTTAGCAGTCCAAATAGGCACTCCTTTGCAAAGTTTTTCTTTGCTGCTGAGCACTTCTACCCCAGTAAGTATTACTTAGTGGTTTTGGGTGGTTTCTTCAACTTGCGGAAGTAGTTGCGTAAACACTGAAAAAACCTTCAATCACTCAGCTTCAACAACTTACGACTGCTTGAAACCTGGCAACTTAAGTGTTCTAGATGGCTCGGTGAAAGCTCACATTTCTAAAGACGAAGTAAGGTTTGGAGGGTTCAACGCTACCAACCAAACTTTTTACTTAGCTGCTCAAACAAGCAACATTCAAGTTTTTGAGTTTGACGGAATGATTGGTTTGGGATCTTCAGGAACAGTAGACATCCTACAGAACCTTGTAAACGAAAAGTTCATAACCAAGAAGTTGTTTTCATTGTACTTGGGAAATACTACTGCTGAAGGAGTTGAATCCTTCAGCCAAGAAACCATTAAGCCCAACTTAATGATAGGAGGTTACGACCTTGATAAGTACTCTTCTTCTGAACCCAAGCAAGTAAAGATCTCTGCAGAGGACGACTTATGGGTTGTTGACCTTCCAAGAATCTCAATAGGCAGCAGTGATTGGGAACTTGATCCTAGCAAAGCTATTGTAGACCCCTTGTCTAACTACATTTTAGTTCCTTCAAAAGCTATTCAAAAGTTACTAGATGGCTTCAACCAGGACTCAGGTTCGTGTAAAGTAGAAAACAGCTACATTAGATGCAACTCTAACTTTTCAGTGCCTGAATTCAGTTTTCAACTTGGTTCTGAAGTCTTTGATTTCAGCATTAAACCACTTAAAGACCAAACTTCCTTGACTCTTCCCTTCAAAAACACTACTTTGGACTACTGGGTTCTAGGGAATTCCTTTTTGAAGAACTACTACTCTATTTTTGACTACGAAAACAAGACTTTGCTTCTTGCTGAAACCAAAACTCAAGGAGGCAGTGGAAATAGTGACAAAGACAGAGGCCGCATTGCAGCTATCATAGTTTCTGTCATAGTAGGCTCAAGTTTGTTAATAGTTGCTCTAATACTGCTAGGAGTGAAGTACTTACCTAGAAGGACTTCGCCCCTAGAACAAGCAGTTCTTATGGCACAGCAAAACGAACCTAACTCTTAAGTAAATGGTAGAAATACTGCACGAAAGCAAGTATCTAGGGGAACTTTCTTATGAAGAAAGACTCAAAGCTTTAGACAGGTTAGTTCTGGCTGCCAGAACTCGCTTTGTGCTTACCAACACTACAGAAGTACAATTTGCCTCTATGTTGTCTTTTTCCGAGCAAGAAAAGTACGTAAGAACTTACTTGGAACAAGGAAGTTTACCTAGACTGAGTCCAGAGCAGTCTTTGCTGCTGGTGATGGGACTTGTCAAGCACTGTCCCGAGCCTGTTCTTCCGCCTGACTTTGGAACTCCTGAGGACTTAAGCCCCTCAGTAAAGGTGTTTTTCGAAAAAACAACTGATCTCTTAACAGAGGCAGTCACTATGAAGTGGGTTTCCCAAGAAATAGCTGTGCAGGCTGCAACTGACACCTTTGTGAACTTTAAGTGTACCAAAAAAACATACAAGAACTTTATGAATATTATCAAACAGATAATGTCTAACCGTTAGTTATGGAAGTGTATTCTGGCTCCGTGTGTAGGCATTGAGCGCTTGTAGTATTCTTTCAAAACAATGTATTCTGTATCTCCTTGTCTGTCAATTTCAGCTACTTCTCTTAAAATGTCTGTGAGGCGCTTTCTCCAGTTGTCTTCAACTCTAAACTTCTTTCTGCACTCACTAATGAACTCACTTAGTTTGGGTTTGCCCATGCGCATCAGTTCGTTAACTACAGAGTGCATAGTGATTTCTTCAGCTTCAGACTCCTCTTCTGAGAGTCCCATAGAAGACCCGCTTTCTTCTTCTTTGTAAGAAGACTTAGCTAGCATCTTCTGGAGTTCTTTTCCAGAAGAGGACAAGGGCTGCTGCATAACAGGTTCTTCTTGCTTTTCTTCTTCCTCTTCTTCTTCCCAGTCAGCTTCGTCGTCGTCTACTTGCTCGTTGTAGTCCAGGTCTTCTCTTTTGGTGTCTTTTTGCACTCTTACAACTGGCACCTTTTTAGGTTTTGTTTCCTCTTCGCTGTCTTCCCCAAACACGTCTTTAAAAAGTTGTTTGTCTTGTTCTTCGCGTTTGCGCTTGCCTAACTCAAACTCTGTTTCAGGCTCCACGTCAGCGTTGCCTAGTTGAGGAGTGAACTTGTACCAGTGGTCCACCAGAACTAGTTTTGCCTCTTGTTTTTCTAAGATCATGATAGCGTATCTTCCACTGGCCTCACTGCGGCCTTTCCAAGTTTTGCGGCGGTTCTTTGTGTCAGCGCGTAGTAAGTACTCGGGAATGGGGGCTTCGCGTTTAGAGCGCCTAGAACTGATCATGGTTTTGATCTTTTTGGGTCCGATTTGTTTTTCTTGTTGGGTGATGGTTTGTATTTGTTCGAGTTCAGCAGGGCACTGTTGGAAGTTGGGGGCTTGGAGTACTCTAGCTACATTGACTTCTTGAGTGGAACTTTTAGAAATTAACCTTACAGAAAGGTTTTGCATTTATTTTGGAATGGCTAAAGTTATAGAGGTAATTTGCACCTAGCTCATTGACAGAAGAATAGCTAAGTTTGCTTCTCCAACTAAAAACTTAACTCAGAACAACAGTAACCTACACACAGAACCAAATGGTATTAAACTTGAGCCTCTTTCTCACTCAACGAATTTCAGCAAAAAGTCTAGTTACGCACCCATATCGCGAACTCCCAACATTTTAAAGACCAAAAACTCCTTCACTAGTCCAGTTACTAAGCCTTCTAAAGACTTCAAGCTTTGGAAAGCGTTTGTATCTAAACTTGTAGAACTCAAAAGAAGAGAAAAACTCTCTAGTTTAGTTTTAAGACGGAAAAAACTTACTGAGTCCACTGCTTTAATTCAAAGTTGGTGCATAACAGTTAGTTTAAAAAACACTTTCAAAGCCCAACTCACCAAAGTAAAATACTTGCAAAGGTACCTCAGAAAAACCAAACCTCTCAGAAGCAAACTGCTTTCAACTCTTAAAGCTGTTAAACTCATCCAGTCTGTTTGGAAGCACGCTTGGAAACCTAGACTAAACTTTCTTAAGAAAAAGAAACTAGCAGTTTACCTCTCAAAGTTCGCCAAACGGTTTTACGCCAGAAAAGTCAAGTCAGCAAACACCATCAAAAAGCACTACAAAGGGTTTAAAATCTTTAAGCAGTTCCAACCTCTTATTCAAGAAGCACTTCGAAGAACCAAACAAGCCCAGTCAATTGCTAAAAAGCGCAAAGCTCTTGAACTCAACAAAAAGCGCAAACTCGCTGTTAGAGTAATTGAAAGTGCTTACTTGGAGTACAAGCAAAAACTTAAGTTGTGTGAAATACGCAAGTACTTGTGGACTCTTCCTTATGAGTGCAGAGAACTCTACATCAAGTTCCAGCAAGTTAAAAGAGACGCAGACTATCTCAAAGCTGACGTTGACCAAATGATTAATAAGAAAAAAGTAACTAATTAACACTCTTGGACTTCTTCAATCCTAAACCTGTCATCTACACTTAACTCAGCAGGACTTGGAGAGTTAACCTGCAGTTCAGAGTTGTCAAAGTTTTTTACAGCTAAAGCATCGTACACCTTTCTTTTTGACTTTTCGCCTCCAGAAGGCACAAGTAACTTAGGGTAGTACTTCTTCTGCAGCACCAAAGTCACTCCTACAATTAAACTCCACCCCACTGCTAAGGCTACAAACCAGCCTATTTGGGTAGGGTCTCCAAAATAAGATACTGTTGCAGTTACTGACAAAAAAGTCAGGGCTAGCAAAGAACTGAACTCCCACAAGTTGCACCTGCTGTAGTTAAAAGGCTTCAACTTGTAAGTGACAACTGTAAAAGCTAAGCACAGCAAAGAAAACACTACTCCGTGCGAAATGGGAGAAATTCCTTTCAAAGACTTGCCCACTGCAATGAGTAGCACCTGAACGCACGTTTTGAACAGCAAAAAAAGAGGCTTGATCATAAGGTTAAGTCCTGTTTTAGCTTGCTGCCAAAGTGGACGTGAAAAAACTGCTATGGGCTCGTAACAAGCCAAAGCCACTGAACCCATCACTATGTAAGGAATGTGCTTTTGAGTCCAGCAGTTCATGTAGCAGTCCCTCCACACGTAAGAATAACCCTGAGCTTCGTGGTCACACACAAAAGCGTCAAGCAAAAGGGCTGAAAAGGGCAAAAACAGCGTGTTGCCGACAAAAGGCAAGTAAACTGAATTGAGCAAGCTCAAAGCTTTTTGAAGAACTGGGAGTTTCTGGATGTACTTTTCAGCGTCAGTCATAATCATCACTACTAAAAAGAACCACAAGTAACATAACAAACAAATCACCAACAACAGAGTCCAGTAAGAAGTTTTGTCTCCTTGGGCAACTTTCATAATGTCAAGCATGAAAATGTTAGAACTGGTTTCTATCACAATTCTGAGTGACTCGAGTGTAGGTGCAATGGCTACAAACTGAAAGAACTCAACAAAGATGTTGACTTCTACAAGGGTGTCTTTCCAGGTCCTCACAACTGGTTCAGTGATGGTTTGGATCTCTACTTGTTTCCACTTTTTGTAAGAAAACACACTCAGTCCTAAAGTCAGAAAAAACATAAAAGCACCTATAAGCAGAACAGCAACCACTCCTCCCAAGGACACACTAACCATGTGCTCAGCAAAGGGACAGTCAAACTCCCCGGGCCAGGAGTCTTTTGGAGGATTGTCTGAACCGTTGGACCACACAGTTCGGGCTTGCTCTTTAAAGATTTCTGGGTCGGAGGGGTCGTATTCTTTTACTTTGAGTAGTTTTCCTTGTTGGACGTTTACAACTGAGTACCCAAAAGCACTTCTGTCGTTGCTGCCTTCGTTAAACTTAACTTTGCCTGAAGCCCCAATGAAGTCTGCTGACCTGATTGCTTCAGTGAGTTGGTTTCCGTCGTTGTAGTCTTCACCCTTACTAATCATGTCGTTTATTGTGTATGCAAACAAGTAAGCAGTGTCATAAGCTAGCATAGCAAAGTTAGTGTAGTTCTTTCCAAACTCTAACTTGTAGTTGTCTGCAAAGGTCTTTCCTTTTTCGCCTAGGGCTGGTCTGAACCCCAAGCCAACAGCTCCTTGCAGTGCTTGATACTTAGATAACTCAGAGGTAAGCCACATGCCTCCTATCCAAGAGTACTCGTCTCCATACAGTTCCTTTTTGTAAGCTGCTTTGGCTACTTCTGTCCCCACCAAGTCTCCTCCTAAGTAAACCACTACTTTTAGTTGTTTTCTGACTATTTCGCTTAAAGCAGCTTCCACTCCTTCTTTGGACTTTTTTTTAAGCGCTTTGCTGGTGTCAAATGGAATTCCTCTGTACTTTTCTTCGTTTTCAATGCTGATGTCTAGAGTTTTTACGTTGTTGATGAAGCTCTCATAAATTCCTTTGCCGAACTCGTCCTGGGTGTAAATAACACCAATTCGATTCCAGCCTTGCTGCTGGATAAGCAAAGCCACTGCAACTGCTTGGAGTCCGTCGTGCTGGGTAGTTCTTAAGAAGTTAGGGTAGAGTTCGCTGGAGTTCAAACTAGTAGCTGTAGCTGCATAAGACACTATGGGTTTAGGGTTGGTTTCTTTCTTTGAAGCTTCTGAGTAAGCTTTGGCCACTTCTGAGTCAAAAGGCCCTATGAACCCCAAAGCACCAACAGCTTGCACGCTTTTTAAGTTTGCTTCTGAAAGGTCTTTGGACATAAAGGTGTCCAAGTAAGCTGGCTCTAACTTGTAGTTAGCTAGGACACTTGTAGAGTTGTTGATTTCTTTTAAAGCTAAGTCAAATCCGTTTTTGATGTGGTAACTCTCTGGAAACTCTTCTCCGTTTTTTGAGTGAAAAGGACAAAGCAAAGCTAGTTTAAGAACTGGAGTTTTGTCGTCAGGAGTGGTTGTAGTGAACCCAGGCCAAGTAACTTCCCGCAACATACTGATTTGTCTTGTTTGGGAGTTCCATACTCCTACTTTCTTTTCAACAAAGTTTCTAATGTTGTATATGTTGTAGTAAGTCTTTTTAATTCCATACTCGTCAAAGTGCAGTCTGTGTTCTAAACTCGGTGTGCTTGGGTTAGACTTGATGTACTCAACTACTTCACTGGCTTTCGAAAGTCCTTGAGAAAAAGCTTGAGCTACCAAAACAAAAGCAGCTCTGAAAGTACCTAGTGGTTCTTGACTCAAGTACTCAGAGTCTTCTTGCACAAACCCAACAGCTCCTGTTTTAAGTAGTCCAAAAGTGTTTTGATCAAGGTCTGAATGGGAGTTTTTAGCTACTTCGCCTAAGCTCTGCATAGCTTCAGAGTTAAGGATCCAAGCGTAACCTGAACCCCCCATAACGCTTTGACTGCCTGCTTGCAGCAGCCGGGCGGCTAAGGTCGGGTCTGCAAACACAAGAATAACCCTTGCTCCTGAGTCCTTTGTGGTGCTTTCAAGTCTTTTTTGGAGGTTGTCTGACTGGGAGTCAACCACAACTTCGTCTTTTATGTATACTTTTTCACAGTTGTTTTTAAACACCTCTGCTAGTCTCATGTTATTGACTCCTTGGTCGTAGATTAGTCCTAAGTTGTGCCAATCGTAAAACTGGATAAGGTCTATAAACGCATAGGCTTGTGAAGAAAAAGAAGTTTCAAGGTACAAAGTGTTTAGGCTGGGACTTTCCCCTCTTGATTCCTGTATCGGCCGTGCAACTACCATGTGCACAAACCCTTGCAAAGTTGATTCACGTGCTAAAAACTGGGAGTACAGGAGATCGTTTGTGGCATCGAGTATCACTTTTACTTGCTTATTTGTGAGCTCCAAAGGGACTTGCAGAGTGAACTCAGTTTGGAGGTGGCTCCAGTAGACTTTGAAGTTAAAGCTTAGAACATTCTTAACTTCAAGTTCTAGTCCGTGCAAGTCCCTAGCTAGAAGTTCCTTAGTTCTAGAGTCAGTCTGGGAAGAAGTAATGAGTCCGATTGGTAGCTCTGGGACTTCCCCAAGCACACCTGCCAAAAAAATCAAGAATTGTAACATCTTTATATCTAGATATACTTCCCGAGGTTCTTAATAAGATTAAAACGAATATGAACGTGCTTATTTTATTTTTGCTTTCATTATGTTCAGGGACTCTTACGATGGACGAAGAACTCCAACTGGAAGCTTCTCAAGTTACAGGAAATAACATCCAAACCTCAATGACTATAAATGGAATTGACTATACTACAATATGTGACTGCTCAGCACCTGAGTTAGCTGAAGAACAAGACGTAAAGTGCGCTCCTACTACTTTAAGCCTAACTCAAGAACAAGAAGGAGAAGGTGCTTCTCTGGAAGAAGTAGAAGACAAACTAGTTTCTGCTAACTACACTTATGTAGAGGTGTCCAAAAGCTCTTTTAGGTGCTTAGACGGAAGAATCACTGAAGGCATTTTAGGAACTCCAGGTGGAGACGCAGGAGAGTTTATTTTGGGATTGCTTGTCTATGAAGACCTTACTGGGAAAAGACTTGACAAAGAGTCAGTGGAGCTCTACTTGGAAGAGTACTTAGAGTGCATGGAGCACAACTACTTTTATTGGTGCACTGACGACGAAGCAGTGTCTTACGCAGAAAAAGAACTTGGCGTTGAAGGAATCAACATTCTTGACCCCAGAGAGAGTTTGCGCAGTGAGTTGCTGGGCTTATTGGCCAAGCCCAGTGCGGTGGGAGACCTTCACATTAAAAACATGCTTTCTTACCCAGAGTTGTACTCAGTTAACATAGAAGTAGTTGAAATATTCATAGGTGTGTTTTATGAGTACCTCTGGGAAGGGGACTTGGCTGGGTCTTTGTACCTAGAAGTTTTGCCGGGCGAGCACAATGAAACTGCATTTTTAGAAGTAAAGACTGACCAAGCGTGCCAAGTTTTAAAAGCAGCGCCCTTGGTAGTTCCTAGAGAAGGAAACTCAGACAACTTAAGTGTTTTCGTGAACCACCTAGACTCAGTTAAAACTCGCAGAATGCAGCTGGCATCCTTTTTCGCAGAAAAAATCGGAAAGAACCAAGACGGAATTACCACAGAAAGGTTTTTAAACAGAATGAATCACCACGGTTACTTGTTTCTGGATGCCACAGGGTCCTTGGTAGCCTCAGAACTGCCTTTTTATACAGCAAGTTTCGAAAACTAGTTATTTAAGATTAGAGTTGCCTCTTCTGCGTTTGCCTCCGCATTCATTAACGATTTGTTCAGCTGTTAGGTTGCAAGAAGGGCAGTACCACCTTTCGTTGCTGTTTTGCTGTCTCTCGACTTCGGCCTGTTGCATCTTTAAACACGCAGGGTGGTACCAGTTTCCACAAAAGCCTTCGCACTTAAACATAAGGTGCCCAGTAGTGTAGGGTCTTTTGCACACGCAGTACACGTAGTCGTCGTCAACCTTTTCAGGAGCTTTGGGCTCGGGAGCAGATTCCTTTTCAACAGGGGGCGGGGGAGGGGCTTCTGCTTGCTGACTAGCAAGTCTGTCTGGTTTGATAGCATTGCGCTTTTTAGAAGCTGAATAGTAAGCACGGAGAGTTTTAGGCATTGAGTCTAAGTTAAAGCCTATAACTTTTTGGGAAGAGTGTTCCCATGTTAAGCTTAATTCTTTGGAAGGCCGGTTTACTTTGTGCTTGTAAAGAATTTGGGGCTTGGACTTGACGTGGTGGAGACTAGAGTGAGGTTTAGGCTGTTTTTTTTGGAGGCATATAGGCAGTTCACTAAGCATTTTTGTTATATGTTTAAGAATTAGGGAAAGTAGTGCACTAATGGCTAATAAAAAAAATGGTAGGATATTTAATTCTAGCCCTTCTGATCGGGGCAAGTTTTGGAGAACTATACGGACAACGCGACAAAAACCTAGATCCAGGAATAATAAAATGGCCCAAGGCAACCTGGGTCCCCTCACCAATACAGATGTACGAAGAAAACTCTAAGTACAAAGTTGAATTTAATTTCCGACCAGAATCAAGAATCAGCAATGGGATCCTAGAAGTCCAGTTCCCTTCAAGTTTGTCAGCTTCAAAAGCAACCTGCGCAGAGAACTGCGAAGGAGAAGTGATTAGAAGCAACAGCGTGATACTGAAAGGAGTTTCTTTGAGTGAAGAGCTGGACACTTCTGTTTCTTTATTTTTGGAGGAAAGACCTGACCCAGGACCTTACGGCCCCTTTGGAATACTAACTCGTAACTACGAAGAAGGACCTATTGTGGATGTAAATAAAGTCTTTGGCAAACTTGCAGTAGGTCCTGAACCTATTCTAGGTTCTGACTTTAACGTCACTGAACCACAAGGAGTAGCTAGTTTCAAAGTGGGCAAAAGAGAAACTATGCTTTTCAAGTTCACAACAGAAACCTTTTTGGAACCCAACGACGTAGTGGAAATCCAGCTCAATGAGTACTTTGAACCCAACGCTGTTGAGTGCGAATCAGTTGAACTAGAGGACAACCTTTTGCCTGTGGGGCCTGAAGACTCAAAAAGCATTCCTTGCTTGGGAGTGGAAGGCAACATTTGGATTTACGGGATTTCTAACTTCATTCCTGCAGACACAACTCTGGAACTCAAAGTAGAAGGAATAGTGCCCTTGCTAGGACTAGACAACTCTTTGTACTCTTGGACTCTAAACACTTACAGGTGGGGCACTTGGAACAAACTCCAAACAAACACCATAAAGGACTTTCCAGTAGTCAACACCATTGCTTACCAAATCAACGAAGGGGCAAGTTTCAACACTGTAGGGTACCCCAAAGACAAGATCTTTAACGGACTAACTGTGTTTACAGAAGTTTCTGTGAGAATAGAACACGAAGTTCCTGCGGGAGGCATGGCAGAACTAGAGTTTAGACAAGGAGCCCAGTTGGACACTGCCACTTGGTACCTCGATTCCGAAGGAAACCCTGTGAAAGGAACTTGCTACGCGCTTCCCAGTGACAAAAAACCAAGTTGCCAAATTGATCCAAGAGGCAACATTGCCAGAGCTGTTTTTGAGGAAAAACTCGACCCGGGCACTAGAGTGAGCATTTATACTTTGACAGAGTTCGTTGTGAAGAACAACGTTGAAACTATTTTTAGAACTATGAATCCTGAGGGGTACTGGATTGACGAAACTGGAGGAGACGTGGTTTCAGTGCCCTACAAGCCAGAAGGCTTTGAACTAATGAAGGACTTCAGAGTTTTTTCAGGGTTTTCAGACAACTTGTCCGAAGAAGGCTTTGTAGGAGGCAAAAAGAGCGACAGAAAGTTACTGTTTGCAGTAGAACCTAAGAACTCCTGGAGTTCTGATACAAGCCTTGAGATTCACTGTCCTTTTACCAGTGAAGGAGTTTCCCTTGAAAGAATCTACATATCTGAAGAGTCTGAATGGAGTCAAGAATCAGGCAGTTTAGACAAAGTGCTTTCTTTGGACTCTGGAACTTCATCAGCAAAAGTGTCTTTTTCAGGAAAAGCAGTTAGTTTGCAGCCTGGGGAAGTGGACTCTGCAGACTACTTTGGTCTTTCGGTGACTAAAGACATAGCAATGCCTCTTGCAGCCACCAACAAAGCTACCTTTTATCAGTGCTGGGCTATGGCCCAAACAGGCAGTTCCACTGAAATAGGCACTCTTAGGTTCACTGTAGTTCCTCAAGAGCCCAGTGGGTGGAGTGTCACTACACTTTGTTCAGACAACGACGCTCCAGGAATTCCTCTTTACTTGGAAGCTGCAGGCAAGCAAATGGACTTCGGAAAGGACTATGACTACTTCATCGAAGTGTCTATTCCTGGAAGTCTGGACTCAGGACTTGAAGTAGGAGATACTTACCCAGTAGACGGTAGCTTGAAAGCTTCAGCCCAACTTAAGGCTAACGAAGAAACCACTAAGATCCAAATCAAGCTAGAAGAAGTGCTTGAAAAAGGCAGTTCTTATTTCTGGTTTATTCCCAAAGGAAACCTAGGATCTTCCAAAGACATCACCACTCTTTTTTATTACTTGAAAACAGACAAAAACATGCCTTTTGTGGTGTTTGAAAAAACATCAGAAGACGTAGCTGAAAGCACCAGCACAGAAGGAAGCTTTTCAGTAGACCTTTTAGAGCCCTCTAGCTTTGAAACTAACTTAGTGACAGAAACTGAAATCCAGGTTTCAGGAGGCAGTTCGTCAAAAGGTTTTGTGGGACTTATTTTGCCTCAAGGTTTCCACATTAAGTCTTCAGCTTCGATTTCGGACGGGTCAAGTAGTCCTTCTGAAATCTATACTCTTACTGTGAACAACGGAACTTTTGCTTATCCTTCTATTATCTTCAAAGAAAGTTCTTCTTTCAACCTCCAAGACTCACAAAAAACCCTAACTATTTCAGGAGTCACTCCTCCAGACGGAGTGGGTTCTGAATCCCAAACTGTCAACTTTTACATGTTTGAAGCCAGTACTCCAGGCGACTCCTGTGCAACACAACCAACTTTGTTCACAGCTGACCTCAAACCTCAAGAACTCCAAATCCTTAGTTTGTCTCCCAAAACTGTGGAAAGGAAAGGACCTAACAGCGTCAACACAGCAGTAGAAGTAGTGTTTAAAACCAACACTAAAGTCCCTAAAGGAGGATACATTCAAGCTATTCTTTCCCCTGACTGGACTCAAACCGACTTTACTGCTTGTGAAGTCAATGGAGCCGACTTAGACTGCACTCTAAACGGCAGAACGGCTAACGTAACTGTTACAGAAGAAGTAAAGGACGGCAAAGAACTCACAATATCCTTCAAACACTTACACACTAAAAAGTCAGGAAGTTCTGCTGCTTACATTGAGTCCATTCAGACTTTGGACTCAAAAGGAAACATAATTAACTCAAACACAGACATTGACCAAGAAGCACAACTAACTTCAGCAGGAGACCCTGGAGACACTAACTTCGAAGAAGTAGCTGTGTTTCCAAATTACTCATCTGCTCCAAGAGTTGACTTATACCTTAGGACTTCTTTCGGGATAACTTTGCCAGTTTTCTCAGTCATTGAAATAACTTCTGAAAATTGGACTGAAGACTTCAAAGACAACGCTAAGAACTTGTGCTTTGCATCCGAACCTTTATACTCCTGTCAAGTCAAACAGGGCTTAGAAGTCACTCTTAAAAAAGAAGTTCTTCCAGGCAAAATCATCGAGATCTTTTTAGGCAGTTCTTTCAACTTGCCTAGTGGAACTTCTAACTTAGGAATCCAAGTAAGGGCTTTGTGGCAAGGAGAAGTAGTGGCTTCAGCTTCTTCAGCTCCAGAAGCAAGCATTGACTCCAAGCCTCCTTCGTTCGCTGACTCTTCTTTAAGGATTGGGGCTTCGAACGCAGGCGTTTCCACCGACTATTACTTTAAGTTCAAAAGTTCAGTTGGAATTTCTAAAGACGACGAAATTTGGTTGTCTTTTCCAAGCGAATATGACTTTTACCTAGGAGCTTCAGACAACTTCTTAACTACTTGTGACCCAGATTCCTTTTACATTGACTGCAGGTCTGATGCTTTTCCCAACGCAAGGTGCAAAGTAGACCACAGAATGGTTGTTGTGCAGAAGTTAAATGACTTGCCAGAAGACTCAGAAGTTGACATTGATATCAAAGAAATCTACAACCCAGCCCAAGGAACAATCACAGAAGTGCGTGGGTTCATACTTGACAAGAATATGAAAATCAAGTCCCAGGGCGGGTTTGGCACCCAAAGCATTACCTCAGTGCCTGAGATTCTGAGGATTTCAGACGTGAGTGTAGAAAACAACAAACTAGGAGAAAAAACTAAATACACTTTCAAGTTTATTTTAGAAGGAGACATCAACGAAGGAGAAGAACTGCAAGTAAGGTTCCCTGAACAGTACGAAAGACAAATTTCCAAAAACAAAGAAATCGAATGCAGTGTGTTTTACTTCGAAGGCGGAAGCAAAAAGCAAGTTTCCAAAAAGAGTTCCTGCAAAGTAAACGGAAAGTGGATTCTGGCTGAACTCGAAGAAACCCAAATAGGCAAAGAAACCTTTTATATGACTATAGAGAACCTAGGCAACCCTGACTGGGGAATTGAAAGGTCATCCGACCCCTGGGCTTTTGAAGACCAAGATACCCTAACTTTTGGAGAAAACGACTTTTGGACTGGAAAGTTCAAACTGTTCAGGTACAGTCCTTCCAGGGACGAGTATGTAAGTTCTTCTTACGACAACTTAAACGCAGCTTACATTGGACTGGATCAAACAGGAGATTTACTTAGTTCGATAAACGCAGTCACAGGAACTGTAGGAAGGCGCAGGCAGGTGTTTGCAGGTACACGAACAGACAAGATCTTGATTAACACTGGAGAGTGGCCTCTTTACTCAAAGAAACTCTCAGTAGTTCCCCAAATAGAGGAAAGTGGAATAAGTTTTTACTCGCCCTTCCACAACTACACTATTTACAAGTGGGAAAAAGAAATGTGGTTTGAAGTAGGAGTGGACAAAGACACCAGTGCTGGCGTGTACTTTATTGAGTGGAGCGTTGATGAACTGCCTGACGACCGCAGAGAAAAAAGTTTCAA
Source organism: Fabrea salina (assembly GCA_022984795.1). Taxonomy (NCBI): domain Eukaryota; phylum Ciliophora; class Heterotrichea; order Heterotrichida; family Fabreidae; genus Fabrea; species Fabrea salina. The sequence goes on along the minus strand of JALIHJ010000006.1, from coordinate 216,268 downwards.
CGCTCCTTACAAAATCATTCTGGAAGTTTGTGAGTTCACTGAAGAAGTGCTGGACATCGAAATAGCTGACATACCTACCATCTTTTATGGAAACTCCAGCATCCCTGTAGCTGTAGAAGCTGAAAAGGCTCCTAACTCAGAGCTCACCCTAAAAATTAGCTTTGAAGAAGAAGCAGAGGGCTTAGAAGCAGTTCCTTCGGAAGTCACTTTTAAGCCTGGGGAAAAAGTTAAGTATTTCCAGGTTTCTGTTCCGAAGGACTACTCTGGCCCAGAAAACCCAAAGGTGTCCTTTGAGTTAACCGGAAAAGTTTCAGCTTTGTATAAAACTCCAGAATCCAGACTCCTGTATGTCACGCAGCCCCAAGAAGAAACTAGACCAGCTGACTTGGACGTTTTAGTTGAGGACCTGCAAAAGACCTCAGTGAGTTTAAGTTTTGAGTCCAACGACAACGGAGTCTTGTACTGGTGGTTGGCTTGCCAAGGAAACCCACTGCCTTCTTTTGAAGAACTCAAAGACTCAGTTAGCAGTTTTGTAGAGGAAGACAACAACCTTTCTTTGTCTGAACAACTCTCTGAACAGTACAAAAACAGCGAGTATGAAATGGATAATGACAAAGACGACTCAGTTTATGACTTTCTGAGGAGACTCCAAGCCAAGCACTGCAAAGAGTCCTGGAGAAGTGCTTTTGTGATGTACTCAGACCAAAGCAAAGCAGTTACAGTTGATTGGCTGATGACTGAAACAAGTTACTCCTGGGTGGGGTACATGGACAACTTGCGGTTTTACGAAGACCCTGTTCCTGTGCAACTTAACTTCACTACGCTTGAAAAGCCACTAGTTTACAAGGTTTCGGTTATCTTTGAAGCAGACCGACTGAATTTTGACGCAACGATAGCAGACGACTTAGCAGTGGTGTTGGCAAAGCACATGAACATTCCTACAGCTTGGGTGGTTGAAAAAGAGTTTGAAATTCCTGCTAAAAAAGAAGAAGCAGAGTTTAAAGAAAGGTCTCTGAAACAAAGTGCAGTGTTTAGTTACTATTTGCTGTACGGAAGGTGGGAAGGCAACATTGTGCCTGAAAAGTTCACTGAACAAGCTAGTCAAAATAGTGCAGCACTTAAACAAGAACTCTCAGAACTCACAGAAGTAGAACCTAAAAACATAGAAATTAACTTTGACAAACAGGAGTATGAGTCCACACCTGAATTTATTGAAGAACCAGATCCCTTTGATATTAGAAGGGACGAAATCAACTTTGAAATAGAGGTTTCTTCGCCTGGACTGGTAATGACTGTATGCACTCAAAAAGACCAAACTCCCCTGGCTGAGCAAATTTACTTAGGACTAAACTCTGAGTACAAAGAAGTGCCCTCAGCTAGAACTCCCATCAGGTCTATTAACGAAGTCACTATTGAAGACCTTGAAAAAGAAACAGATTACTATTGTTACTTCACTGCTTGTGACAACTACCCACTTTGGCCCAACTGCAACTCTGAAATCACAGAGTTAGAAGTGTCCACCAACGAAAAAGAAAGTGACTCCGACAAAAAGAAAAAAGAAGACGAAGACTTTGCAGCTAGTTTAGTTGCAGGCTTGTTTATATTCTATATATTTTAATAAGCTTAAAAATGAGAATACTTGCTTAGTTTAAAGTCAGTTATGTAAGCTTTAATTAGCTTGTTGATTTTTTTCATGGGGTCCTTTGGTTTAGGTTCGGGTTGTGGGGTGAAGTAATCCTGGGGTTCTTGCTTTTTTTCAGGAATTTTTAAAACAAGTTTTTGGTTGAGTTCTTTCAGAAGTTCAGTTCTGTCTTTGGACTCAAAAAACTTGTTTGTAGTTGCAGCTTTGTTTTCCAGCACTTGATTTTTAGCTTCTTTGTAGTAATAAGGGAACTTCCTGAGAGTAGTTTTTTTTGTGGCAGACTTGTACAAACTGTTAGCTCTAATCCTGTTGATGCTTTCAGGGAAGACTTTTAAGTCATTCATTGTTTCTAGTTTTTTGTCAACTTTAGTTTTAATCGTTTCGTAGTGGTTGCTTAGTTTGCTCCTTGCTAAGTTTCTGGCGTAGTTGCGTTCTTTAGGAGTTAGTTTCTGGTTGTAAAACTTAGTGAAGCGACTTCTAAGTTCCACTTGGGAAGGGCTCATAATGTAGTTGTCGCTAAATGCTTCTTTGGGAGATAAACTAAGCTTTTTCATTTTAAGGGGCTATAATGGGAAAAGCTTTGCCCTTAAAACACACCTCTATTCAAAAACTTACTTGGCAAGCTGCACTTCAAGGAAAAGACCTAGTAGCTGTTGCCCCTCCTAGGTCAGGAAAGACACTAGCTTATTTATTGCCAGGAATTCGCCAAGTGTTGCAAAATGACATTGGAATGCTTATTCTGGTTCCTACTGTAGAACTAGTCACTCAAGTAGTTTCTGCGTGCAAAAAGTATGCAGGCAGTCTTAAGTGCATTGGACTGAGTAGTTCCAAAAAGGTCTCTGAAGCTGAATGCGAGATCCTAGTAAGTACTCCTGGAAGTTTGATTCACTACATCAAGCACAGCAAAGTCTACCTCAAAGGCTGCATGTACATAGTCGTGGATGAAGCTGACAAGTTGTTGCTCAGCACTCAGTTTTCAGAACTGATGAAACTACTTAAGTGCAAAAAGCAAATGTTTGTGTCAGGAACAACTTGGAGTCCACTCCTAAACAAAGTTTCAAAGCAGTTCTTAAACAATCCTGCTTTTTTCCAAATAGCACCTAAGCTCCCAAGTCCTTTTGTGTTTGTTGCTGAAAACAAAGCAAACCAGTTAGGGTGTTTACTGTTAAGGTACTCCTCTGACAGGGTAATTGTAGTGTGTAACACTGTAAAAAAGTGCACTGAACTTTCAGAGGCATTTAAGTGTCTGAAGGTGTTTACAAGTAAAACTCCAGACAGAGAAGCTAACTTAAAAGAGTTTAAAACTGGAAAGGCTCTGAAGCTTGTAACTACTAGTTTGGTAAGGGGCTTGGACTTAGAAACTGATTTACTGATTTTTTATGAGTTACCTCATTGCTTTTCTGACTACTTGTCAATATGTGGAAGAGTTTCCTATAAAGGAAAGGTCTTTTTGGTTTTGTCGAACTACAAAAGGTACCAAAGCTTTTGTAATTCTTTAGTTAAAGTGTAAATGGACTTTATTGACTTGCTTTTTGCAGCTAAGTGGCTTTTAATACTTGTTCAGTTTTTGATATTTGTGGTAGTTTGGCTAACCATCTCAGCAGACAAGCACAGAAAAAACTTAGAAGGGAAGAAAATCATGATAGCAACTGCGCACCCAGATGACGAAAGTATGTTTTTTGTTCCTTTTATAGCAAACTTTGCACTTAACAACGAAGTCCACTTGCTGTGTTTGAGTAAGGGCGACTCAGAAGGTTTGGGAAAAGTAAGGGAAAAAGAACTAGCAACTGCAGCGACTTTGCTGAAGCTCAAAAGTTCCAAAGTAGTAGACGACCCTTCTTTAGCAGACGGAATGCAGGAAAACTGGAGTCCCCAAACAGTGTCTAAGTACTTAGCAGAGGAAATTGCAAACAAAAGCATTGATGCAGTAGTGACTTTTGACGCTTACGGAGTTTCAGGACACCCCAACCACATAGCAGTTTCTCAGGCTTCAGACTCTCTTAGAGGAGTTGAAGTTTACCAACTCAAAAGCACAAGCTTGCCTAGGAAGTACATAGGAGTTCTAGACTTAGTTTTTAGTTTAAGAGAAAAAGTGGTGTTTTTGAACCTGAACCTTTTTTTGAACTGGAAAGCAATGGCAAGTCACTACTCGCAGTTTGTGTGGTACAGAAGACTGTTTGTGGTGTTTTCTAGGTACACATTCATCAACGCCTTTGAAAAAGTTAGGTAATGCCAAGAGTTACTTAAACTAAAACCAAACCTATCTGAGAAGGCTTCATAGAACCACAGCGCCAGTTGTAAAGGTAGTACTGCAAGTTTCCGTCTCCAATTCCAAACTTGAGCTCGTTGAACACAGTGCTGTTTTCCATGATGTCAAGGGCATTGAACACGTCGAACCCTTTAGACTTAGCTACAATCAACATGTCTTTGAAGAGCTCCATGATGGTGTGTGCACCTGGAACGTTGTAGTAAGAGTAAGCTGCGTTGAGTTTTTCGTGTTTGGTGCTGCGCAAACAAGACGAAGGAAGTGAGTAAAAAGAACAGAAGTCTGTAATTTGTCCTGACTCGTCTTCTACCACGTAGGAGTAAACTACGTTGTGTCTTTCCAAGAAGAAATGTGCTATTTCGCTTATAGAGAACTCCACGTACAACGAGAACTTGGACAAGTAGTCCATCAGCAGTTGGTGCACTGACTCTACGTCTGACTCACGCATAGCCCTGAAACCAGGAATCTGGGGTTCTTCAGGAAGTTTGTACAGCTTTTTAGCCCTGGCATTGTTAAGTTTAGGACCGAACCGAGTAAATCCTATTTCTACAAGTTTAATGGGGTCTAAGGATCGGTGCCAGTACCTAGCCTGGCCAATGGGGGTAGGAATAACTACTCCGGCTGTATAAACTGCCTGCCACACGTTAGTGAGGTTGACTCTGCGAGTGACTTCTTTAATCAGCACAGGGGCAAGTCTGTTTTGTCTGTATTTTTTGTAAACACAGAGGAAGTTGATTTCCACCATTTCTATGGACTGCCCGTACACGTTAACTCGTGCAGGAATTCCTGAAATGAACCCTACAAGTCTTTTTGTCCCTTTCACAGCAACGCCAACGTGGAATTCTTGTCTGTAGCCTTCAGGAGTTAGGGCCCACCTTAAAAACTCAGGCGAATAGTCGAACCTAAACAAAGCGTCATCGTCTTCAACGTAGTTTTCAGTGAGGAGCTTGTAGAGTTGTTCCATCCACTCTTCGTCCATAACGTCAACACTCACCCACTCAAGTGAAGAGTGAAGGCGATAGGGTTCCTGCCTTACGTCATCCACTGTTTTGGGGGGGTCAAGTGGCCCTTGCTCCATTTCAAGATTTTTGGAAACTAAAGTGGACAACTTGGGCATAGGTTGGGTATCCCAGAATTTATGCGCACGGGAGATTTCTTCTGGAGCTGGAATAGAAATGGGAGGAGTTTCTTGCTGGGGTTCTTCTTCTTTTGACTCCATTTATTATAATGGGAAACGTTTTAGGCACTTCTTCAGGAGAACCTATTCCAAAAACAACAGTTTTGAGGGTCCTTACCTTAGCTCGCTCTAAGATGATGCAGAGCATGCTTGAAGCTAAGAGGCAAAACATCAAGGATCGGTTGCAGTACTACAAAGTTGACTCTGAAAAGTACAAAGAAGTGGTTATGAACTTTATGAAAGTCCAACCTCAACTAGTCCAAAAGGCTATTTTTGAGGCCTGCACAGAAGTCGAAGTCGACCCTAACAACTTCGGACAATCCATGCAGCAGCACATGATGGACCCTGAAGTAAGGGGATTCATGGGCCAAATGCAAACTATCTCTGCCGACATGTGTGAAAACCAACCTTTTCCTGAGGAATTCGACCTTGAAAAACTCAAGGAAATCATGAGGGTCCAAATAGAAGAAATTGAGAAGTACGAAGTCAATGACCCCTCAGGATCTTTAGTAGCTCAAATTTGTGCGGCTGACGAAGTTTACCAAAGGTACGGACTTGACGAAGTCCAAATAGGGTCTTTAGCGCTTAAGTACGAAAGCACAACTGACGAAGAACTACTTGAGTTAAGGGAGAAATTCAACCAAGTTTCTAAGTTCGACCAAGTTGCTAGGAGCTTTAACCCCGGCCAAAGCTGTTCAGATCATTAACTAAAATGGAAAACACTTTTACACTGCAGAAGCTTATTGAGTTTGAGAGCTGTCTCTGTGTAGGTGCTTTTGGAGACACCCTAATACTAGGGTTCCCTTCCCATTTAACTGTGCTGAGCAATCAAACCTCCCACTCTATTCCTTGGGTCAGTTCTCCTCCTATACAAATTTGTATTGAAAGCAGTTCTTGTGCTGTGTTGACTCGGAACCATATATTTCTGATTCCATTAAGTTCTTTAGGTTCTGAGTGTCTGCCTATGTGGCGCAGGTTTGTTGAAAAAGACTACTTTAACTTAACATCCCGACCTCCAGATTCGCTTTTGGAAGAAGTGGTGGAAACCATTGGTGGCTGCCTTGCAGGTCGCGAAAGGTCAATAGAAAACTCACTAGATGTATCTTTGATTGAAACTAAAGACACTCCTTGTGGAGTTTACTTTTGGAGAGAGTACCTGCTGGTGTTTTTCAAAAAGGGGTGCTTAGTTGTTAACTTCAGAAACTTAGGACTCCAGTCAAAGGTGCAGTTTAACTCAGAAGTCCAGACTGTCCAGGTGTTGGAAGAAGTGGTTCTCTTGAAAGGCAGAAGCCTGAGTGTTCTTTACACAAGGGATTTACTAGAGTCCCGAGAAGTCAGCTTGACCGAGTTAGAGTTACAAAATGCTACCTTGCAGTACTTTGGGTGCCAGGTGGTGCTTGCAACACTCAACCCTGGAAGAGTGGACTTGTTTAAACTAGAAAACTGCTCTTTTCCTTTTAAGTCCTTTGAGTTACCTAACTCTTCTTACCAAAAACTCTGTGTTTGGAAAAGCTTTTTAGTGCTGTTTAGGGAAAAGAAGCTAGAAGTGTTTCCTCAAATAAGTAACAAAAACTTAAGCTTTCCAAGTAAACCAAAGCCACTTGCTAAGGTGTGTGTGTGTAATTCTTGCCAAAGAAAACAAAGCCTGCCAAGCATGAACTACAGCAGCTGGCTTAACTGGAATAACTTGCTCTGGGAACACAACTGCAGTTTTAGATGTACTGAGCTACTAAGCAACTCCCTGAACCTTATAGTAGTTGGGCATGACTCTGTGCACGAGTTAAGCATCCAGGAAACTCAAAGTACCCAAGAAGTTTTAGAAGCTGTAGAAAACTGTGACATAGTAACAATCAATTAGGAATTTTTCTGGAAACACATGTATACACACTGCCCCAATAACCAGTCACTGAAACTAAAACTTCTGAACCTACGCAACAACTCACAAAGTAGTTTAGTGGAGTTTAGAATCTCAACACTCTTAACAAAGTCGCCTGTTGAACTTATGCTGAAGTTCCTGAGTCCCCAAAACTTCATAGACGTCTATAACTACGGCTGGGTTGCTTTTAGTATGGGACTGGTTACTAACAAAAGACTCTTAGCTTTAGTTCTAGGCTACATTTTACTGAATTTTTCAAACGAAAACCCTCCTCTTTTTGACTCTTTTAGTCCTGAATACATTCCTATGCAGCCTGTTAAGTACGAAGAGTTCAAACCTCTTTTTAAGCAAGTTTCTGAAGAAGCTGTGTTAATTCACTTAGTGCCTATTCTTTACGGATTCTCAAGAGAGCCAATTAACCTAGCCATTAAAAACCACCTTCCGCTTTACTTCAACAAACTCTCCTTGAAAACCAGAGTTAAACTCTTAGTGCTGCAAGACCAGTTAGGAATCAATCTAGACTCTAGTGAACTTTTGTTTTTACTGCACGGTTTAAAGCCTTGCAAACTTCTCAGACTGTCCCATGAGTTATCAGACATCGATGTGCTGTTTTCTAATCTTAAAGAACTCTTTTCAGACATTATGTTTGTTTTGCCTTTAAAAAAGCCCAAAAGTGCCCAGTTTAGAACTAAATGGGTTCTTTCGGTTACTTACAAAACTGCTCAGTTTGAGTTTAGCTGTTTTGAAGAAAGAGTTGCTAATTTCTTAACTACACTAAAGTTTACTTTTTCTCCTAAAAACTTTCCTGAAGCCTTTAAAAAAACCTTAAACAAGTACTTAGTTGTTTTAGGATTGAGTGCCAACACTGCCCACAACAAACAAGTTTTTGGTTTAGTTCAAAACACTTTGTCAGCTTTAGAAGGGTACTACTCTTTTAAGTACCTAGAAGCAGTAGGCTCTAGCTTAAAAGCTTACAAGTTCCTTAATATCCTTTACAAAGCAACAGGCAACTACTTAGCTGCTTACAAGTCAGCTGTGTTAAACGGTTCCGACCCTTTGAAAGTCCTATTGAAGTACCACGAGCTCGAAAAACAACAACACATCCAAGCACTTATGATTCTGTTTTGCTTAAGAGCTTCCAAAGACTCTCCCGACTCCCTTGAAAAGTGCTTCAGCATTCTGCCTGGCAAAGTCTCCTTGATAAAGTACCTATCAAATAAATAAATGGAAAGACCTTCCCTAGCTGATGCCTACGTGAGTTTCAAAGCCTGGCTAGCTTCTTACAAAAAAAGACACGGAATTACTTCTATGTTTTCTGTTCTTTACTCAAGACTTTTCAGAAGAAGTACTGGGCACTTCACTCCGCTTAAAGTTTTAAAAGGACTTGTAGGGTTTGTTCCAGTAGCACTCTTGGCCCACTACATAGGTTACCAAGCTGCCAACAAAGTTGACTTCAACCAGTTCATTGAGTACTTAGAAAGCGAGGAACAAATATACTGGTTAGTTGAACAAGGCTGGCCTGTAATGACCTTCATGTACCTTCCAGGAGACATCTTTTCAGAAACAATGCACCCTCACTTCCACAAAGCTGCTCAAAAGCATTACAAGTAACCACTACCTAGTCTTGTGAAGTTTTTAAAAGTTAACTGTGCAGAACACGCAACTTTTTGCAGAAGAACTAAAATCAAGCACTTCCCTTGGCTCCAAATTTACATTCCGGAAAAACCCCAGGGCAACTTTGACGACAGACTTAGGTTCAGACTCTTGAAAGGGCCTGGCAACTATGCTTTGTGTCCTTACCGGTCTGACCTTTCTTTTGAGGGTTTAGAAACTGCTTTGAAAGAACTTAAACTAATTCCAGAAGAAGACCCTCACTACTCCACTAAGGTTTCTCTGCACTTCCAAATACTTGAAAAACTCCACGAACACACTTAATGGTAACTAGCTTTTAGACTTACTTTGGATCTGTGAAAGCTGGTTGCGCATCTCTTCTAAACTTAAGTTTTGGGTTTTGGGCTTTTGAGTTGGAATTTGTTTTTCCTCTCCAGTGTTGACTACACTTATGCCCCAGTCGTTTTCTTGGTGAAGTACATCTTCACTTTTGACTTCTTCTGAGTGCATAAACCTTTTTTCGTGAGGGTTTTCTAAGTAGTAAGCTTGCAGGGACTTGCACCTTGGGTTGGAGCAGTCTGGGTTGGGGGCCATTGAGTAACTAGGAAAAAAGTCTTCGAGGGATGAATACCCTACGTAAGCTGCTACTTTGCCAAACCTCAGCAAGTACTTAAGTGAGTTCTGCACAAGTATCCCTGCTATAACTCCCATAGTAGTTGGCAAAGAAGCTGCACACACTCCTTCTCTTTGAATTTCTTTTTCGTTGCCGCCTGAAGCTACTACGTAAGGAGGCGCGCACTCAAAGCAAGCAGTTTCCCCTGGATATATGGCTTGAATGTGCCCAGACATAGCATCCTCACTCACGCCTGACTCAAGCCAAACCTGTTCAACTTCTGCACAGGCTCTGTTGATGGTGATTCTTGCAGAGTAGTTGTCCACACAAGATAGCACAAGCGAAATGTTGCTTCTAAGAATGTTTATGAAGTGGTCGTAGTTGTCAACTGAAGTCACGTCGTAGCAGTAGCAGTCAATGCTTACTTCTGGGTTGATGCTTTGCAAAGTGGCCTTAGCTGCTTCTACTTTTGTGAGTCCAGCTTGTTCAGGCCTGAAGAAAAGTCTGTTCATGTTAGCCAGTTCAACTGTGTCATAGTCAAACAGTATTAACTTGCCCACTCCACAACGTGTAAGCATCTCTGCTGCAACAGAGCCTATTCCCCCAAGTCCAATTACCAGCACAGTGTGCCCTCGGATTTCTGAGTAGTTAGGAACAACTCCCATCTTCTTGAGAGCCATTAAGCGCGAGTAAGGGTTGTCGTCCCTGACCTCTTCAGACATTCCACTCATCTATTAATTATAGTTAACTAAGAGTTTTAGCCTCCCAAGTAGATGTGTAAACAAGCCAACCCAAAGTAAGGGAAGCAGAAGTAGCACCTAGAATCATGCCATACCAGATTCCAAGGATATTAAATTCCCACCAAAAAGCAAGCATGTAGCCCACTGGCAAAGACAAAACATAGTAACTGATAAATATCAAAATGCTAGCTGAAGTTTGCCGTGCAAGTCCTTTAAGCACTCCTCCTAAAATAGTTTGGATGGAGTCAATGATGTTGAAAACAGACATTGGAATTATGAGCTGCGAAATCAAATCAATTACTTCTCTGTCATAGGAATAAAGTTCTGCCCAATTTGCTCTCATCAAGCACAGTATAAGGTTGATGGGAATCATAACAATCACTATCATCAAAAACGATGCAAACGAGTACAGTTTAGCCCTTGCCTGTTCCTCATTACCCACTAAGTTCCCTACTATAACTGAAATTGCTATGCTAGTTCCTAAAGGCACCATGTAAAGCAAAGAAGTTGTATTAAGCACTGAAACGTGTGCTGCTTGGACCTCTGATCCCAGCAAGTTAGCTTCGAGTTGTGTGATTTCAAAGTTCAGGTAATCCAAAACAACCATGCCTGCTGCAGGTATTCCGTATTTTAAGTACTTAAACACTTCAGGCCAAAAGTTACTCCAGTCACAGCCCACACAAGTCTTTTTGTCAAGAGAAGCCACCCTAATGATTACAACTATCAAAGCAAAATTGGAAAAGTAAGTTATAGAAGTTGCAATGCCTGCTCCTTTCACGTTATACCCACAGTAAATCACCAACAACCAGTTCCAAAACACATGGAGTATAGTTGTGCAGAAATTTACTATTACAGCAGGCCAAAAGTATCCTTGTGACTGCAGAAACCTTCTGTAAAAGTCAAAAGCTAAAAAAAACCAAAGTCCAGGCAAAACGTGCGACAAGTAAACAAAAGCATGTTCCGAAATAACTTGTGTAACTCCAATACTCAGCAAAAAGTCTTCAGTTTTAATCCAAGCAAAAGCTATTCCTACAAAGAAAAAACTCAGAATGCACAGGGCTCTTTGAAGCCACACTCCTACCATGTGAAGCTGCCCACTTCCGTTGGCTTGACTGCAGAGAGTGTCCAAACCCCCTGCCAAACCCCACCCTATAGCTATTCCAGTTATGTTGCCCCACATGTTGCCTAAACCTACTCCGTCCAGCATGTACTTGTCAATGTTCCCTATGAAAAAAATATTGATGAACTCCACTGACATCTGGAAGAACAAAGACAGCACAGAAGGGCCTGCAAACAAAGCAAGTTGTCCAAGTGCTTTCAAAGTGGTTTCTTGCTTTCCCAGGAGAGGCTCCCTTAAACCTTTCATTTATTACTTAAACACTTGACTTCCGATCCAGGGCTTCAGGGTTGGCTTCCTCCATAACTCTCACCATAGCTTCTGAGACTTCAGAAAAACTTTTTAACTTTTTACTCTTACTATACTGGTCTAGCTCCCTCCTCCACTGTTTGTTGGACCTTTCACCTGCAAACAAGTTAGAGAGTGGCTTAGCCATAAGTACATGGTTAAATTCCTTTCCTGAGTCTTCACAAATCTTATCACAAATTTCTCCGTATTTCAAAATAACTTCCCTTCTTGAAAGGTTTTGGTCAGGAACTTTGTAGTGCAAACTGTCAACTTCTCTGAAAAACCAAGGGTTGTTGTAGGCGTGTCTCCCTAGCATCACGCCTGCCACCCCTGCCTTTAGGTGTTCGGATATCATTTCGTGTGTTTGGACTCCTCCGTTGATCTGGAACTTCAAGTCAGGAAACTCCTTAACTAAGTCGTAGACCCAGTTGTATCTAAGTGGAGGAATAGTTCTGTTTTCAGCTGGACTCAGTCCTTTAAGAACTGCTTTGCGGGCATGAATTATAAAGTCAGTCACTCCAGCTTGGCTGACTGTACTTACAAACTCGCACAAGTTAGGGTAAGACTCCTGTTCGTCAACTCCTAAACGGCACTTGACTGTAACTGGCACACTTACTCTTCTAGCCATTTGGTATGCAATTTCGCGTACTCTTTCAGGATCCAACATAAGGCAAGCACCGAAAAACCCCTTTTCAACTCGGTTGCTGGGGCACCCGCAGTTGATGTTAACTTCGTCGTAACCTCTTTGCTGGCAAAGATAAGCGGCTTCTGCCATAACTTCAGGGTCGCTTCCGCCTAACTGGGCTACTACTTTGTGTTCTGTTTCTGTCATTTGAAGCACCCTGGATCTTTCTTCTTGGGTTCCATTTGCAACTTTGTGTGCAATCATCATTTCTGTGTAAAGCACAGAGTGCTTAGTAAGTAGTCTCATGAAGTTTCTGAAGAATACGTTTGTTACGTCTACCATAGGTGCTACAGAAACTAAGGGCTCCATTATTATATTACATTGCTTTCTAAAAGTCTATAAGTCAAAGTGGCATGGTTTAACTGGGAAGACTCCAGACAACTAGTTACAAAGTCCCTGTAGAAGCCTAAAGCCTCTAATCTAGAAAGAATAACTTCTTCTGGTAAGTGGTTTTTTAACTCAGGCACAGGCTGGAACTTAGGACAAACCACCACGTCGTAACTAGTTGTTTTGAACCAAGGGTGCTTCATGATATGGTTGATTGAAGGCCTTTGATGAGGCAAAGCAACTAGTAGTTGGCTTATCAAGTCCTCGGCTTCGTGTGAAAGGTACTCTGGAATATGGTAATCTCCTTTAAAGATTAGTTTCTGCAGTTCGTTTGTGTTGGGGGCTTTAAAGGGCACTTTTCCGCAAAGCATAGCGTAAAGGCAAACTCCTAGACTCCAGATGTCAGACGAAAACCCAGAGTAGCCTTGTTTTGCAATAACTTCAGGTGCTAGATACGCTGGAGTTCCGGACGTTTCGTAAATAAAACTGCCTCTTTCAGCTGCTTTTGAGATACCGAAATCACAAATCTTAACTTGTCTGTAGTTAGTGTCCAAAAGTAAGTTTTCTAACTTGATGTCTCGGTGCAAGACTCCACAAGAGTGGACTTGCTTGGTTGCCTCCAAAATCTCTAAAAAGATTAATTTTGCTTCTGACTCAACAAGCCTAGTTTTGTTTTTAACGAAGTCAAGTAGGTTGCCTCCTCCTAGAAACTCAGTTACAATCACAAAGAATTTATGAGTTTCAAAGGTTTCGAGTACCTTTACTACTTTGGGTTTTTGTATTTTTTTGTGGATGCTTACTTCGTGAAGTACTTTTCTCCTAAGGATCTCGTCTTTCAAGAGGCTTTTTTCTATTAGCTTCAAAGCTACAGGCAAGCCTGTGAGTTTTTGAGTGGCTTTGTGGACTTTTCCAAAGGCCCCTTGTCCTATAATGTATTCTAGCTTGAAAAACTCAAGTTTAGTGGAAGGCACTACGTAGTTTTTGAGGAAGAAGCTAGAAAAAAAGGAAACTAAAGACTCTTTTTCTTCTTCCTCAAAAGCTGTTGAAAGACTCAGTCCTGAGTAGTCAGAACCCCTTTTGCGTTCACTTGGTTGTGCTCGTGGGCTTGGCTTTGGAGACAAGTTAAGCATTAAACTGTCAGAAAATATTTTTCTGTGATTTGCTTTGTGTCTTCTCGGACTGGTCACTATTGACTTTGCTTTGTTGTGGGTGGTTTTTTGCGCTTCTTGCTTTTTAATGTACTCGTTTAAGAGTTGTTTTCGGTTAGCTGGTGGTTTTAGGTTACCAGATTCCTGGGACTGAGACCTTTTCCTAGAGCCCTTAAGGGTAAGTCCGGAGTTTCTGTTGCCTGTTTCTCCTCTGAGTACTTTTCTCTGATCTTTGTTGAGTTCAACTTTGTATAATTCATCAGATAAGAAATGAATTCTTCTATTCTTTTTCATTGTTACATGCATAGTAACCAGGCTAATAAATATGGCAGGTGTCGGTGCAATTGGAATCGACTTAGGAAGTGAAAATTCCACAATTGCTGTGGTCAAAAACAACACTGTTGAAGTTTTGCAAAACCAAGGGTTTTTGGTTCCTTCAATTGTAAGTTTCCAAGAAAACAAAAGGTTAATGGGCTTTAAGTCCCAACTTCAAGAAAACCCTCAGAACTCAATCATCTACCCAACTCGGCTACTGGGTTTGAACACCACGTATAGTTACCTCAGTGAAGAAACTAAGTGGCTTACAAACACCCTTACAAACCACATGGAACACAAAGTGACTTTTTGTCGTCAAGAAAAACTTTTCAGGCCAGAACAAGTAGTAGGTATGCTTTTGTCGGGACTGAGCGAAACCACTCGGGAGCACGGCTTGTCTATGAGCTCTTCAGACTTAGTTCTTTCAGTTCCGGTTTACTTAAGAGAAGTTGAACGCAGAGCTTACATGGATGCTTGTAAAATAGCTGAAGCTGACTGTCTGCAAATTATGCACGACACCACCGCAGCTGCCCTTGGGTACGGAATTCTGAGCCAAGGAGAATTCATCAAGGCTCCTAAAGTAGTGGCTTTTGCTGACTTAGGGGCTTCCAAGTTCACTGTGAGCATTGTAGAGTTTAAAGGAGACCAACTAAAAGTCCTAGCTCACTCTTACGATAGGAACCTTGGAGGCAGGGACTTTAACTGGGAAATCATGAACTACTTGTCTCAAGAGTTCTACAAAGAGTTTGGAATTGAACCCCTGAGCACACCCTCTTCCAAACTAAAGCTACAACTAGCCTCTGAAAAGCTAAAGAAGGACCTTTCAATTCACACCGAAGCAGTAGCAAACATTGAAAACCTCACAGAGAACTTTGACTTAAACGCAAAACTGAGCAGAACTAAGTTCACAGAACTGTGTTACAACCTTTACTTAAGGTTAGAAGAAACTTGTGTAAGGGCTCTAAAGAATTGCAGGTAAGTTACAGAAGCACAGTCTCCTAGTGTAGAACTTTTTCAAACACTATCGAACCTGTGCGAAATTGACTTCTGTTTAAACAAGGACAGAGTATACTAACTATTTAGGTTTGGAACAAGTTGAAGACCTAGAAGTAATTGGAGGGGCCTCCAAAACTATTAAAGTCCAGGAAGTTCTAAACAAGGTGTTCAAGAACCCCCAGTGTACTTTCAACCCCCAACAAGCAGTTGCCATTGGTCTTGCTTACAGAGCTGCTGCACTCAGTCCTGTATATAAGTCCAAGGTTTTGCATGTCTTGGACTTTTTGCCACACTCTGTTTCTTACTTGATTTCTCCTTTGCACACCTACCTCACTTTTTGTCCTCAAGTAGCTTTTGAGGCACACAAACACTTTCCAGTGGTAAAAAAGTTTAAGCTGGAGGTGAGTGAGTCTTTTGAAGTTGACTTTTTCAACCTAGAGGAAGAAAACTTAGGAATCGACCCTGGAGTTTCTAAGTTTACAGTGCGGCTTCCGAAGAACTCTAGAAGTGTTGTGGAGTTTGGAGTTAAACTAGACAGAAACGGACTCATCAACATACTTTACGCTCAACAGACTCAAAAAATAAGTTCTGAAGGAGAAATTGAGTCTTTTGAAACCTTAGATTCCAAACCTGAAGTATTTCATGAGTTCCTAGAAGAAAAGGAAAACTACCCAGGAGACCTTTCGCCCTGCACAAAAATAGCGCCTTTAGAAGTTTCAACCTCAACTAAAGGAATGGACTTCTACCAACTAAACCAATACATGCATGAAGAACGCAGAATGTACGAAGAAGAAAAGCTTTTTAGAGAGTCTTTGGACAAAAAAGCCCAAATTTATAGTTTTATGAATGAATGGGGTCCTAGGCTTCAAACTGAACTTCTAGATTTTTGCATTCCAGACTACACTAGTCAAATTCTAAGTGAGTTCCAGCAAACCAAAACTTGGCTAGACTCTGACAGTGAGTGCAGTGGCACTGAGTACGTCCAAAAACTATCTGAACTAAAGGAGTTAGTTCGACCCGTTAAAAAAAGGTTTGAAAAGTACTCAATGCTACCTAGTTTGGTGCAAGAGTTGCAAGACACTATTAAGTGGGCAGAAGGTTGTCTAAAGTCCGTAAGTGAAGACCGACTTGTAAATACTGTTGAAGAAGCTAAGGCTTTTTTGCAAGAAACTTTTGAGTTGCTTTCGAGCTACCCCAAGTACAGCGACTTCCCTATGTCAACTGATGACTTTGTTAAGCAGAACCTTAAAATCATCGACGTGGCAGAAACTACAATCAAAAAGCATAATGTAAATATTACTGATTAAACTCAAGTATTACACAAGAAATGTCGTCAATAATAGTCATGTCCTGTTCAATAAGTTCCAGCCACTTAAGTCTAGCCTCCTCACACAACAACTGTGCAATACAAGAGTTCTTTACACTAGGGGGACCCTCAGGGACTTGGCTAGCTTCTTTGAGGGTGACTTTTCTGTACCTCTGTATAAACTGAACAACTTCTTCATTACTCATTACACCCCACACTCCGTCTGTTGCTACTACAACAAACTGGTCTAGTGGTTCTAGGGGTCTTTCAACTAACTCTGGAGTGCATATTACACCTAGTTCACTTGCTATTGAGTCGCCTATTGACCTAGACATTGCCAGTCCAGGAACTGCAGTGTACTTGCCCCAAACTCTGTAAGGCCCTACTTTTTGGCCTTCATTCAGCATTTTTTGCACCACACCTCCAGACTTGATAATTCGGAAAAGCTCAGTTTCAGTCTCTGGTTTTTGGTCAGTAGTGAGTTGCAAGGTTTGGAGTTGGCTGGTTTCTTTGCTTAAACTAGCAAGAACTGCACGTGAGTCTCCTACGTTAGCAATATTTAAAAGGTTGTTTCTTAACACAACTAAAACTTGGGTAGTGCCTGAAAGGCTTACGTCAATTGAGCTGTTGAGCTTAATGAAGTCGTCGCACTTATTTGTAGCAGCTCTTAGAAACTCACCTATTGAGTCAACTTTAGTTTTAAAGTTGTGTTGGTAAAAGTTCTTAACAAAATTAGTGCAGAAGTTCACTACGTGTTCGCCTTCTTTTCCGTGTCCATCGTAAACTCCTATGAATATGTTGTCTGACGAATTTAGACAAAAGCAGGTATCTTGGCATTCTTTGTAGATCCTTTCAAGGGGGTCTGTTCCTGGAAGTATGCACATGCTTAGTTGGTACGCTTTTTCTAGGTACTCAATTGGTTTGGCTTCCACAAACTTAGGTTTTACTAAAAAGAGCTTCATAGTATTTGAGTTGAAGTTACCAGGTTGGGGTTCGCTAAGGGTAATCTTTGCAAACCTTTTATATTGTAACTTACTAGGACTGATGGTTTCTTGGGTTTTAGATTTCATAGAACAACTTCCCATTTATTATAAACCGTTTGTATTGATTATTATCCTTGAAGGCAGTACTCGGATGGACTTGGCTTTTGCTTTTCTTCTGGTTTTCTTTAGAGGACTGTTTCTTTTCGGTACTTTGTGTTCTACATAGTAAAAAGTTTTGTCTATTTTAGAGGACAAGTTCCTGACCTTTTCACTAAAGTCTTTTTCTTGTCTGAGGACTCTTTCCTTTTCTTTCATCTGTTTAAGGGCTTTAGACATTTCTTTGGTTTGGCTGGGAACTCTTAGGTGTAATCCTTTACTTGGAGGGAGTGACTGGGGCTTTTCACTCTCTTCAACTAGCATTTTCAAAACTCTAGTTCTAGTGACTTCTCTTAGCAGTTTGCAGTTAATAGCTTTTACAGGGAGTTTGAATTCTTGGGGTTGCTTTTTAGGGGAAGGTTTTTTTCGGGTGGATTTTAAAGCAGTAGAAGTTCTAGATACTGGGTTTGATTCTTTGAAGAAAATCTGTGTGTTGGATTTTTTGTGAACTATAAGGGGACTGTTTTGGAAAGATTCTGACTTTGAGTTATTTGAAGAAGCTTTAACTGCAGTTTGGGATTCAGGAAATACTTGGTTAGCAACTTTCCTGAGAGGTGCAACTTTTTGAAGGGGTTTCCTTACAGGTTTTGTGTTGTTGAGCATTGAGGCTCCTAAGTGGTATTCTATTGAGTCTGATGAATTATTCATTATTTAGAACTAGATTTAAAGAAGCTTGCCATTTTTGAAACGCTTTGGAGTCAGGAGCCTTGAAGATAAGGTGGTTTTCTGAGTAAACCATGTTTTTTTGACGATTAGCCCATGTGTTTTTAGTTTCTTGTTTTTTGAATTTGGGGTTAAATGCTGGAACCATTCTGTTGAGCGAAGAAAAAGACATGTTACTAGAATTATTTGGACTCAATTTTGAAGTAAAACTGCTTTTTTGGCTAGTTTGCTTGAGTTCAATTTCTAAGGTGTTTTCTGCGATGTCTGTGCGTTCTATAACCTTTCCGATGGATTCAACATTAATTCTTTTAAGGGGCTTTTCTCCGCAGATTTTAGAAAGCTTGTTTTTGAAGTACTTAAACTCTGAGTTAGACAGCTCACACCACCTCGGTATGAACTTGTCAGAGGCCTGGTGCCTAAGCAACTCATCTTCTACTAGAAAGTCTTTTTTAAGTTTCATTTCTTCCAAAAACTTGTTAAGTTCCTCTGTTTCACTGTTTACTTGAAAAGTTTCGTTTTGTGTAGAAGGCATCAGTCTGAGGTTGGAAGAGATCGGACTCACAGTGCTGATTCTTGGAATACCAACTGAGACATTGCTTGAGTTGCTAATGCGTTCTGCTTCAAATTCGCAGTGGGATTCGCTGTTCAGAACTGTAATATTTTCTTGCAAAACTTCTTCTGGTGTTAAAAATTCCTGATTGATAGTTTCTTCGTTTGAACAAATTATATTGCCCATTTAATTTATATTGAATTTCATTGATACATAATCTAATTACTAAGGCTTTGTAATAAGTCAATGGTTTCACAAACCAGGTGCTCAAGAACCATGTCAGCTATGTCAAGTTTAGTTTGCATTTCTTCTTCTTCGTAGTTCAGCCAGTTCTTTTCTTCTTCCTTAACGTCTTCACAAAGAAATACACTCATGCGTTCTTCTCTGATGTTTTGGAGTCTTTCTTGGTCCAACTCTCCGTTATCCAAGAACTCCTCTTCGCCAGGAATGTACCCTCCTTTTATTTCTACCCACTTTTTCAGGCACTCTCTTGCCTTTTTAAAAACTTCCACTAAGTCACTTTCTCCACAGACTTCTCTGCTTCTCAAAGACCATACCTCAGGTTCTCCCTTGGTGCCGTAGGGTCTGATATAGTTTAAAGCTTCGTTAAAACAGTCAAAAAGCATCTGTAAGTAGGCTTTACGGGTTTCGTCTTCCTGGGACTCAAGTTCGTAAAACAAGTAGTTGCATACCTGTGAAGGTATGATTAGTTCTAAAGTGGGTGACTTGGGAAGTCCGCCTATTTCTGAACTTTGCAAAACTTGCAGTCTTTCCAAGGGTTCGTGTTCTATGGGAGAGTTGATGTAGTAAAGAATTTCTTCTTCGTTTTCTAGCAAAATGTTAAGCATCATTTCCATGTAGTCGTCTATAAAGTCAATAGAGCTGTCCACGTTGGGAACTGGTTGCTGGCTGGCGAGTGAAATCGCAGTGTCTATTTCTTTTTGTATCCAATTCTCAACTGCATCAGGAAGTGGGGAAAAGTGATTAGGACTTGACTCTGCAGGGACTGATTCTGAGGAACTCAAATCTAGAGGAGGAGAAGTTAGTCTAGGTGGAAGCTCCTCTTGCTTGACAGGTTCTTGCACAAGTATGGCTTGGATCTGTTCTGTAAGGTCAGGCACAAAGTAGGTAGGGGGAACTTCTTCAGCATCTTTTAGCTCTTCAGGGGTATCGGACTCATCTTTTTCCTGGGAGTTTTCGAATGACAGTATTTCAGACTTTCTTCTATGTTTTTTGGCTTTTTCTCTTTGTTCTAAGGAGTCTTCTTCGAACTTGGAAGAAAACTCCTCTGTTTTTTCTTCTCTAGATTCTTCCAAATGACTTTCTAGTGACTTTTCAAAGCAATTTTCTATGTCTTTTAGTGCTTCTTCGTAGTCTAGCTCGTCCAAGTCTTGGTTTTCCAGGATTTCTTTGGCCAAAGTAGTTCCAAAAAGGTTTTCTTCTACTGCACTTTCAAGAGCTATTCTAGGAACTTCTAGAATTTTGAATTCCAGTTTGTCGAACCTAAAAGGAACTTGTTTAATTCTGTCTTCACTAGAGTTGCTATCCTTTAGCCAGTCGTAGTCTCTTTCGCTTTCATACCTGTCAGAAGACCTAGGCTGCTCTATAGCACCTACTTTTGGCGACTCTATTTCTTGAGTGAAGAGTTCCGACTCTTCCGATTCATTACTTTCAGTGTTGAACTCAAACTTGCCTCTGCTGCTTTCTTTTGCGTGGACAAAAGGTTGTTCGATCCTTTCAATGTTTAACTCTAGAGGTCTTTTTTCTTTAAAGTTGAGTTTCTCTAGCTCCAAAGGAGGAACTTTTTGGTCTAACTGGCGAGGCAAGTTGTATTTTTCTTCTTCAAAACTTCCATGGGACTTCTGGAAACTGTTAGGGTAGTCAGGAGTGCTTCCGATTTCTTCGAGTTGCTCAGTCATTACCCTTTGGTTAGCTAGGAACTTTTGGTGTATTTCGTCATACTGGCTCTGAAGGTTTTGTCTGAACTTTTCAACTATTTCACTGGTGCGGAACTCTTCGTCGGAGTCTTGAAAGTTAAAAGAAGCTTCACTTTCTTCGTCAGAGTTGGTAGTTTTGATTGGTTCTTTGAATGAGTTGACAGGTGAGTAATCAGACTCTGTGTACATTCTGTAGTTCTGTCTGTACTCTTTAGACTTGATTCTTCTGTACCAGTTTTGAATTTTGCTTGCAGCTTTGTTCTTATGGGCGAATTCAAAGTAGTTTTGGAAAGTTGCTTGGGACCTTTCTTTTAACTCCAAAAACTTTTCCTTAAGGTAGGAGTCCCGAGCAGGACTTTTAAGTCCTTTGAGGGACTTGGTCTTCTTTTTCTTTTTCTTTTTAATGGACTTTCTGATGGCTGTTTTCTGTTTGATTTCAAGTTTCTGGAGTGCTATTTCTCTTTCTTGTTCTTTTTTTAAAAGTTCTTGTTTGGCTTTGTAGGAATTCAGTCGTTGGGTTTGCTTTTTTTGTTCCATGAACTTTTTGATTTCGGGGTCATAGCTTTTAATGCGAGGAGCTTGGTGAGTCTTGGTTTTGGAGGGCGACTTTTTGGACAGTTTAATGTGCTCGAGGCCTATGGCAGCTCTTCCTTCAGCTTTTCTTTTTTCTCTTTCGGCTCTGCGTTTTTCTCGGATTTCTTGGGTTTTTTGGTTTCTTTGAAAATAACCTTCTTGTTTAAATTGACGTTGGTCTACTCCCCAAGCTGCAGAGTGGAGTTTTTCATCTTTTTGGGCTTTTTTGGCGTTTCTTTTGCGGATTAGATCGTTAGTACTTTTTAACTCAGCCTTTTTGGTTTCTTCAAGTAGTTTTTTTTCCTGGTCTTTTTTGAGTTTTTCTTTCTTTTCGATTTGGTTTTTTTGAAGAGTTTCGCTTATGATGTGCTTGATCTTTCCAGTAGACTTTTTGGGTTTGGGTGAGGACTCTTGGGGCTTGACTTGGCTGGGTTGTCTGCGTTTTTGGGTTTTGGTCCTTGCTGATTTAGGAGGGATGACCATTACTGCTTTGTCTTCTTTTCCAGGAGTTAGAGTGTTTAGGTTGGTTTTGAATTTCCCGGCACTCCTGGTTCTTTTGGCTTTGGGTACTTCTCTGTCAGTCAAGGGTCTTTTTCTAACCTCTGTTTGCCTTTTGAGTTTTGAGTCCTTGATTAAGTTGATTGGTTGCTTTAAAGATGCCTTCTTCATAGAGAGCTTTTTGTAAGAATTTATCTTCCGCCCAACAACTTGCTGGGTGCTGGACTGGATCTTTAGGTTGAAGATTGGTTTT
Organism: Fabrea salina; assembly: GCA_022984795.1. Taxonomy (NCBI): domain Eukaryota; phylum Ciliophora; class Heterotrichea; order Heterotrichida; family Fabreidae; genus Fabrea; species Fabrea salina. The sequence goes on along the minus strand of JALIHJ010000006.1, from coordinate 194,548 downwards.
TGTTCTTCAGACGGGTGTATGATCTCTGTTTGCATTATAAATGGAATCTTAGTTAGTTATTAAAGTGCGGTAGTGGGCCGAGAATTGCTAGCCATGTCGAGACTCATAATTTTCAAAGCTAAGGTTTTTTCGTTCATTTGGTTGACTTTAGGGTCGGGGTTTCCCCAAAGGGTGGAAAGCACAGAACTCCTCCACTTGTCCCGCATAGTTGTTTTCCAGAAAGTCGCGCAGGGGTCGTCAGACTTCCTCATCTGCCTTTCGTACTCTTTGGCGTTCACTGTTCTTCTAAAGGAACCCTTGAACCTAACCTCAAGGGACTTATTGTTCACTAGAAGCACTGCAAAGTTAAAAGGAATCTTAAGGCTGTAGCCTAACTGCGTAAGGTCTTTTATTGCTGCGAAAATGCCTTTATGAGCATCCCTAACTACATTTTTATGAAGGTAACAAGCTTGTGCAATAGGCACAGGGTTGCAAAAGACCATGTTGAATCCTTTCTGGTAAACCGAGTGCTGACTAGCAGGTTTCTCGATTTGGTTCTTCCCGTGGTACCTCTGAAGCACTCTCTGGAAAGAAGGGTCTGGAACAAACACAGGCTGGTTCTTATGCAAGTGTTTCCGTTCCAACCGTTGCGAGTGAATATCGCCTGCCGAGGGGTTGATTGAAGCGGGCGAAGGCAACTTAGTTTCCACGTCAAAGGTAAATGCTCCAAAGCCCTGGATGTTGACTCCAGTGCCTCTGTTGAGTTTTTCGTTAAGGTATTCAACGGTTGCTTTCCAAATAAGCTGCATTTGCGAATTGGGTTCAAGGGGCTTGTAAGCAGAGTTAGTGCGGGGCTGGGCTTTCAGGTGCTCCCCTGGGAACTTCCTTTGGTTCTTCAAAATGTAGTTGATTATGTGCTCTATTTCCATTATAATTATGTGGAGTTCAGTACAGCGGTATATGAGGGACCCCAGAAAACTCAGAAAGTTAGCAAAACGCCCTGAAAGCAAGTACTGGGTAGGTGTTTTGTTTTTGGTCATTCTGGTGTACTTTTTGTTTTCAGATGGTGACTTTTCTTTCTTTTTGACTCTCTCAGCAATGGTACAGATGGTTTCTATCCTAGCTTTGAGTTTCCAAGTCAAGAACTCTGTGGAGGGAGTTTCTTTCTACACTGCTTTGTTTTTCTCGTGCATTTACTCTGCAAGACTTAGTTCCATACTGGTGTTTGAGGGATACTTGCCCTTTGACTCAAGTGGCGACTGGTTCTACCAGTTAGTGGAAATTGTTAACCTTACAGCGTGTGTTTGGGTTGCTTACGAACTTAGGAATGTCCAGGAAGACCCTAACACCTTGTACTTGGGCTTGGCTCCAGCTTTGTTGGCTCTCTTGGGACACTCAACTTTAAACAACTTCTACTTGACAGACCTGATGTGGTCTTTGTCCATGTACCTGGAAGCTGTAGCTTTGATTCCTATTTCCAGAATGCTTAAAAAGTCAATTGATTTGGAGAACTTTAGTTCCCACTTTTTAGCTGCTCAAACCATTGCTAGGGTTCTAAGTTTCATATTCTGGATTAAGTCCTACACAGAGTTAAACGTTGTGTACTCAGAGCAACCCCTAAACTTCCTAGGGGGCTACTCTGGGTACTTCACACTCCTCTCTGAACTAGTGGCCTGCTACTTTACAGGAGACTTTTTATTTTACTACCTCAAAAGTGCTGTGCTGGGAACTCCCATGTCTCTGCCCCTTTAAGATATAAATATTAACCACTCGCCGCTAGAATTAGTTACTAACTCTTAATCTTGTAGGTGCGGGCCAACCCACTTAAAGGAAAGGGTTCGCTCAGTGGGTCTTCAGAAGTGCGGTTGTTTTCTACCAAGTTGAGTTGAGCAGGTCGGTTAGGTGGCTTATAAGCATGCAGGTGCAAAAAGTTATTTCCAGTGGCTACTTTGATCTTATAGTTTGTTCCGTAAATATCTTGTTTAACGTACCTAGCACACCTAAAGAATTCAAATTTAGTTCCGCAGTGGGCTTCAACAGCTGGGCGCAAAAATCTAGTCAACTCGCTGCATACTTCGTCGCTTCCATGCTCCTCTGAGAATCCTGTTTCGTCAAAAGACTTAGCCATATTTACTACTTATTCGACTTGCAAGGAAGCTTGGATAGAAAGTATCGTTTCTAGGTGTTCTTGTCGCAAACTGCTTTCTTCAAGGAACTTGTTTTTCTGGAAGCTGCACCAGTTTTTGTGGCTTCTCAGTTCTGCCTCTGCTTTTGCCGTTTTGTCTTTCAGTGTTCTTATTTCCACTTCGTGTTCAAACACTTGGTTCTCAAAGTTAATGATTACGAAAGCTAGTGCTTGGTACTCTTGAGTGTAAGTGTCTTCAAGCTGGGAGTACCCCCTAATCACTCTGTCGTAGAGCTTTTGGGAGTCTTCTTGAGTTTCGCTTACTTCAAATTTCAGGTTTTCCATAGAAGAAACAATCTTGGCTAGCTTTTCCGTGTCAGCTACCTTGTTCGTTTCTAGCAAAGAACTAAAAGCTTCAGTGCTGCTTACCTCAGCTAGTTTCACATCGTTTTGGAACAAGTCTTTAGCCATGTATTCAGCGTCTGTTTTTTCTTTGTTCACTATGCTAGACAGAACTTCCTTTATTTCTTCAAGTTGCTGACTTTGCATACTTTCGAACCTCAAGTTTTCCAAATACTCATTTCTTTGAGAGGCAATTTCTTCTTGAAGGGCTTTGCACTCTTCCAACTTAGACTCTAAGCCTATTTTGCGCATTCTTTTTCCGTTAAGAGCAGGTTTTATCTGCTCTATTTTAGCTTTGTTTGTGTCTATTTGCAACTGTGACTCTTCAAGAATGCTTTCAAGTCTAGAAATTTGCTCTTGACAGAACTCTTTGTAGTTGTTGTAGATTGCTTCAGCTTTTTGCTGACTTTTGTACTCTGAGTCGGAAATTTCTGATAACGAAAGATTAGGATTCACATCCAGTAAACTCAGCAGTAAACTTCCAAACTGCGAAGAGCCTAGTTGGACAAAGGAGCTTCTTGACAATGCTATCTCTCCTAAGTCTTCTATCATACTTCCAGAACTCGTGTATAGTATTCCCAAAAGCAAACTTAACATTTAAATTTATTTCAGTTAAATCGAGTGTCGTTCCCATAGCTTAAATTGCTAGCTATACACAATCACTTTTTCTTGAATCAAGGATTCTGAATATTTGTAAATTCATTCATACTAATTGAATTATTCAGTTAGGATATTAGTCCTTGTCTAATTTCAGTCGAACTAATGTCCTCTCTGAAATTAGGGAGTTCTTCAAACATGCTCTGCAAAGTTTCGGGTAAGTTCTCTTTATGAAGTTGCTGGAACTTTCCTGAAACTAAGCGTCCTGCTACCAGAAACTTGTGACCTCTTGCTTTAATTTCTCCAAGGACTTCGTAACTTTCTTGCAGTAATCTAGTTGCTGTGTCATACCCTAAGACAAACACGTTGTTTTTGCCCAGTCTTGACTTTTCAATGAACCTTGCATGTTTTGTTACTAGAATAGGCTCTGAAAACTGTTTGAGTCTTTCTAGCAAAGTTTCCTTAGGTATTGTAGGCTTCTCATAGTTACTTATGGAAAGTTCGTATATGGCAAAGTGGGACGGGTAGTGTGCTTGTGCAGCTTTAAGTAAGTTCTCGTGACCATAGTGGAAGGGGTTGAATGAACCGGGGAGTATCAAGCACTTTGAGGGCCTGAAGTTTCTGATAGTGCTTTTTGAGTAGTATAGAGTGTTTGTGCAGAAACCAGAAAATAGTGAGTCTATTGAGTAAACTTGGAACTCCTCTGGGAAACTCCAAGTGTCTTCTAAGTTTTGTTTTAGGGACTTGGATGGGTCTGCAAGTTTTGACTTACTGCAAGTATCTGTTTCGATTCTAATGGTTTCGCCGATGCTAAAGGATGCTATTGGTGAGCTGATGTATTCTTGAAGTCCTTCCTGGTTTACTACTTTTGAAATTGTTTTTTCACGGAACTTTGAAAGGTTTCCTAGAGGAAGAATTCCTAGAATTTTGCTTTCTTGCAGAAATGACAACACCTGGAACGAGTTCGTAACAACTCTAAAGTTTTCCATTATATAGCCATTATAGCCTCAAACTTTTGAAGACCTCACAAGTATGGTTTATAATGGTGAAAAAGGAATCTTTAATACCAACAGAATACTCAAACATACATAAAAAGTACAAACTAAGCAAGGGAATGCTAGGAGAAGGAACTTACGGCTACGTAAAACTAGCCACCAGGCTCGGAGACTCAAGCAAAGTAGCCATTAAAGTTATTCCTAAAACCAAACTAAGACGCCGTGACAGACTAGACAGAGAAATAGCCATTATGAAGAAAGTAGACCACCCTAACATCATAAGAGTGCAGGAGATTTACGAAGACAGTTTCAACGTTTACTTAGTAATGGAACTCTGCGAAGGAGGAGAACTCTACGACAGAATGACTAGATTAGGTCGGCTGACTGAAAAGCAAGCTGCTGATACTTTTTCACAGATGCTGTCCTCTGTAGCTTACTTGCATGCCAACAACATTGTACATAGGGATGTAAAGCCAGAAAACTTTTTATTCACAAGTGATGAATTTTATTCAACACTAAAGCTGATAGACTTTGGTCTTTCAAAAGAGTGCCAGCCTGGAACTGAACTTACTACTAAAATAGGAACCTGCTACTATATAAGCCCAGAGACTTTGAGTGGGAGTTACGGTCTTAAGTGTGACTTGTGGAGTTTGGGAGTTATACTGTTTATGATGCTTTCGGGCTATCCTCCTTTTGACGGGAACTCTGACTCCGAAATAATTCAAAGCGTCAGAGAATCTAAGTACGACTTCAGCGAAAAAGTATGGGAGCATGTTAGTTTGTCTGCTAAGGATCTTGTAGGCAAGTTACTTGAAGTAGACCCTAAAGCTAGACTTAGTGCACAAGAAGCCCTGGACCACCCTTGGCTCAAGTCGTTTGAGGAGCCCCCCTTATCTCCCCTAAAACTAGACGTTGTTTCTTTGCAGAAGTACCAGGAATTTCCTGTGTTTGTTAAAACTGTTCTAAACTATATTGCTACTCAGTGCTCGCACTCTGAACTACAAAAACTATTTAGGGTTTTTAAGAGACTGGACACTAACAAACAGGGAATTCTAAGTCCTTCAAGCATTAAAAGAGCCATTCCTGAAATCTCCGAACTCCCTGAGAATGTAGTTTTAAACAGTTTTATAGCAGCTACTATGGAAAAGGCAGCCTGCTTGCGTACAGAAAAGTTAAGGGTTGCTTTTGAAAGGTTTGACATTCATGGCTTAGGAGAAATCACTCCTGAGGAACTTTGGGAAACCCTTGACGAACAACAAAGCCCCAAAAACATGTACATCTACCAAAACATGGTTAAAGAAGTGGACTACGACTGTGACGGAGTAATTAGTTTTGATGAATTCCAAACTATTATGCACAGCACACTAAACTTCTTGTATAGTTAATTAATTTACAGAGTTACTTCGTATGAAGACCCTTTGTAAGTGATGTACTTAGGGTTGAAGTCTCCTAGTTGGTCTGAAGCAGTTTCTTGGACGAGCTGGATGGAAAATTCAGGTTGCACCTTTTCTAAGTAGTGACAAAACTTTAAAACAGCTTGGGGCGTAATAATGCCTTTAAACGATATTTGGTGCTGGACTTTTTGTCTGAACTTAGAGTTGGGCGAAAGTTCAGGAATTGAAAAGTTCCTTAGTTCTCCATTGTGTGTGACCTTCAGTGTCCTTAGAGCAGCGTTTATGAAAAACTTAGGAGCCAGTATTGTGGAGTCTCTGTAGTTGTTGAGCAAAAAATTGTAAAAGCTGTGCACAGCTAAGTTTTGGAGTTTTATAGGGGGTAGTTTTTTGCCACTTTTGGGCTTAACTAAGTGGTCACTTTCTGTTTCTTCAAGTTGAATCATGACTTGGAACTTTCTAAGGTTCTTTTTGAGCTGGGAGTTGGGGTTTGAGATGACACAAAAGGTGTTTTCTTGGTTCCTCATGAACTTGCACACATGTCTGTTGAAAACTACGTAAAACTCGTTTATTTTGTCGTGTGCAAACATGAAGTACACACTCCGGAGTGCCTGGACCCACTCTTCTTCGTCCAAAGAATTGTTGACCCAACTTAGCATAGCGGAGTAAATGCCGCGCGTGGAAGAATCACTTTCAATGCCTGCACCTGCTTCCAAAACTGCTATGCTTTCTTCTTCAGCGTTGATCTCGCTTAGCCAGTCAAAGCTTTGCTCAGATTTAATGTGTATCTGTTTGCAAAGCACGTGGAATTCAGGAATCTGATCCAGGCTTTCGTAAGTGGCAGCACTAAACTCTGACTTAGTTTTTCTTTGGGGTTGGAAATTTGAGTAGATGGACTCTAGTTCTTTACTGAAGTCTAAAGTCCGCGAAGTTGTGTTTTCGATTAGAAGCTCTTGCTCCTTTGGCACATCTGGCAAGTCAACTTCTATCAGTTCGCTTGCGTCTCTTTCTAGAAGCCATTTAAAAGATGGTTTTGGTTTGTCAAGTGAGGTTTCTCTGTGCTCGTTTTTGAAAGTAATGTCTGAGTGCATTTTATTATTAAGAATTGGCCAATATTAAATTGTGTTATTACTCAATGTTCATGCCGCTGTTGGCAGCTTCAATGCTTTTGAGGGTGTGGGCCAGGTCTCCCATAAAGAAGTCGGGCAATTCAAGACCTCTTCCCTTAAGTATTTTCCTAACTCCGGGAGGCAGCCTTTGTTTCATAATCTTATCACTCTTAACGGGACACTCGTATCCCATAATTGCATCCGACCTAAAGTCCATTCTAACCGGAACCTTGTGCTGAGGAAACACAGCCCCTGGATCATCTGGGTTCAAAAAAGCGTTTTTAGGAGTGTAATGCTTGGTGCCTAAACTTTTAAGGTGTTCGACGCCTCTTGTGTTGCGAATTACTTCTCTTTTAAGTTTGCTCCAACGTTGTCTCTGTTTGCTTCTTATTCCTTTGGCCATTTTTTATTTAACCTACACTGTTAATTGCCACTTAGTTCTTTCCAGTGACTTGTACACCTTATTGCAGTTCACAAAGTCATCGTCTTCCATGTAGCCCGGGCACTTGTAGTTGCCCGTTTTAGGGTCGAACCTGGGCCTTCCTCCTCCACAGTTTTCGCATTTGGGAATGGCTCCTTTGATTCTTCCGTCAGCAACTCTTTCTATCAGTTCCTTTTTGGTTCCTGTTACCTTTTGGTCGTTGAGCCTGCATTCTTCTTTTAGTTTAGCTGCTGTGAGTTGATCTAGTTCAGGTCTTAAGTTTAACAACTTTTTGTATTCTTCAGAAGTGTACCCTTTATAACTGCTTCCTTTTTGGGTCTTTTTAGGGGCTGGTGCCTTAGCAGAGGTGTTTTGGGACTTTTTGGTTTTTGGGACGGCTTTGGTTTTGGGCTTAACATCCTTTTTAGCTTCTTTGGGTCTGGGTTGCTTTTTGGAAGAACCTGACTGACCTCTGGTCGTGACCATATTAATTACTGCCAAAGGCTTAGTCATTAACTGGAAGGACTGGGCTCTTTTTTTCAGAAACTAAAACGTAGTTAGAGTCACAAGGGTCCTGGTCACTGCCAATTTCGAGTACGTCTTCCACCCAGCATTTGTCGGGGCTAGTAGGACTCATAATTTCGTCAATCAACTCTTTGGGAACTGCAGCTTTGTCTTTGCAGGGCGAAATAGTTAAACTCAGCTTCCGAAGAGTAGGGGAAACTTCTGGTTCTTCTTCTTCTGTTGGTTCGTCAAAGCCAAATCGGCTCGAAAAAGGATACAGATCTCTAGAGTAGAGTCTGTCTCTGGTAACTTGCTTGGGGAGTAAGTTTATCTGTTCTGAGTAAACCCTTTTCCTCACTATGTGTGCCCTTGGAAGCACAGTGCCGTTAGGTTCCTCCACTACAACCTTCATACTATCTAGTATTGCTTGCCCAATTGTAATGTTGTTGGTTTTGGACACTGTGTCGCGATTATAAACTCGGTTTTCGGGGGCGAAGTGGTGCAGGAACAGACAGTCTTGCTTGGGACAAGCATTGTCTTTAAGGAAGTAGTGACAGTATTTTGTCGTTCCAAAACTAGGTTTTAAAGAACGGCCTCCTAGTATGAACCCCTCGCAAGCTTTGATAGCTAGTGCAGCCTGCTCTTCAGTTTCGTAAGTAAGGTGTGCACTGTAAGCAGGGCCTTCTTTGGAGTTGGTATATACAGTGTTTTTGTTGACAACGCATTTTTGGATGTTTCCGTACTGTCCGAAGTACTCGTAGGACTTAAGCAGGTTCTCATCGGCAACAGAAGGGGAAATGTTGATAATGTAAACCAGGGTAGTTTGTAAGATCCTTGCGTTAGAAAGGTTCGACAAGTCCAAAAAAGATGGACGCGTGCGAGAAAGTTTTGTGGACGAAGTTCTGTCTGGGGATAAAGGCGAGCTTGGAGTTCTTGTTTGAGGGGTTTTTTGTGGTTTCTGGTTCTTTGATTTTTTGGGCTTTTTGGTGGTGTTTTTTGACTCCATTTAAGAGAATAAATATAAAGTTCTCTAGACACAAACATGGATTATATTACATACGCAAGAGAGAAGAAAGCTTAGGAGGCAAACTGAACGTTTCGAAACCCTGTTTATGAAGACCTAAGTTTAGCAGAACTTCTACTTCTCCCAAAAGTTTAAAGCTGCTGTTGAACTTTAATTGCAGCTCAGTGCTTTGAGAGCAAGTCATGTTAATCTACTTAAAAAGTACCTTAGGTTCAGACTGACTTTTTACTACGATGAAAGGAAAAGCAAGCACCTCTCCTAGGCATCCTTTGTTTCTGTTTCTGTGGATCAAAGCTTTAATTGCATAAAAACGCTTGCAGAGGTCTTTAAGTTCAGCACGTTTTTCTTCTAAAGGGGACTTTTCAGGGGAGTCTGGACGCCAGGCGTACTTTTTGCCTACCTTAACAACAACTCCAGCTGCAATGAGTACGTTAAGTGCATCGTAAACTCTTCTCAAAACGTTTTTTTCTTCTTTGTGGGAGTTGGGTCCGAGGTTGCACTCTTCAAGGAGTTGGTCTGAAAGTTCTTTGTAAGAAATCATTCCTTGCTCACAAATAATGTTTTTCACTCTAAGACTTAAAGACTTGAGGCCTTTAATGTTTGGTTTGTGTTTCTTTTCTTTGGTTTCCCACATGTCCTGTAACGAGTTCTCCTCAAAAAACAAAGGCGGAATCTCGTCTAACCCCAAGTCGTAAGCCGCCGAAAACTCCGAAATGTTGTTGTCGTAGTAAGTTTTTAAAAACTCGTCCTTAACCCCTTTGTTGAGGTCCCAGGCTAGAGGAGACAGTCCTTTGGGACTCGAAAGCATTTCTAGTTCTCCTACGTAGGCGTTTTTGTACTCGTTACTTATGAGTTCAAGTGCTTGTTCCCGTGAAGGTTTGATTTTGAAATCCCCACACTCTGGCATGTACCCTAGCACTAAAAAAACACAATATAAGGACTGGTCACTTCTGAGGCAAGGAATGTACCTTTTCAGCACATTAGAAGTGTCCTCTTCTGCTTCTAGTTCAGAAACTAGGTGCTGGATATGTGCGGGGTACCGTTCCATCTTAGCTTTACATTAGAATCAGACTACCTAGCACGGCCTCTGTTCTTACAAGGACGGCCTTTAATCCAGGGGTGCTTGAGGGCTTCCTCTGCAGTAATGCGTTGTGCAGGGTTCCACTCCAGACACTTGATTACTAGGTCTAAAAACTCGCTAGGTGCTTCTTCTAGAACTATTGAAAGGGGCCTAGAGTTAGGGTACTGCTTTATTCCCCTTCTGCTTTTGGTGATTTTAGGCGAAAAGTCTTCTTCAAAAAACAAGTCAGCTCTTGGCGAGGACTCAATTTGGTCCACAGGAGGGTTTCCCAGAACAGCAATTATCCGGCAGATCTGGTCTTTTTCGGTTTCTCCTGGAAAAATAGGGTACCCTCGGTAGAGTTCTACTAAAATACAGCCAAAGGACCAAATGTCTATTTCAGTTCCATACTTCAGACCCAGAATTACTTCTGGAGCCCTATAGTACCTGCTTTGAATGTACGAAAAAACTCTTCCTGAGACTCTTGTTGAAGTCCCAAAGTCAATGATTTTAATGCTAGTTTTGCGTTTGGACTTAAGAAGTATGTTTTCAGGTTTAAGGTCACAGTGTATGAAGCCCTTGGTGTGAATATGTTTCATGCCTATCAGGATTTGAGTGGCGATCCTTTTGATGAGTCCCAAGTCCATTCCTTCAGAGCTGCTTTCTTTCAAAAAAGAGTACAGGTCCAGGGACAGAAGTTCGTAAACCATGCACAGGTGGCCTCTAGCTTCAAAGCAAAGCCTTAAGTCTACTATGCACTTTCCGTCGTCTTTTTCGTCGCCATAAATTTCTTGGAGGATTCTTACTTCCTCTTCTCCCTGTCTTTTTATGCTTAGTTTTTTCCTGAGCACTTTAACTGCCACTTTTTCTTTCCTTTTGTGGTCTTTGCATTTCAGAACTATTCCAAACGAACCCTTTCCTAAGACTTCTTCTATTTCGAACCTAAATATTAAGTGGTCCCCTTTAACAGGTTTGTAAAAGCCTTTGTCGTCACAAAAGTCCCTTCTTTTTTGGAAGTTGCCTAAGTAGTATACTTGGTTTACAGCTTTTAACTCCCTTTTGTCAGGGTCGCTTAAAAGCTTTCCGTAAACGTGCAGTGCTTGTTGTGAAGTAATTGGGAAGCTGTCTTCCGTATCAGAATTGTTTTGGGACCTTCTGGAAGGAGAAAAACTAGAAGTGCGTTCAACTAATCTTCTGGAAGGGGAAATTTCCCGGAACTTTTTAAAGTCTATTCTAGGAGATTCCACTGATTTTCGAAGGTAATTGCAAATGCTATTAGTAGAGCCTTCTCCTGAATTTGGGGATGTGGAGTTGGAGCCGTTGTTGAACAAATTGAGGTAATTCTTAGGAGCTAATTTGAAAGGACTGGCCGAAGGAATAACTTTTTCTGATTCGTTGTCTTCTGAGATTGTTTCTAAGTTGGCACCTGGAAAGTGGCCTATTTGCTTTTCAGGAGACTCCTGAGTAAACCTCTTATTTACTGAATCTAGGATGTTCTTTATGTTTTTCCTCATAATATTAATTTGCTTATTCTTAGAAATTACCTTAAATTATAAACAACCTTGGGAAGACCTAGCTTGGTCGTTGAATTTGCCAAATAAACACTTTCTAGCAAATTCACAGGAAGAGTTAGCCCTCCGCACAAGGAGTGCCTGTTTCCTATCGTTTTCTTTCCAAGCACTTAGTCTAGCTGCAACTGCTTCTGGAGTGTCTATGCCTTTGAACTGAGGAGTGCTGAAGGTGCTGGGCTTGGGGGACCTTGGAGGAGTAATTTGGTCTTCAGAGTACTCTAAACTAGAAAAACTCACTCTGGCCATGCTTTCTTCAGTACTACACTCCTCAGTTTTGTTTTTTAAGTTTTCATTTTGTCTGTGAATTTCTTCGTAGTCTTCAAGTAACTTTTTGTACAAATCCTTCCAGTAGCTTTGTTCCTTGAAGATGGACTTAATTGCATTGTTTAGAGTTATGTAGGCATCCCTGAGTTGTTTGTCTTTTTCAAACTCAAACTTTTTGAAAGAAGCAGCTTCAGTTTTTTCAAAAGTAAGCCCTTTTGAACGGAGCTGCTTGTTTTTGTTAGCGATTATGTTGCAGTAGAATTGATGGATTTCTGAAATGATGGCTTTTGCTGACAGCAAGAAGTGTGACTGTTTTTTCAAGACAAAAGAATGCACAGGTTGTGTTTTTGGTGCAGACTTGTTTGGCGTGTTGCTTCTCTGCATTTAAATATTATTGGGGGCTAAAATATTACTCAAATTAACATTAAGGGCTTTCTGGGGTTTCTTCTTGGTGACACAAAACCAAGTCAACGCTTTCTAGGGGAACTATGTTTTTAAACTTCTTTTCGAACTTGTCAAGTAAGTCTTGGTCGTCGGCAAGTGGGAGTTTGGACTTACTCCACATTAAAAAGTGGTAACTTTGGTTAAAAGGAATGTCTTCTCCAGCTTTGAAAACATCCCAGACCTGGGGCTTTTGTGCGAGCAAAGCAGGTTTGAAAAGCAAGGGAGGAAAAGAAGTAGGGTTGAAGTAGTACTGGACGTCAGGGTAGTGCAGAGCTTCATACTTAACTTCTGAGTCGTCTAGGTTCAAAAGTATGTAGTTGCCTTGACTCACCCCTTTGGAAATGGTTTCACGTAGGTTTTGTTTCACAGCTTCTTTGCCTTGTTCTTTCCTAAGGTTAGAAAGACCCCTTAGGTCGATTTCAAGCACTTCTTTGCTGCTTTTCATAGCTTCTACTATTTCTGGCTTCTCAAGCAAGCACTCTTGAGTGCAAAGCACCACTGCAGTCCTTCCGTTTTGTTTGACCTTTTCAAGAGTTTCAGGGAGTTCCCTTAAGTCTTCAACTCTGTACAACTTAACTTGTTTTTGCCTAGCTTCTTCTAGTTTAGCAGCCTTTTTTTTGCGTTCGTCTTGAAGCAGCAAGTCTTCTTCAAACTCTTCTTTGTCCAAAAGCGGGTTAACTGCCAAGCCTCTGTGAATGAAGTAGTTAGCCCTGAAAGTGCCTGAAAAAGAATGTCCTGAAGGGTGAGTGAAAGTTCCTTCTCCGTCCATCATGTTGTTGTGCCAGTTGCCTTCGTAAGTTTTGCCATCCTGCCAAACGTACTTTCCTTTGCCTTCACGCTGGTTTTTTTCAAGACTGCCTTCGTAAACATCTCCGTTGGGGTAAATGCACTTGCCTGTTCCGTGGCGTTTGTCGTACTTCCAGTCTCCTTGGTACTTGCAAAGCACATCTTGGGAATTCGTTCCAAATAACTGAACTCCGTAGCCGTGCCTGATTAGTTTCATTTGCTCTTTTTCTTCTTCTGTAGCCATTTCCCCTTTGTCAACTTCTCCCGAGCTAGTCACAAAAGCTACTTCTCCGTAGTAAACGCTCAAATCCTTCATTTGGAAACAACGCCAAATAGCTCTTTGTGACATTTTTATGAGACTAGGCTTAGCAGGTGTGGTTTGGTGTGCTTACGCTTACCACGAAAAAGCTAAGGAAAGTGTAGTGGCTCTTCAGTATACTAAGGAGTCAAAAGGAACTGGGTTTGCAATCTCAAAAAACGGACTGGCACTGTCATCTTCGCACGTTTTAGAAGCAAAGCATACAACGACTGTTGGAGGAGAGTATATTGAAGTGCTTGCGTACGACAAAGACCTAGACATAGCCCTTCTACAACTTCCTCGACACAAAAATTACTCCTACTTGAAACTAGGGTCCTCTGAAGAGACTCAAAAGGGTGAAAGACTGTACCACTACGGGTATGCATTTACTTCTTTGGTGGGGTTCACTGGGTTTTTGCAAAACAAACAAGGAATTTACCTATACAGTTCTGCTGAAATGATGCACGGCATGTCAGGGGGTCCTTTGCTGAACTCTGAAGGAGAAGTTATAGGAGTTAACAAAGGTCACTACTACTGTTCTCCGCAAAGAAGAAAAGAACTGCCCTACCACACAGGTCCTTCAGTCTACATAGCAATAGAGCCAGTTAAAGAATTCCTTCTCAAGCATTGCAAGGAAACTTGGAGGGGCTGGGAGTACCTGAATAAATAATAACCATGGAATCCCTAATCAGAGAAGTCACTCAAAAACTAGAAAAAGAAAGTGTTGCTTTAGGCCAGGAAATTGAACCCCAAAACAAAGCTTTGACTTCCCGTGCTTTCCAGTGCATGTCCAACTGCTACAAAAGCAGTGGCTCTATGGAAGACTGTGGAGAGTGCGCTGATAAGTGCAATTACTACATACAAGAAGCACAGGAGCAAATCCAAACCCAAATGACAAATATACAGAACAAATTTAGTGAGTGCATGAAAGGCTGTGCAGGCACTGAATACAACGAGTCACAAAAGTGCGTTAATGAATGCACCGAAGAAGCTATTTCTAACTTTAGTCAAGCCAAACTAGAGCTTAAGAGTCACCTTAATAAGCTACTTACTAAGTAATAATAATGCTTAACAAGAACTTGCCGCAGAAGTGGATTCAAGAAGAAAAAGAAAGACTTTCCCAAGAAATTGACCAGCTTAAGTTTAAACTAGAAGCACACAGAAAACTCAGAAGAGAAGCTGGACTTCCTGAGTTGAACAAACAAAAGTTCTTTGTGCTTCCCGAAAAAACCACAGAACAAGTTGCAAGGGAAATTCTGGAAGAGATACTTTCCAGCATCCATAAAGAAACTAAAGAAGTCAGGCATACTAGGCCGAAAAGACACGTTCAGTCAAAACTTTCATTTGGAAAGTCAACTTTAACTTACAAGTCTAAACATTAATAAATGAAAGCTCTTGGAAGGTTGAATATCAAAAACATACTTTTACCCTCAGAGCCCTGGTCTCCTAAGTTAAGGACTGCAGTTCCTGGTCCCAACTCCCTTAAAAAGCACTCCAAAGGCGACCAAATAGTTCCTGACCTCGAAAGATCTGTAGGGAACTATCTTGTGGACGTAGACGGAAACAAATTGCTGGACACTGCAGGCAATGAAGGGTGCCTAGTAGATGGGTACAACCACAAAGACTGGATTTACGTAAAGTTCACATAGGCATCTTCAGGCTCCGACTATCACAGAGTTTTAGAAAACGGAATGTCTCCAGAAGAATGGGCTTCTTCTTTGAAAAAGAACTACCTTGCTTTAGCTCCTTTAGAAGTTAGAGACTTGCTCAACAGTGCCCCTTCTCCACAGGACGCACTTAACAACGCCTACATCCTGGCCTCTCTTTATGCTCAAAAGCACTCAGCACCTGCTTTGGACTCCTCTACCCAGTCCAAGCAAACCCAACCCTTATCGCCCAAAAACTCCATCCTAGCTTTTGAGCAACTTACAGGCAACGAGTACTCACAAACTCCCTTCCCAAACGTTAAGTACCCCTTTTACCCCAATAAAGCCCACAACCAAAAAGCAGAAGCAGAAAGCTTAGAAATCCTTGAGTCCCAACTCAAGTCAGGCTCTGCTGTAACAGGAGTGGTAGTCCAGCCTATTCAAAACGACGGAAGGTATGCTTCACCTGGGTTTTACTTAAAAGTTCAAGAACTTGCTAAGAAGTATGGTGCTTTGTTTATAGTTAATGAAATCAACACTGGAGGAGGTGCCACTGGAAAGTTCTGGGGCTTCGAACACTGGGGACCCCAAGCCGACCCTGATGTTATTGTTTTTGGGAAAAAGCTCCAACTCAACGGGGCGCTTTTCAAACCCCACATGAAGCCAACTCAGGCTTCTTCATTCAGTTTCAAAAAGGAACCTCTTAAGTTAATGAGGTGGCAGTCAATCAAGCATACCATGGACTGCGACAAGCTTATTTGGAGAGCCGAAAAAACAGGAATTCACCTAAAGTCGCTCCTAGGCACCCTAGAAAAACTAAGTCAGGTCAGAGGAATGGGAACTTACATCTCTTATGACTTACCTAACGAAAAACTAGCCCAGAAGTTCCAAAACCAAATGCTCAAGCACGGAATCATCACTTCTGTAAGAGGGAGCACGGTTTTTGTCAAACCAGCTTTGGTTTTCGATATCAAGCACGCAAACCTCTACTTGGACAGAGTTGACAGAACTCTTCAGGTCATTTAAGTTTAATTTCGTAACGAGTCCTTTACGGCTTTTAATTTCTGCAAAGCTAATTTAAAGTCAGGAGAAAATAAGTAAATTCCAAACAATGTAACTACTAAGAGCTCAAAAACTCCGTCTCTGTTCAAGTCCACAGGACAAACACACATCACAGGGTGCAAAAACTTCACTTTCCACAAGCACTGGAAAGACTCTCCACAGTACCTGTAGCAAAAGACTTCTTGAGAGTAACTTCCTAGAATAATTTCTTTTTGTCCGTCAAAGTTAACGTCACACAAAGTGCAGCAAGTAATAGCTTCTTCGGTGTCTGGCTTGAGTACTGTTTTTTTGCTAAACAAGTTTTCGGCTACGTTGGAGTAAACGACTGCGTAGCCCACGCCTGAAGTTACCAACAAGTCAGTAACTCCAGGCTCTATTTTCCCGAGTTTCACACTTGAAATGGGTCCGTCTAACTGAACTTCTTGGGAACTTAGTCTTTCCCACCGAGTGGTGTATTTAACTAGTTTGACTCTTCCATCCTGGCAGCCCAAAGCAATTAAAAAGCACGAAATGTGGGAGTGGGAGTGCATAGTGATTACTGGAGACTCCTGAGAATTAAGTTCTTCGTCCTCCACAAGATACTGCAAACTAAGTGAACTCAAAGGGACTAAGTTTTCGTAATCAGCTTTGTAAAACAGAATCTTTCCGTCACTTTTAGCAACCATAATCACTAAGTCTTCTTCCAACACTTTCTAAGTAAACTTTACTATGTAGATTTTGTAGGGCACAAAGTCCAGATCTTGTGTAAAGCAGTTTTCACTTTTCCCAGTGGCATCGTCCATGAGTCTCAAGTAAACATTGAGGGAAAAAGTGTTGTTCCTATTTCTGCAAATTAAAGCTAGCACCAGCAAACCTCTCCAGCAAATTCCAGTGTTGCCCAAAATTTCGGTGTCAGGGTTGATCTTGTCCAGGTTTAGTCTTACAGACTTTACTTGTCCTTCTTTGTTGCACCAAACGCGGTAAACACTCCTGCAAGTGCTCACTACACAGCCTCTTTTGGTCTTCATGTCAAAGGTACTTAGTGAGTAGATGTTGGTGTAGTTAGAGAGTTCAAGAAACCCCTTTAGTTCCATTTTATTAATTATTAAACCTTGGGATTGATGATTCTGCTATTGTTGAGTCCTTTCAAAGACTCTTTGCATAACAAAGCACCTTTTTGAATGAAAGCACCGTTTGACTCTAAGAAAGATACACAGTCTTGGTAGTTGTTAAAGCCCAACTCTTGGTCTACCCAACTGAGCTCCACACTAGGCATGTAAGCTTTACAAATCTTTAATAAAGAAAACATCCGCAACTTTTCTAAAAATATATCAATCACACAGCGCCCCATGTTAGGCGCTGTTTCGCGCAACAAGAAAACCTGGTGGTAATTACCTTGTAAATGTGCTCTTTTCACAGCAAGAGCGTGCTGAATCTCAGGAGCTTTGTTGTCAAGTTTAGTCAACGACTTCAGACACTTTTCAAGATGCAAGTATAAGTTTTGAAAAGTATAATACACAATGCGGTACGCTAAGAACTCAGTTTTCTTACCTGGGAGGCCTTCTCTGAACAACTCAAACAAACGACTCATGCAGGAGTTAAACTGGTCTAAGTCCTGGTTCTCGATGGAAAGCCGAGCATGCACCTGGTACACTTCCACAGTGAACTTGTTGTTGATTCCTTGCACTCGCAAGTCCTGCCGGATGCTTCGCAACTGTTCTGAAAAGAACTCATAACTAATAGTTCGGGTTTTGTACTTGTCCCTAAAGTGAGCAAGAGCCTTCCGAAGCACAGGTTCAGGCCTGACTTTTTCTGGGTCCGGTTTGGAAGTAAGACGCAAGTAGGGTTTTTCCAAGTCCTGACAAACTCCAACGATCTTCCAGCCTCCCTGTTCTTCTTCGGGCTCTGCTAGTTTAGGGTGTTTTTTGGGAATAGAGTCCTGCTTGGGCTCGTACAGTGAAAAGCGAGTTTTCCTCCTTTTTTGGGACTTCATAACCTGGTTGATTTCAAAAGACGAAGAGGGATTATTTTGAATGACTATTTGTTCTCTAGGAAGCAAAGGAACTTCAGTGCGTTCCCAGTCTTGTGTGTAGAACTTCCCTGAATTTTTGGTGGTTTGAATGACATCCTTAATTAGTTTTTCCATAGTGTCTCTTTCATCATCGCTTTGGCACTTGCTAAAAGCACGCATGATGAAGTTTTTCAGACCTTCAGTACTTGGTTTACTGGGTTGTTGCTGAGGAAGGGTGTACGCCGGATAGCTCTGATCTAAACCTACCTTTGCTGGGCCTTGCTTGTAGAACCCTTGGACGCTTTTCCTAGCTTCTTCGGTAATTTTAGTTCTTTTTTGAGGAACGTTCATTTATATTATAAAGAATACTTGCCCTTTCTAAATTATTTTTGGTTAAGTTATTTCTTTTTCCTAGGACTTTTTCTAAGCACAGTGCATTCTAGTTTTTTGAGTTTTTTCCTTAAGTTGTTTCTTTCTTTTACGAGTTGGGTTAGTTTCGACTCTAGTTGTTCGGACTCGTCTGAGAGCTGCTTAACTTCTTGTTGGGCGTCTGTTTTTTGGAAGTTCAGTTTGTTGACTTGGTCTTCAGTGGCTCTTAGGTAAGCTCGGGAGTTTTCTATTTTGCTTTGCAGTTGGTAAAGGGTTTCTTCGTTTTCTCTTTGTTTTTCGTCAAACTGGAACCTTAGGTCCTGAAGTTGCGTTTGGACGTTGTAGATGTAGGAGTTTTTTTCGTCTAGTTGTCTTTCGAAGTCTTTCAGTTGCATGTTTTGGTCTCTTTTTAAGTAGTCGAGTTCTTGGAATAGTTTTTCGCGTGTAACTGTAAGGTCTTCTCGGTTGACTTCTATGGTTTTAGACCTGGAAACGCTGAGTTTTTCTTGGAGGAACTTCATTTCTTGGTTGAGTTTCTCGAACTCTCTAGTGAGGTTGTAGTTATTTTGTTTTTCGTAGTCCAGTTGCTGCTGACTTTCAGACTGGGAGTACTTAATGGCCGAAAACTCAGCGTTTCTTTGTTGGGAGAGTTCTTGGTGTTCTTGTTTGAGTCTTTTAATTTCAGAGTCTTTTTCCTGGTTTATTCTTTGGTGGTCTCTGCGGATGCTTTCACGAGTTTCTTCAAGTTGTCTGGAGTGCTTGTACTTCAAAGACTCGAGTTGTTCGCGAGCACTGCTTATTTTGGTCCTTAAGTCGGATATGTTTTCTTTGTAGTACCTTTCGTTTTGCGAAAGACGTTGGTACAAAGAAGAGATTTGGGAGTCGTGGTGTCTTCCAATGTCTTCTACTTGTTCAGGAGAGAACTCATAGCCTCTAGGACTAAGTACTTCTGCTTCTAAACGAGCTCTGGGTGACAGTTCTCTGTGGAAAAGTGTAGGGGAGTAGTAAGACATCTTTATTAACTTCTTTAACTCCAATTTAAATATAAATGACAGACAGGTCAAGAACTCCCTCTCCCAACAAAGCGCGTAACTTAGAAAAAGGAGTGTTTTCTTCGTTGTCCACACTCACTTTTGTCCGAACTCCAGCTGAAGAACGCAAAACCCAAACTAATTCTTCTAGTGTGCGCTCCAACAACCAGTTAAGGTCCCCAATTAGAACTCGACCATCACCCACTTCCACAAAAGCCCCTGCAACAGACAGAGTATTTACTCCAGACACTTCGCGCAAGTCTCGTCTCCACACAAACAAAAAAGAACCAGAGTCCACTTTGCTCAAAGAAAAAGAAGAAGAAATCCTCAAACTCCAGGCCAATTTAAAAAAGTTAACCAACCAACTTTCTAAAGAAAGAAAAAACTACTCTAAAATTGAAGAGGAGTTCAAAGAATTCAAAAGAGCTAAAAACTCAGAAATGAACCAAGTACTGTCTAACATGGAAAGAATCCAAAAATCTTTCCAGGCTTTAAAGACCAGCCACAAAACCCTCCAAACCGAAAAGACCAACTTAACTCAGGACCTTGACAACGCAAAAAAACTCCTAGAAACCCACAAAAACCACTTAGAAAACCTTTCGGGGTTTATGGTCGATGTTGTAAGCACCATTCTTAAAGGGGATTCCTCCGACACCCAAAACCTCCAAAAGTTCGCAGCAGAGCGTTTAAGTCGCATTCAAGAAGAAACTGGAATAAACTTAGAACCCTACATTCAACAAACAAAAACCTGGAAAACCCAAAGCAACCTAGGGAACTTTAACTACTTCCAAGAAAGTGAAAACCCCCAAATATCTTACACAGTAGAATACTTCGACGACTCACCTTCAAGTTTAGGTTCTACCCAAGAACACCTGCACCCCTTAAATCCCCTCAAGAACCTAGAAACTAACTCCCTTCACAGTTCCTTCATAGAACCAGGCGAAAGCCTTTCTGAACGAATCATCAATAAAATTCGGGGCCAAGACGTTAGCTTTACGAACGAACAAGAGTGCGCTATTGCTTTGTACGACTT
The DNA here is from genome assembly GCA_022984795.1 of Fabrea salina. Taxonomy (NCBI): domain Eukaryota; phylum Ciliophora; class Heterotrichea; order Heterotrichida; family Fabreidae; genus Fabrea; species Fabrea salina. The sequence continues at coordinate 174,447 of JALIHJ010000006.1, read as the reverse complement.
TGAAGGAGAGCAAGAAGGCGACCTGAGCTTTAGCAGGGGAGACGTGATTGAAATCCTCCAAAAAACCGAAACAGGCTGGTGGATAGGCAGAATTGACGAGCAGGTAGGATCCTTTCCTTACAACTTTGTCCAATTAATGTAATCTAGTTGAGGATTTCAATGGCTTTAAGTTAGCACTAATCAAAAGATTAGTCGACAACATAAGTAACACAAATTGAAGATAGGGGTTTACTTTTAGGCCCTACGCAAATAGAACTCCTTTTTTTCTCTCTGACTTGACATTGTCATGCTTGAAAATTCAACGGTAAAATTCTCCCTGTTGAAGTTAATATTGCAGGTAGGTTGCCCGGCCTGAAAAGCTTTTTCAATGCTTTGAGACAGGTTGGACGGCAAGTTCCTATCCCGGCTGCCTTCGGTAAAAATCCAAACAGGTTGTGCATTGGGGTTGTAGGGAGGCACCCGCATGATGGGTCTAGGGATGCCGCCAGAAACTCCTACTTGTTGAAAGTTCTGCAGGTCAATATTATATAACTTGTCTTTGATATTAAGCACGATTCCTGGGACCCCCTGTTGAAAAGCTTTTTCGATGCTGACATTCGAGTCGGGGTCAAAGGGAAGTGGCCCTCTCTGTGAAGTCCAGAACCACTGGAAGTTCTGAGGAGTGGGGGACACCTGCTTAATCATCTGGATGAGCATGTGCTTGGCTTGTTGGTGCTGCTGTATCCCCACGTTGTTTCTGTGGATTAAGAACCGCCCCTGTTGGTACTCCACACTTACTTTAAACTGCCTACCTAACCACTGTATCTGCCCAGAAGTAAGCAATTTCTGTGCCACTTCTTCCTGGCAGTAAACGTGATAGGTGACATTTTCTGCACTGGGTTCCATTTATACAGTTTCTATAAGCTTCAGCATTGTCCACATAATAACTGTGTGAATCATAAGAATGCATAATACTTAGGTTAAAAATCATTTAGGCTAATAAACCAACTGCCCTTGTCCAAAGGAGCAAATTTTACAATTTTATGCCTTAAAAACTAACTACTGTTGCCTAGGTTGCTAGTGTTAAAACCAAAACGCTCAGTGAAAGTTTTGTAAAAATTTTAACTGTTACCCTAAAATTCAACTGGAACCTAGGGATGTTGGATTTTAATTTTGACTCCAAAAAACCCAATTTTGTAACTTGTAATAATTTTGGACGGCGACAGTTACAATCGCTTAAATGGATAATAATAATATGGGCTGTGGCGGATCTAAAAACCAAGCTAGTCAACCAAGCAAATCAAGTGCTGCACCAGCTGCTGGGAGCGAGCTCTAGTGCTCCCAAAGCTTCAGCGCAAACAAACATCAATGTTAGTTCAGCTGAAGACCAATGGGAGGACGAGCAGTTCATGATAGACGAAGACCTCGAAAGAGAAACTAACGGCTACAAGTACGACAAAAAGGGCAACAAAGTCTCCCAATACGATAGGGATGAAAAACGCCCTGAAGACAACGCAGGAATGGTAGGACTTTTCGAAGTCGAGTCAGCTGGAGCCGGAGACCAAATCATGGCCACTAAACCATGGATTGGAGCTATCAAGCCTCCTACCAACCCTCCAGAAATCAAGAATAGCCCTCCCGCAGTCTCCTTAGAACTAGAGTACGTTTATGGCTATAGATGCTTTGACTCACGCCAAAATGTTTTTTACACCTCTGACCCCAACAAAATTGTGTACATGACTGCAGCCTTAGGAGTAGTTCTGGACAAAAAGAACAATACCCAAAGGTTCTTTGGAGCCGGAGATGCCAAACAAGCCAATGGGCACAGTGACGACGTTACTGCCCTTGCCATCCATCCTAACAAGGACCTAGTAGTTACTGGCGAAGTTGGCGCTAACCCAAAGGTGTGTGTCTGGTCAGCTAGCAACCCTGAAGCAGGCCCTAAGTCAGAATTCAGACTTGGAAGAGGTAGAAGGGCAGTGTCATGTGCTGGGTTCAGCCACGACGGAAACCAAATTGCAGTGGCAGACTTGCACAACGACCACTACGTTTCAGTGTGGGACACTAACTCTGGAAGGAAAATTGGCGAAAACAAAGGAGGCCCAGACAGAATTCTAGACTTGTGCTGGAGCAAAACAGAAGCTAGGTTCGTGACAGCCGGCATCAAGCACATTTACTTCTGGGCTATTGAAAACGGAAGTCTAACCAAAGACAAAGGAATTTACATGGGCAAAGGACCTATGTGCAGCATGACTTCTGCTCAGTGGCTCAGTGACGGAACATGCATAACTGGAGGTACAAACGGAATGCTGTACCAGTGGAAAGGACGTGAGTTGCAAAGGGCCGAACAAGTACTTCCCAAAGGAACTGGAGTCCACGCTTTAACAATAGTTGAAGACACCATTCTCCTAGGAGGCAGAAACGACTCAGTTACTGTGTTGGACAAAAACTTTAAAAAAATCAAGGAAATTCCAACTAAGTCCTGCCCTAGAGCAATCGACATGAACGGCCAGAATGTTGTTGTGGGAACTCGTGACGGACAAATTAGAGAGTTCCCAGCATCAGGACAGCCTTCAGTGCTTATGCAGTCCCACGCTGACGGAGAAGTATGGGGGCTTGCAGTTGACAAGTCCGACAACATTATAGTTACTGTAGGAGACGACAACTACGTTAAGGTTTGGGATGTCAAACAAAGGAAGTGTGTAAAAAGCGCAATTCTGGACCCCAACAAGGGAGAAGAAAGAAAGGCAGGCTACGGTGCCTCTACTTTAGCTAGCACCTCGCCTAACCAACAAGGACGTGCTGTGTGCATCAACCCTTCAAATGGACATATTGCTATTGGACTTAACGATGGCAAAGTTATTATCAAGCAGTCGATTGACAACTTAGAGTCAACAGTGAACAACTTCAAAATAGCCAAAGAGTGGATTGAAGCTATGCAGTACAGCCCTGACGGGTCTAAGTTGGCTGTGGGTTCCCACGACAACGCAGTGTACGTGTTTGATATAGCTGGAGGCTACAAATTACTGCATAAACTCAACAAACACTCTTCTTTCATCACTGCACTTGACTGGAGTGTAGATGGCTCAGCAATCCACACTACATGTGGTGCTTACGAACTGCTTTTCTGGGACGTAAGTAACGGCCAGCAAGTCACTGACGGAGCTACAAGGTACGCTGACGAAGAGTGGGCAACTTGGTCTACTCCCTTGGGGTGGCCAGTTCAAGGAATCTTTGGTGGCGTGATTGACTACACCCACATCAACAGCGTGGATAGGAGCAGGTCTGGAGATAAGTGCGCTATAGGAAACGACTGGGGACTTGTGGAGATATTTGGGTACCCCAACTCAGAAGGTGCAAAGTCAAAGGCTTATAGAGGCCACTCGGAACACGTGATGAATGTAAAGTGGAACAGCAAGGACTCTTGCGTGTTTAGTGCTGGAGGCTATGACCAAACCATCATGCAATGGAAAGCAATTTAATATTAACTTAGTTTTAACTTAGTTCTTAAATAGTTCCAAATTGGTCTAACTCTTCTTTGAAATTACTAAAATGAATTCAAAGAACGATCTAATTTCTTACTTACTGAGTCACTCAGAAATAAACAAGTACCTTTCACAGTACCCCGGAGAAGAGTGGCCAGAAGTGCTGCTTAACACACTCCTAAACGGAATTTACAGCCTGAAAGTTCACCAAAGCCAGTTCATTCCTCTCAAAGCCTTGCAAGAACAAACTCGCAAAGCGGGGGCATTGCTCAACGCAGACAACATTTTGCCAGGCATGAAGCAAAGACTAGGAGCTATGAGAGAAGAACTCCAAAGTTTAGAACAGCAAATGGAAATGCGCGCTCTCTCAGAGGTTAGCTACAACTCCCAAGAAAGAGGTAGGACTTCTCTGCCCAAAGAAAAGCCTATTCTGCGCAACGTTAGCACACCTGCCCAGAAACCACAAGAGTCTATTTACCCTTCTTGGTGGCTAGGGCTTGCAGAAATGGATGTGAAGCATGAAAAGTACCCACAAAAAATCACCCAAAGAGCCCCTCCTCCACTTCCTAAGCCTGCTAAGGCCAAAAAAGTTGACTTCTGGAACCAAACCCCTAAAGAAGTTGAAAAAACCATTCCCCAGGAAACAGCTCCTTGGTTGGATGTTCAATATAAACAAAACCAAACAGACAAAGCTTGTGAAGCTGCTTTTGAAGAGAGTTTAAGGGAGCTAACTCCCCAAGTTACAAAAACTCAGCAGTTTAACGAAAAAGAAACTATAAAGCAGTCCAGCAAGCAAGCCTGGGCTCAGGACTTCTCTGACGTGGTTAAAAAGAGTCCCTCTGCTTATGTTTTAAGGTACGAAGAGTCGCAACCCCAAAGCTCCAAGTACTCTTCAAGCAACGACCAGTACACTTCCAGCAAGCAGTCTTCAGAAGAGTCCAAAAGGTGGGGAGGAGCTTCTTCTTCTTACGCAAGGAGTTCGATGTCTAAGTACCACCCCTCTGAGGAAATGAAGAAGTTCTACAGGAATGAATTTAACCAACTATTAGAGTCAGGGTCACTAGGAAGCACACTTGGAGCAGGAAGTCGGGGCTTTCATAGAGGAGGTTACAGCCAAAGTTCGGAGGAAAACCACCAAAGGCACCCTAGCTTTAACCAAGAGTCACTTGATTATTTATAACTAAATGGGCATTTTCAAAATGCAGGAAATAGACACACAGAATCCCTATAAGACAGAGACCTACTACTGCCAAAAGTCTAAATTCAGGTCTAAAAAGGCTGGATCTTTTAGATGGGAACGTCCTGTGGACTACACCGAACTTGAAGCTGTTGAAGAAAAAAACTTGTTTCTGTGCATTGAGTTGCCTAATTCAGACAAAACAATGATTCGTATAGGCAAAAAAACAACGGCAAAACAGGTTTTGGAAAGGCTCCTGAAGCTCAAAAAAGTCAAAAAAGAGTTGGTGACCGGAAAGTCTTTGGAACTAATACTTACTGCTTGCAAGTGGCTTAAGGAGAACTACCCTTTGCCAAGTTACTTTGTGATTTGGAGTTTGCACAAGTTAGGGTTTTGGTCAAAGCCTTGGATTTACTCACAAAGTCCAATCTTAACCGTAAGGAAAAAAACTCTAAGTGAGTCTAAAGGCTTTAGAATGCCAGGGTTGCTTGTGCCAGCGTGTGATCCTTTGATTGCTAGTTCTGAGTGGTGTTCTTACAACAACGAAGTCATAGCTTTTAGAGTTAAGTACATAAACGACCCCACTATTGAAGAAGTAAGCGTTAACTACAGTTTTGGAAGGTACCCTCAGTTCGTGGATAAGTCTGAAGACTTCATGAAAAAAGAAAAAGAAGGACTGATTGCTGTTTACTTAGAAGGAGACATTTTAAGCAAAACCATTATTAAGATCAACACCAAAATGACTCTGCGGGAACTTCTTGAGAACTTAAAAGTTAAGTACGAAAGCAAAACTGGAAGACAACTGAACGTTGAAAACAAAGTTTTGAAGTTCAAAAAAAGAAGTGAGTACATTTGGGAAAAAGAACTGAGACTTTTCCACATCGAAGGAATAAGAGAAGCCATTGACAAAAACATGATTCCTGACCTTGAATTAAGACTCAGACCTGAAGACCTGTATGTGCAAGGAGACCTTCCTTCTTACGATTACTACGACATAATAGTGCCCATGGTAACTAGAGTCCTTCAAAAAATTTACACCCACCTAGACGTTTCCTGCTTTCCGCAAAATGACATAAACTTAGATGATGAAACTACTTTGCAAGAAATCATTGACAAAAGAAGGTCAATTGCAGTTATCGACAAGCCTGAGTATTTCATGAAAAGAGCCCAAACTTTTGAGAACATGAAGTCCATTTACATGCCTCCTGTAGAACAAAAACGCCCCAAAACTTTGCCTTTTACCCAGTCTAACTCTAAGTTCCGACGCCCAATCATTAAAAGGCGGTTTTCAAGTATAAAGGAAACTGGGGCTGACCTTAACTCAATAAAGAAGCTTGAATTTATAGATTCGAGAACTCTGCACAGGCCTTTTAGGTTCAAAGTTGTAGGGGTAGAGCACCTTAAAATGCACAATGCAGACGAAGACTCCAACCCAGTGCAAAGAATCAGCCCCAGCAACATCAGGGTTGAAGCTTACTTGTTTTCAGGAGACACCAAACTGGACTCTCAGTCTTTAAGAACTTCTTACTCGTACTCTGGCAAAGACATCCGGAATGAGTACTTTGAAAACGTAAGGTGGTACGAGTGGATGAGCTCTAGTTTCTTGTACTCCCAGTTGCCTTTGCCAGCTACTATTAAGTTTGTAGTGAAGGGCTGGGTAAGTGGCAAGGATCCTCGCGAAAGAGAGATTGGCTGGGTTAAGTTCAGAATTTTTGACTACGAAAACAAACTCCAAACAGGAACTCACAGATTAGGGATCTTCCCCTTTTACACTAAAAACTCTACCTCTGGCGCTACTTTGCAAAACCTAGACCCAGATGCTTCACAGTTGTTTATTCAACTAGACTCCTTTGTGAAGCCAGTTGTGTTTGGACAAGAAAGGGACTCTAACTTTTACTTAGAAGAGTTTTTGAATGAACGTAACTTAGGACTGCATCCCCTTGACGAAAAAGAAGTCAACAGAGTTATTTTTGAGTCACCTTTGTATGAACTAACTGAGTACGAAAAAGAACTTGTCTGGAGATACAGGGCATTTTTAAGCAGTGTTCCTGACAGTTTACCCAAGCTCTTGCTTAGTGTGGACTGGTGTGACCCTTTAGCAGTTAGGGATTTGTACCATATACTGGACTTGTGTAGTAAACCTAGCCCAGTAATTGCAATGGAACTCCTTGATAGTAAGTTTGCTGACCCCAAAGTAAGGCAGTTTGCAGTGTCTTCACTTGAGCAAATATCAAACAACGAGCTCCAGCAGTTTCTGTTGCAGCTAATTCAAGCTTTGAAGTTCGAGCCTTTCCACGACTCTGCCTTGGCCAAGTTCCTTTTGAGAAGAGCCATCAAGTTCCCTGAAAGTATAGGGCACAACTTTTTTTGGTTGTTGAGAAGCGAAATGCACGACCCCTACTACAAAGAAAGGTATGGTTTGTTGTTGGAGCAGTACTTGAGAAGGTGCGGAGCTCACAGAAACTCCTTGGTGTGGGAAGACCACCTAATGAAGAACCTAGAAAGGATTGCTTGGCACGTGCAATCAGAACGCCAAGTGAAAAGAGAAGAAGTGCTTGAGTACTTAAAGTCTGAACTTAGTGTTTTGAACCAAGAGATGCCTGAGTTTTACACCCTGCCCAACAACCCCAAACTACTCGTAAAAAAGATCAAGTGTGAAGAATGCAAGTTCATGAAATCTAAAAAAAGACCTTTGTACTTAGTATTTGAAAGTGTAGACATTGCAGACCCAGACGTGCACATGCTGTTCAAGGTGGGGGATGACTTAAGACAAGACATGCTAACTCTGCAAATCCTAAAGGTAATGGAAAGTCTCTGGCTGCACGAAGGCCTTGACTTAAAGATGAGTCTTTACAGTACACTTGCTTTAGGAAACAACGTAGGTCTTTTAGAAGTAGTGGACAGCTCTTCTACTTTGGCTGAAATACAGAAGTGGGGAGGCGGGCAAATTGGAGTTTTTAACGAGAAAACACTCTACAAGTGGCTTAAGCAATTCGAAGAACCAGAAAGCCAAGACAACTTTATAAGGAGTTGTGCAGGTTACTGTGTAGCTACTTACGTGCTAGGAATAGCTGATAGACACAACGACAACATAATGCTCAAGACTTCAGGACACCTGTTCCACATAGACTTTGGGCACTTTTTGGGGTATTTCAAAACCAAACTAGGAATAAAAAGGGAAACTGCTCCTTTTGTGTTCACTCCTGACATGTGCTACACGATGGGGGGCAAGAAAAGTGAAGGCTACAAACAGTTCCAAGAGTACTGTGTGCAGGCTTACAAAGTTCTAAACCAAAACAAAAGATTGCTGATTAGTTTGTTGGCTCTGATGCTTTGTTCTGGAATCAGGGAACTCACTCGCCACGACTTAGGTTACCTTGACAAAACCTTAGTGGACCTTTCTGACGAACAACTTGAAAAAAGGTTTAAAACCCTCATAAAAAAGAGTTTGCGCAACCCCATGACTAGAATCAACTTTTCAATACATATATTAGCTAATTAATTTAATATGGACCTAAGTGCTTTGCGTGCTAAGTTACTCCAAGTCCAAAACAAACCTAAGGGCCAAAAGTTGTCTGACAGAAACGTAGTCGAAATAGTTAACAAACTAGTCAGCAAGTACGGACTAGAACTAGTCCTCACAGCTTCGGGCAAAGAATACCTCACGCCTAAAAGGCTCCAGAAAGAAATAGAAATCAAAGTTAACCAACTAGGCAGAGTGAATCTTCTAGAACTCCCTTCAGTGCTAAACGTGAGTGTGGAAGCTGTTGAAAAGTACTCTTTGAAGGTAGCTGAAGAAAAGGAGTCCATCCACTTTGTGACTGGACAGCTGATTTCAGACACCTACCTAGACGGACTAGCCCAAGAAATAAACGAGCACTTAGAGGAAGTAGGCCAAGTTTCCATGAAAGAACTTACTTACAAGTACTCCTTAAGTCTTGACTTTCTCAAAGACAAAATAAGCAGAAGAATGGGGTCTATCATTCAAGGGCAGTTCAAAGACCAAAACGTTCTTTACACAAACGTTTACATGGACAGACTGTTGTGCAAGCTAAGAGGAACCTTGAGAGGAGCAACTAAACCCTTACAGCTCAAGGACTTCAACTCTGCCTTAACTGCACAACAAATAAACGAGTTAATAAAGACCAAACAAGTCAAAGGGACTTTTAAAAACAACACCTTCACTCCAGCAGTGTACCAGCAAAACGTAAAGCAAGAAATCCAGTCTTTTTACCAGTCGAACTCTTTTATAGAGTACGAACACATTAGAAGAGTTATGGACTTGCCCTCTTCTTCAAGCGTTGAACCCATTATTGAAAAAGAACTTAAAGGAGGCAAGTACCTACACTCTGCCTATGTGCACCCTTCTCTTATAGAAAGAGTCAGGAACGACATTTCAGAAGCCACTGCTGGAAAAACCATGTCTGACTTGTATGAGGATGCAGACATTCCTATGTGCATTGCAGAAGAAGACTTTGAAAGCATTGTAAACAAAGACCTTTACTGCATTGGGCACTTTGTGTTCAAAGAAGAGTTCCTGCAAGAAGCAATGAGTCACTTCCAAAAAAGAGTTGAAGACCTAGCTGAAGAAACCAAAACTCCTAAGTCTAAGAAAACAGCTGCGCCTGTAATCAATCAAGAAGAAATAGTTAGGGTTCTAAAAGCCAAACGGTTTCTAGGCGAGAATGAAGACTTGTACGAAGAATTTGCTGAACTCATTCACCCTAAACTAAGCCAACTCATTCTTCAAAAACAAAAAGAAAAAAAACAAACCAACCAAATCGACACTGAACAACTAACACAAAAAGTCACTTACTTGCAAGTCCTGTGCAAGTCACTTACAAGCATCCAAAAAAAGTACCAAAACGTTAAACCTATCAAAGTGCACCTTACCAAAGCACTAGTTTCAGAGGTGTTCAACGAATTACTGGCAGTGCAAGTAGCCAACCAAGGGTTTCCTTTGCCATTAGTTCAGTCTAACCAACGACAAGGCTTTATAAACAAACTTCCAGACTACCTCAAAGAAATATTTAACTCTTTGCAAGAAAAAATCTCTAAAAAAGAACCTGAAGCCTTTATTGAAGAACTCATAGAGAACACCAAAAACATTCCTGTGGTTTACTTGAAGCCCCTTGACAAAAAGACTGAAAGGGCTATTTTACACAAACACAAACAAGAACTCAAACAAAGTGCCAGGAACTCAGCCAACCTAAGTCAGTTTGTGGAGTTATTTTACTTTGGAGTCAGAGTGAAACTTGTTGATGCACTTGCAAGCGCAGTCGAGCTCCCACCAGAAGTATGGGGACTTGAAATTCTTAGAGACATTTACGCTAATGAAACCAGAGGAGATATGCTCACGGAGTTCGGAAGCATGGCTATTGAAAACGCAAAAGTCAACGAACCCGAGCTAGCTGAAAGCATGCAAAGCAAAGTAGAAGACATTTGCCAGTTCCTTAATATCTAATAGTAGTATATTGCTATCCGTTATAATTAATGGCAGGATTACTTCCTAAAAGAGTTGTAGTAACGGGGCTGGGCGTGGTAAGTCCACTGGGGTCTACTGTAGAGTCCAATTGGGAGTCACTGCTGGAAAAAAAGTCAGGTTTAAGAATCCTCACGCCAGATGACATGCCTTACCAAGAAAAGGTCAAGGTCAAAACAGGAGGAGCTGTTCAGGGATTTGAAAGGGGAAAGTGGATGAAGATAGTTCCTACCCTTAAAACAGGGTACCACGTTTACTCCGCCTCAACTGCTAACATGGCACTCCAAGATGCTAACTGGGACCCCAAGTCAGAGGAAGAAATCACACAAACAGGAGTGATGTTTGGCTCTCACCGAACCAGCTCCATTGACTCACTTTACGCCCAGAAAGCTGTAGTTGAGCACGGTTATGAAAGACTTGAAAGGCTTGTTTTGCCTAAAGTTATTGTAAGCATGTGCATTGGAACTATTTCAATTCCCAAAAAAATCTGCGGGTTCTCGAATTCTTTTTGCGCAGGCAACTGCACAGGAGTTAACGCAATAGGCGACAGTTATAGGACCTTAGGAGTTGGAGACTCTAAAGTGATTATAGCCGGTGCAGCAGAGCACGACTTAGACCCAGCAGTGTTTGAGTCCTTGATAAAAGGCAATTACGGATACAACACAGAAGCAGACTCGAACCCTAGTGAATCTGTGAAGCCCTTTGACAACGGCAGAAAAGGCTGGGTGTTGTCCACTGGAGGAGGTGCAATTCTTCTTGAAGACCTAGACCACGCCAAACAAAGAGGTGCCCCAATTTATGCTGAAATAGCTGGTTACAGTATGCTGAGTGAAGCTGGAACTGAAACAGCTAAACAAGGAAGAGGACTTGAAAGAAGCATGAAAAGAGCTTTGCACCAAGCCCAACTGAACCCTAGCGATGTAGACGCAGTGTTTGCGGATGCGTCAGGCCACCTAGAATTTGACGAAGGAGAAGCAAACGCCATACTTAAAGTGTTTGGGGAAAAAGGACCTTCAGTAACTGCTTTGAAAGGAGGACTAGGCCACATGCAGGGTTCAAGTTCATCAGTGAATGTTGCTTTGGCTGCACACTCTTTGAAAACTGGAGTGCTGCCCCCAATTACTAACCTCAAAGATCCTTTGAAGCCACAAGGAAAGTCTTTAGACTACTTGACTGAGGCTCGTGAAAAGAAGCTGAAAGCAGTAGTGTGCAACTCAATAAATTTTGACGGAACAGGTTATGCAAGTTTAGTTCTGAAAGCTTTTGAAGGCTAATAAGTTAAAGACTATCAGAAGCATCGCTGAAATCTGAACTGAGATCGATGTCAGAAGAACTGGATTCTCCTCTAACTACAGGGCGTGAGTCTAAAGCTGGTGGTTGGTCATTTCGGATTTTGATGTTATAAGGGATCGCAAGTTCTGAAAGGGTGTTTTCAGTCGAGTAGTAGCTTTCTTCAAGCAGTTTTCTTTTGCTGATCATTTCTTGTTTGGTTTGTTCTTGCTTTTGTTTGAGTTGAGTGACTTCGTGGTTACTGATGCTTGTGTTTTCCCAGTTGAGTTTGTTTGTGCATTCTACTACTTTAGAAAACTCAGAGTCCATTTTAGACTTGATTGCAGTCATCTTTTCGCGGTAGTTGTCTAATTTGTCTTTGTACTCTAGAATCAAGTTTTCAGTCATGGTTTTTTCGTTACTTATTTGGTCATCTAGGACTTCAAACAACTCAATTAAGTTTTGGATGCTTGGAGTGTAGAAGTCGTAGAGTTGTTGGATAAAACGGTTAGCGTTTTCTAGGTAGAATTGACTGAGTTCTTGGGGGTTTTGGGGTTTTTCAACCTCTTCAAAGTAAGAGTTTCTTAGTTGTAAAACATTTTCGCGCAGTTGAATAATTTCTAAGCTGAAGTCTGTGGTGGTTTGCTTGTAGTTGGTTTCGAACTTAGACTTGAGGTTGTTTATAACACTATGGATTTTAGAAGAAACTTCAGAGGCAATCCAGTGTTTAACATCTTCTTCGTTGCTGGGTTGTACTTGTTCACTTTGTTCTATTTTGTGTTTGTTGTTGGTTTCATAGTTCTGGAGTTTCTGAGTAATTGCTTCTGAGGACTCTTGGACTTGTTCGGAGTGCTTTTGAACTTCTTTTAGGTCACTATTTAACTTCTTAAGTATGCTGTCTTTTTGGGATGAGAACTGGTTTTGTAGGTGTTCCTGGATGGAACTTAGTTCTTCTTTAATAGAAGTTTCAAAAAAACCTCCGTTGCTTTCACTTGCTAACTGGTTGAAAGAGTTTTCTAAACTAGTTATGCGTTTTGAAATTGACTTTAAAGTTTGGTCTCTTTTTTTAATAGCAGCCTTTGAGTGGGAGTTGCTTTTTTCTTTGAGGTTGCTGATGCCTTTAATGTAGTTGTTTATCTTTTGAATGTTTGTTCTAAGGGTTTCTTTAAGACCCATGGATTTCTTTTTAGTGGAAGAGTAAGTGCTGTCCAAACGGAAAAGGTTAGGAACGTGGTCAGCCAGTTCTTTGTAAGGAGTGTACTGAGTGTGCTCTTCAAGTAAAGACTTAACAGAGGTTTCAAGGGCTTCCAGTCGTTTTTCTAGTGCTTGCATAATAAATGGAACTCATCGATATTAAGTTTGACCAAGTCAACGAGTGGCTACTTCAAAGGAAAAAACTCAAAAACACCTGGGGCCAGCAACTCAGGGGAATCTACGCCCGACAAAAAGAACTTGTGCAGAGCTTGAAAAGTTCTGAGTTAAAGGATTGTCTTGAAGAAGAGTCTTCAGGGTACTTACAAGCCAAAAACACTTACAACAAACTTTTGAACTCTTCTGAAGCTGAAAAAGGAAAAACTATCCTGGGAAACTGGTCTTCCCAAGTTCTATACGACTGGAACAAGTTAGTTAAGTTGTACAAAAAAGACAACCTGCACATAGCAGACTGTGCAAAACAACTAGTTCAGTTAGGGAGTTACGAAATTCCAGCTCTTAAGTCGCAGATCAAAAGTTGCGAAAAACAACTCAAAGACTTTATTTACAGAGAACAAAGCATAAAAGAAAGCATACAGAAACAACAAAAACTCTTTTCAGACAACTGCAAAAAACACCAAGTCACTGGCCAAAAAATCAGACAAGAACTCAAAGCTAAAACTAGGGAACTTCCTGAAATCTACTTAAGGATTTTGTTTACTCTTAAAGAAGAGTCACTTAAGTCTTTAATAGCTTTGTATAAAAAAGTAACTGAGCAAAACCACGGGTCTTCAGTTTACTTGCCTACAATAGAGTCACTTCAGAACTACCAACAAACTCAAGAACTAGAGTCCATAAAGGACAAGTACTCACCTCCTGTTTCTCTGGAAGAAGAAGTTCAGGAACTGCAAGTGGAACCTGAGGGAGACTGGGTTATCGAAACAGTGGAGTCAGGAGAGCAAACTCAGTACCAAGAGTTGCCTTTGGAGTCCCGAGAAGTGAGAGCAGCTCTTTTGAACGAGCTTGTCGAACTCGAAGGCTTTGCTGACACTCAAGAACAGTACCAAAACGCAGTGAAGCCCATTATTGGGCTTTTCAAAGACACTCAGGAACTTATTTTGCTGCACGAGCAACCCCAAGCCCTAGAAAGAATTGCTAGCAAACTTGAGTCTTGCCAAACTGAGAGACTCCACAACGAACTCAAGGAACTCAAAAAGAACGAAGAGGCTTCAAGAGCTTACGCCAAAGAAACCCACTCCCAAATAAGCCACCAGACCAAAATAGCCCAACAACTAATTGAAGAAATCGAGCCTAGCATATCTAAAGTCTTTCCTAATGTTTCCATTAAAGTTGTAGGGGAGATCAAAAGGGACATTAAAAACTTTAAGTAACCAGGAGTTTTATGAAACCGCCTAACTAAAGTTACTGCTCAAGTTTCTAAACTGCCTTTCAAAACCCTACTCAGAGTAATTTAGTGAGTTTAAAGGGCTTACGGAGCTACTAAGAAATTTTACTACAAATGATATAAGCGGTAAAAAACCAGTTCTGACCATATTTACAAGCTGATTTTTGGCTGGGCGTCTGCTTGATAATATTAATGACGGACCAAAAGCTGAGACTGGAACACAAAATAGACGAGCTTGGGTGGGGACGGTACCAAAAATCAGTCTTTATAAACTGCTGCTGTGGAATAGGCTTAACAATGTCTTGGCCCATAGTTGTCAGTATCATCTTATTGGAGCTAACAGAAATTCCAGTATACCTCAACTCTTTAATAGGGTCCATGCTATGCATAGGGAATTTGATAGGGTGCATTTGGTTCAGTAAGATGGGGGACACTTTGGGACGGGCTTATGCCTTCCGTCGGATGATAGTTCTCACAAGCATAGGCGCTCTTCTTTTGATATTTTCGCCCAACTTTTACTACATGCTGCCTAGTATAGTTATACTGGGAGTAGGGTTAGGAGGTGAAATAGCAATTACTTTTACAGTACTGCTTGAAAACCTCCCGACTTTCAAAAGGAACTTGCTTCCTTTAGTAGCAGTCATGTTTGGAATCGGGGCTATATTTTCAGCTGCCTGTGGCTTGTTGCTGAGGTTCACTGGCACAGGTGGGTTTGGAATGTGGAGGAGTGTAGCTCTTATAAACTTCACCCTAAGTTTGGTGTTTTCTTACATGAGGATGAGTGTTTTGGAAAGTCCAGTTTTTCTTTACGAGAAAAAAAGAATTGAAGACCTGATTGTGGTCCTCCAGCAAATTGCTCAGTTAAACAAGAAGCAGGACTTAGTGGTGGACAACTTGTTTGAAGAAAGAGAGAACCCCGAAAAAGAAATACCTAAAGCTGACTTCAAGCAACTCTTCAACCAGCACAACGCTAAAACAACCCTGGCACTGTCAGTCACCCAGTTTTTAAGCACCTTCATTTTTTTCGGAGTGCTTTTATTTATGCCTGTATTTATCAAAACTCCCAACATGGAGGTTTCCTTTTTACTAATGATAGGAATGCAGATTTGCGGAATTCTAGGGACTTTTTTGGGAACCAAGCTAATGAGTACCCGTTTAGGAAGGAAGTGGACTCACGTGATCTTCAACCTTCTAGTGGCAGGTATTCTTTTTGGGTTCTTTATCTACGACTCTGTTTCTTATCAGATTGCCTGTGCTTGCACCTTTTACTTTGTAAATATGATCAACGTCACAGTAATGACTGCACTAGTGCCAGAAAGCTTTGCTCCAGAAATCAGAGGAGTGGGAAGTGGGTGGGTGATGGCAGTTTCTAGAGTGGCAGGAGCTACAAGTCCTATTGTGGTAGGAATGGTGTATGAAATGTTCGGAATTTTCTTGTCAGTTAGTTTCTTGGGCGTTTTGCTGTTGTTTATAACAATATCTTCAGTGTTTTTAAAAGAAACACGTACAATAATGAAGCCGCCTGAAATAGAAGAACTCAAGAACATGGTATAACTAATGCTCTTAACCTGTAATTCTTATAATTTAAATGAACAAAAACAAGGACTACTACAAGAAATGGAAACAAGAAAAAGCCCCTGAAACCACCCAAGACTTCCAAAAGAACCTTGAGAACTTCTACGCTTCCAACGAGCCTTTCCAAGCAGAGCACAAACTTCCTCCTGAAAAAGAAAAGAAAAAGCAAGAACTACTCCAGAAAACTGCCCAGATGTTCCAAAGGTCCAACGCCCTGCACAACCCTGACAAAAAAACCGTAGGGGTGTTTTACGATACCAACACCGAAGGCATCCTTTCTAAAGACCAAATGAAAGGCATAGACCGTGACAGCCGAGCTAGCAACTCCATATTCCACCCCGAAACCTACAGGGACCCTGAATGGCGAAGCCAACTCATGAAGACCACCATCCAGTCTGAGCACAACGAGCACCAGTACGTCGGTGAGCAGGACGACAAGCGCCATAACCTAAAGCGAACAGCTATCAGTGAGTACTCAAACGCACTCCACAACCAAACAGTGTTTATCAACCCAAGATTTATGTCATGTTAACTAAAAATGGGCTGCAAATCTTCCTTATGTAAAGACCAGAGCGAGTTACTGCTGTCACAACAAACAAGTCCTAAAATACACTGCAGTTCCAACTTGAGTTCAACGTATCCCTCACTCCAAACTGCCATACTAAAAAAAGAGTTTGAAAACTCAATATCCACAGCAAACAAGATCAAGTCCTCTGCCAAGGTAATGCTGAGGGACAAAGTAAACTACTCTGAGTTAATGCAGGTAACCGAACTGTGGCTGGAACACGTATTTTCCAAATTAGAAGAGATGGTTCTAATGAACGAAGACATTAAATCTTACTTCAATTTGGATTCTTCCGGAAGAACACTAACGATCTCCCATGAAGTGGACGGATTGCGTGAGTTTTCTTTAATTCGTGAGTTTTGCAGGCAACTCGCAGGGATTTGCAAGATCACTAAAGTGCATAAGTTCCAAGAAAGCGTTCTAAACGAACAAATTGACTTCTTGGTCTCCCTAAGTCCCTTAACCATAGTCTTTTACCTAAAGTTAGGCAGTGAAGTGGACTGTGGAATCGGAGTCGAAAAGCCTATGGAAAGAAGGCACTTGTCCAAGTTTTTAGTAAGTGCAAGTGAAAGGGAAAACCTAGCCCGTTGGTGCTATCAAATCAACAACCCTATTCCTGTTCACTTTAGTTTTTCGCCCTTAAAAGCTTCAAGGTGTATTAGGTTCTATATCTTTGATGGACTTAAGCACCAGAACTTTTCAAATGCCTTCAGTATGTTTGAGCACTTCGGAGCTCCTCTTTCAGAACGCACTAAAGAAGTCCTTAAAAAGTCAACAGGGGAAGCTGTTAACTGCAAAATCGAACTTGACGAAGAAAGGATCCTGGCTTTGTCTGTCGAAGTGCAGTGGCCTCAAGTTAAATTTGACCTTGCTTCTAATAGTGACGCTCCAGTTAATGAAAAGTCTTGGGAAAGGCTAATGAGTTTGTTGCAACCTACTTGGCTGTGTGCTGAACTTTCTAGTTATGGTTTTGTTTTTAAGCAAGTAGCTAAACTGTGTTAATTTGGCAATTAATTAGTTAAACTTTCTTTTCCTAAATGGACGCAAATTCTGTTTAGAAGGGTTAGAAAAAATTTGTAAGGTGCCTAAGCTAGAGTTTCGCCTTGATAACTTTTCAAAGTTTAGTTGGACAGATGGAGTTCTTCTGGACCTTTCGAAGTGTTTGCAAGACTCCCTGTTTGAATTCAAAGGGTCTTGACTCACGGTTGTGTTAGGAGTTAAAAGCAACTGCTTGTTCAGGCCTTTAATCCACTCGTAAGGTAAGGGTTCTGGCTTGAAGAAACTACTTTTTCCTATATAAACTCCTAAAGAACTTACAAAGTCCAAATTTAAGTTTTTTGACTTTACTACTCCGTCAAAAGAGATTCCAACTTTACAGTGAACTCTGTGAACTGCTCGGGTGGAATCCCTAAACAACAAAAACGACCTTCTGCAAACAGCTTTAGTTTCTTCTTTGAACTCGTCAAAAGGCTTTGTTTTAGCTGAAGCTATTGGATTGTACCAGTTGTTTTCTTTAGAAATCCTGATTTCTGCTTCAAAATGCTTCAAAAACTCTTCTAAAGTGTTTCCTTTTTGTGTGTATACAAAACTTACTTTAATGAAGTTGAGTCTTTGTTTGGCAGTTTTTATAGGGTACACACTGAAGTCCTTGTTGAAGTTCAGGTGCAAAAAGAAGTTTTGTTCTAAGTCTTGTTTGTCTTCAATTTCTTCAAAGTAAATCATGAACCTCCACTGTTTTAACTCCCACGGCAACTCGTTTGTTGGTTTTTGGGTACTATATAAAGGGTTCAGAAGTTTGCTGAACCTGCTTTCTATTTTCATAAGTTCTATTTCAGCATTGACTACATCTAAGCAGTCTCTGCAAAGTTTTACTTCTTTTGTTTTTTTGTTTAAAGTTTCTGAAAGTTTATGGCTGACCTCTTTTCTGTTCAAAAGGTGAGTTTTGAACTGGTTGAATAAACTTTCCCCCACTACTTTACTTAAGTTGTTCAGAACTTCACTGCACAGTCCACAGTAACTTTTGGAGTCTGGACTTTTTCTGTGCAAAGAACTAGGCACGTAGTACCTTTTGTTTAAACTAGCTGGGTCGATTTTAAACCCCCTGCACCCGCAGAACCAAACCTTACCCACAGAGTCCTTGACAAAGTCCAGAGTTATTTGTTCAACTCTTAAGCAGTAGGTTTTTTCAATGAAATAAATTATGCTTTGGACTTGCTTTTCGTAGGGTCTTAAAGTGTGGCCTGATATTTTAACTAGTTCTAAGTGGCAAGGATCGTTGCTGTCAACTAAGCAGTCTGCTACTTCGTTACTGAGTTTAGGTTTCAAGTAACTAATCACTAGTCCATAGTTTCCTTTTTTTTCTTTTTGGTTGTTGAAGTAAAAGATCCTTGTAACCGAGGGACAGTCTCCTTGGGACTTTACGTACTTTTGGATCAAGCACTGCGAAAGGGACTCCCTTATCCTTAAAAACTCAAAAAACTGTTTAGCTTCCATGATAGTTGTGTTGATGTAAGTTCCTACAGGAGTGCGGAATGCAACTGCTGCTTTTTTCATGGCGTTTTTACTGCTTGAATCTTTTAAACCTTTACAAAACTCAGAAACTTGGTAGTCCCTAAGCACCTTTATAGTTCCTTGGAAAGTGCAGGCGTAGTAGTTCCTATCTAGGACTAAAAGACTGTCTGGAATGTTTATTTCGAGGTCCCCTATCTCTTTGCGTTTCACTATAAGGGCTTTGAAGAACTCAAACCCTGGCTGAATGGGCAAGTTCTCATAGTAGTTTTCGTGAGGAATTTCCTTGTAGAGTTTTTCAAGTTTCTTTTTGTTCTTTGCAAAAACTTCTTGTTCCTTTTTGAGTTCTTCGCGTTCTTTAAGCTTGGCTTTTTCTAGTTCGATCCTTTTGAGCGCCTCATTTTGCTTGAGTTTTTCCTGGATTCTTTTTTCCAGTTCAGCCTTTTGCTTGGAGTGCTCAAGGTTCTTGCAGCTTTGTATTTCTTCCTGGTTGAAGGAAGCAATCCCAGTTTTGGACATAATCATGTTTTGGTAGTAGGCAGAAGCGTATTTTTCAAGCTCCAAGTCAAGAGGTTTGGGGTGAATGGGGATCTCTAGTGTGGAGTTCTTAACTCTCTGAGTAAGTTTTTTGAATTCTGTCATTTGCAATCTTCTAATTAAGATGGAAGATCTGACGATAAAATGGAATCCGACTGGGTTGAAAAAGCCAACAATCAGTTAACAGGAGCACTAGAGCAGTTCAAAAACACCATTTCTCTCGAAGGATGGAAAACCTCACACAAAAAAAGCATGAAGGTGTACAAACTCCACAAAGAAAACTTAGACTGTGCCAAGTCAGAAATGGAGTTTGACTGCAGTGCAGAAGTAGCTTTCAACAAACTAAGAGACCCTAGCTTAAGAGAACGCTGGACAAGCAACGTAAGGCAGGTCCAGGTTAAGCAGGAAATTGAAAACATGAAAATGCTGTACATATTGCTAAAGCACACTTGGGGGATGTCCAACAGAGAAATGCTGATAGCTCAAAAAACTCAAAGGAGTGAAGAAGGAACTTACTACATTATTGAAAAAAGTCTTAAGGACGAAGAGTTCTATCAAAACGACACCAAAAATGTAAAGGCTGAAATGAACCTGTCTGGGTTTGAGATCAAGCCTTCAGGGGAAGGTAAGTGCAAGGTTGTTTATCTTGTGGATTACAACCCACGTGGCAAAATGCCTGGGTTCTGCAAGCGCAAAACTCAAAGTAACATTGCCAAGCAACTGTTAACACTGTCAAAAACTATATGTTCTTAAGTAATGTACATACTTGTAATAATTCTTTCCCCAGTCTAGTTCTGGTGAACAAATATGAAACCCGTAAAGCTGATTAATAAAACTTGATTTATCTAGAGTAATTAAATTAGTGATCCAAAGTGAACAAGTGGAAGCATAAGAACCATAGAACAAACTTGTTCTGCCTAAGAAAGTTTAGGCGTTTCCAGTATCAAAATATCATTTAAATCAACTTGGTGACATTTTGTATAATTTTTTCGCCTAAAAGATGATTAAGAACCAGTTTTTGGAGACCCTAGAAACCTGTAAACAAAACCTATGCCACTTCGATCCTAACGTTTTGCATTCAATTACGCAGAAGTTCTCTTATAGGCCTACACTAATGCTGCTTCCTTCCTCAATAACATCAGATCCGCTCAAGTGTACTCTTCAATCTCTAAGAAACTTAGGCCCCGACAGCCTACTACTAGAAGACTGTTCGAGTGAAGAAGAGTCAGACACTGAAGCCTTTCCCTCACTTAGTTTGGCTTCTTCAAAACTTCTAGACACTACTCAAATTACTCTCAGTGTAAGTTTTACTTAGGACCGTCACTTCCAAGACAAATCTGAGTTTTCCCTTTTCTTTCTGAACGTTGACCCATCTGTAAGCAACTTAAGTCTCCTTAAAAAATTCAAAGGAGTGTCTAAAGGCATCAAAAAGATTGAAAGGATAACTTTGCCGTTTAAGTTAGCTTGGATTTACACAGCTTTAGTTGTGTTTGACTATTTAGAAGACGCCATGAAGGCTTACAAGCAACTTAAAACCATGGACGAAGAAGCACTAGGCTTGTTTTTAAACGGAAAAGAAGGCCCTTCCGTCATGAAATGGTTCCGCAACAAGGCCAAAGAGAAGCAAGTGCAGTGGCACGGAGTAATCATCAGAGGCTTTCCAGCGAAAAACAAGATCAAAAACCTAGTTCTGAAGACAGGCCTCGTGCCCAGAAGAATTGAAACCCAGCAAAGAATAAACGGCAAAGTATGCATTCTCTTGACTTTTTACTCTTTCGAAGACTCTAAAGCGTTCATAAGAGAGTATAAAAACAGAGGGATTCCCGGGAAAGTCAACCTGCACCCTTTGTCTTCTATTTACAAGTGCCCAGAACTCTACGCGGTTGAAGAAAAGCCTTTCAAGGCCCGAAGAAAGGTTTCTGATTCCGACGAAACTACTTCTGCCGAAGGCTCTCCACGGAAACGGTTTTTAGAAACTAACCAAGAATTTAGGAATTAGATGTATAGCTTATATTATAACTACTTACTTAAGTTGATTTGCTGTGAGATTTGGTCAAGTCTCGTAATGATCTTTTCGAGTTGTGCGTTTAGCTTTTTGCTTTCTTCTTCAGTTTTTTCTCTTTCGTACTCAAGTTCTTCTTGGGTTTTTTCAATTTTGGTGTCTAGTTTGTCTAGTTTCAAAAACAAACTCGGTAGGTCTTTTTTCTGTTTGTTCCTGCCTTCTATGACCATGGCTTTCTTTATGGGGTAGAAAGGAGTTGATTTTTGTTTAAAGGCTTCGTAGATGTAAGTCTCTTGACCAGTCATTTCAGTAGGGTCAGTGTTGAATAAGTACAGCCGAATAAACAAGTACTGCCACATGTTGTGCTCTTTTTTAATGTGCTTGTTAAAGTCCAGTCCTAGTTTTTCGAAGTCGTCTCTGTCTATGTTGCAGATGAAGCACCTTTCGTAAATGTCGTCTTCGATTGTTTGGCTGTTGGCCCTCATTTCTGAAAAGGTGTCAATAATGATACCACTGATTATTGCTGTCATAATGAGGTTGATAATAATGAAGTAAGTGAAGTTAAAGAATATCCCTGAAGCAGGAACTAAACCGTCATTCCAAAAAGGGTTAACTGTAAACCCGTAGTCAACGTGAGTCCTTAAACAGTCTAAAAGGGAGTCACAAGCCATTCGGTCCTCAAAGGAGTACTGGCCCCTGAACTTGTCAATGTTAAAGGCTATCATTGTGTACCAAAACAAAACAATAAGTGCCAGCACCAGTGTTGCCATAACTTGCCCTATGTTTCTAGTGACTGAACTCAGCACATAACCAATCAAGCGAACCCCTCTGATTAGAATGATTAAGTGAAAAGCAAAGTAGGAGTGGTCGTAAAAAGCGCCTAGAAAAGACATAATCATAAACAGCAAGTAGTATATTGTGGAGGAACTCGAAAAGTAAAACCACAGCACCCACACAAAGCTAGGAAGCTGGACCTTAGTAACTGACTTAGACAAAGTGTCTACCAGACTGCTGATGAAGTTGTTCCTTCTTCTCCGGCACAAGCACGAAAAACACTTGTAGCAAGTAAGCAGCTTTACAATAGTGCCCCAAATCTTCAGTACGTAGTTTGGAATTTTAACTATGTTGCTGTTTTTACGTTCCATCTTAATTTTCACATTTAAGATTCCGTTCATAAAGGTGTAGGACAAAAATAGTATCACTGAGAAGAACGCATGCACTCTGCCTAAAGTAAATAAAACAAATTCTCCCCAGTCGTACCTGTACTTTATTTCCCCGTCCACCACTTCCTCGTAAAGAATCACTAACAAAACATTCAAAGCTATTGTGAGCAGCACTAAAATAAAGTTCCAGAGCCTGGCTTTTTCAACCACTTGCTTGTACAGGCTTCCAAATACTCCGTACTTAAAAGGCATTAAGTAAATTTGCTTGAGAATGTAGATCAGTGTAATGATGTCAAGGGAACGGTCTTGGAAGTCCATGACTTTTTCTTCAGGGTTGTCTCTGTTGACTTTGTAAAGCAAGTCCTCCCTTTTCTCCTTAACTACTTGTTTTCCCCAAAACACACTCACTATTGCTGGCAAGGGGAAGTACACTACCTCTATTTCTTGGTTTGGGTTCTGTATTTCGATTCTGCCCACTACGTTCTGAATACTGATGTTGTACTTTCTTTCCCACTCTAAAAGTTTGGGTTTTATAACGTTCTTTGCCTGTTCGTCTTTATCGATGAGCAAAGTCAAAAACGAGTAGTAAAGAAACACTTTCCTTCTTAGTCTGTAAATCCACTTTGCTTCGTCGTTTTCTTTGATTTCAGCTTTGAGTGTGGATAACTTGTCTAAGCGTGCTGTTTTCCAGTAGTTGTGGAGGTTGTGGATCAAAATGTCTTCATCTACTGAGTTTTGGATGTAAGTCGGAATCTCAATTAGTTGGATGTCTCTGATCTTTTCTCCTGTCGACAGAGTTGTTGTGGAAGCTTGTGAACCTTCTAGCAAAGAGTTCAAAAACACTAAGCAGTTTTGTTCAAAGTTGTCCAGAGCCTCTACTAAACTCAAGTACTCTAGCCCTTGGTGCTTTATCAAAATGTGCTTTCGAGTGGGGTCTGACTCGGGGTCGTTTGCAATTGAGCGCATGTGCTGGCAGAACTGAGTAATTTGGATGGTTTCAATGTCGTCCTGTGGAGGGTTTGATGCCAAGTACTGGTAGTAAGCTTCCATTCCGTGGCCGGACCACCTTAAATTGCCCTTGTTGTCAGTTTTTCTGTAAAAGAAAGTTCCAATATACTCCATAATAACATGCATGCTTCTGCAAGTCCTAGCTTTAGTCAGAGCTAACTGGTTTCTGACGCAGGGTCCCTGAACTGTTTCACTGAGTGTTCTTAAGATTTGGGAACAAAATTTGATGTCACTTACATTAGGAACTCTGCAGTTTTGTTTGTGCCAAGCTATCAACTTTCTTTTCTTAGTTAAGTCAGTAAACAAGACAGGACTCATTTTTTCTTCGAAGTAAACGTTGTCAACGAAACTGAAGTTCTTGCAAAGCTTATCACACGAAGCCTGGAACAGGTAAGAGAGCTCTGTAATCAAGTCTATGTTAATAAGGGACTCTGGCTGGATGTTTAAGAACTCCTGAGTAGCAATATGGTGCCCTTCGCACAGGTTTTTAATGAAATGAAGCAAGTTGGGAAGAATCCTAGTGATGAAAGTGTCGCCTTTAGGAGTGTTTAGGAACTTGATATTGAGTCTGGCTTCTTTGAGCAAAGCTTTTATCCCCATTAAAAAGGAGTGTTTGAGGTCTAGTTTCCTGCAGGCTTCGTAGTACAAGTTTATAAAGTTGTCTTGAATTTCTTGAATCCCTAAAGCAAGCAAGTTAGCGCCTAACTTAACAACTTCAGGTAGGATTTTTTCAAGGTACTTAGAAAGTTTTTCGGGCTCCTTCGCACGCGAAATCAAAGACATAAGCATGCTTACCATTCCTAACTCCTTAAGAGCAATTTGTCTTTTCCTTAGAGAGTGGGGCGATATTGACTGGTCTAGCTCAGTAACCAAGCACTGCAGAGCTTGGAGGTGGAAACAGTCTGCTTCAGCTTCTCCTTCTACCGTGATGTCTTCAAGTATCTCTACTAGCCTGAATAAGTACTTCCCTCCGAACCCCGTCCACCGCATAAAGTCCTTTTTGTCCACTTGGTTGAAAGCGACGACAGAAAGGTTCTGACTAGACCTGTTTTTAAAAGGAGACCCTGAACTCCGGAAACTGACTCTTTTGGGCTTGAAGTTGTAGGGGTCTTCAGGAGTTGCAGTTTGGTTCTTTTTTCTGAAGTGCTCGTCTTCTGAATGGGGAGAATCTGAGTCACTAAGGATCTTTTCTTCTTGGTTGCTTTCTTCCATAGGGATGTCTTCCTGTCGTATTTTTTCTTCTTCTTCGTCTTCTTTTTCTTTAGTTTGCAAAGTAACTTCTACTTCCATTTCTGCCATTGCTCTTTTCTCCAGTTGTTTTCTGGACTCTATGTCTCTGGGGCCTTTTTTAACCTGGGACTCAGCAATACCTTCTTTCCAGTAAATGTGTTTTTCTAGTTTCTTCAAAAGAATACTTACGTACTCAGCGAACTCAGGCTGCACTTCTGAGTCTTGTAAGCTCTTTCTGAGCTCTGAGGTAAGAATTATGTAGTAGGACTCGTTAGACATAGACAGTTTGTTCACAGACTTCATGAACTCAGGAATTACCATTTCTTTAATGAGCATTTGCTTTTTCCTTTCCCGGACAAGTTCTTTGTCGAGTTCCATAGACCCCTCAACTTCTAGTTTCATTTCTGCACTGTCGAGTTTGTTGACCAAGGAAATAATAGTTATTTGCATTTGCTTTGCAGACTCTTCTTCTTCCTCCAAAATAGAGTTTTCGTCGTCGTAGTGCCGGTTTATAAAGTTCATGATTGCTTTTAAAAAGTCTTTTAAGCCCTCTCTCCAGTTTTCTTTAAGAAGCACTTCGCCCTCTAAAGACAACCTTACGCTAAGGAAGACCAACACTCTAAACAGGTACTTAAGGTCGTAAGCATGCGAAAAGTCTGGAATCTCAGAAGACTGGTAAGTTTCCCAAGGCATGTTTTCAACTACAAGTTGGTCCCCAAACACGTTGAGAGGCATAAACTCAAAGTCGTGCTCAAGAAGTTCCTGGAGAAAAGGTAGCATAACGTCAAACACAAAGTCAGAGTACTGTTCAAGTTCCAAAAATACCTTTAGTTCCTCTACTTCTGTTGAGTTGTCTATGCTTTGAAAAGCACTGTTGGCAACTAAGCCATTGCCTAAGTCTGACTCCAGAGCTTTGCTTTGCCTAAGTTTCATTTTGTTCTTTTTGTCAAGCTTCATTTGTTTTTTAAGTTCGATTTCTTCTTCCTCTTGGTCCTCTTCCATGATTTCTTTTTCTTCCTCTCTTTTTTCAATGGCGCTTTTTCTGTCAAAAAGACCTTTCAGTGCAAGCAAGTCATTTGCGTAGTTCACAAACATCTTTTTAAAGTCTAGGTAGTTGTACATGTGCCAGATACTTTGGCTTTTTTCTTCTTGGTAGATCTTTCGGTTCTTGTCTGAAAAGTAAACTCCGTGCAAAAAACGAGTCAGAACTATACGTATACTTAAAGGAACTTGCTCAGACGCAATGGGTCTAACTATTGAGTCTGGAGAAGCATACAAACTTCTGCAAAAATTGGTTGTAATCACGTTGGCTCCTTTAGTGCACATCCCTAGTAAGTCCAAAAACTCTAAGTGGAAGTTGAACTCTGTTTCTTCTTCTCTGGGGTCCAGTACCTTTGTTAGGTTCTTGGAGTCCTTCATTACAGTTTCTTTGTATTCCTCAAACAGCTTTAAAGCAAACTCAAAGTCGTAGTCCCCGTTAACGTTCTTTAACAACAAGTGGTCAAAAGAGTCAGGGTCTTCACTTTGAATTCTCATAAGTACTTCGATTACTTGTTTTTGTCTACTAGGTTTAGGTCCAATGTCACTCTCAACTAAAGTTTTCAATAAAGAAATGTACCTTACTGGGTAAGGAGGGTTTTTAATTTCAGGCTGGGAGTGACTAGCAAGGTTCCTTATGTTAGACAAAAAGTTTGGCTGCTCGTCCTTTTCAGGTTTTTGGACACTGTCCATACTCCAAGTTTTGGGGTTGAGTTTTTTCACCACGTTTTGAATCATAGTTTCAGTTACCATGTTGTTGGCTTCGTCGTTGTCAACCATGATTTCAGTAAGCAACTTCACAACAGAGGAGTCTAGTTCCATTTGGGTGAAAAGCATTTCAAGGACTTTTTCTTTGGTAAGTTCTACGTAGTTTTCTCCGTTGTCCCAAATAAAGTAAAACAGAAACTCATAACAAACCTTAAGCATTTCTAACTGGCAGTACCTTTGGTCAGGGTCTTTTGAAGGCCGCATTTTGGAAGAAGGGCTAAAAATCCTGCCTATAAGTTTAAGGATTTTGTTGTGAAGGCCTACAGTTTTGATGAGTTCTTGGTTTTTTGCCCAAATGTCCAGCTTGCCAACCATTGGTTTTACTTTTAGTCTGTCAATAGCTTCTACACAGTCTTTGAGTTTAGAAGTTTCAATTTCTTCTTGCAGTTGTTCTTTTTTCTGTTTTTTTCTGAGTCTTATGATTTGTTCCTTGTTTTTACCTAGTCCCAAACCAATGATTTTAGCTAGGTTTTTCTTTTTCTTTTTAGAAACTGATTTGCCTTTGTAAAGGTACTTGTTTCTTCTAAACACACTGTATTCTGTGTCTCGCAAGTCGTAGCCTGTGTAGCACAAGTCAATTAAGCCAGGCTTAGTTTTAACTTCAGGGTCTAGCAAAGGGTTCCCAGCTTTGAATATTTCGTAAAACTCAATCATTTCTTCTGGCTTCGTAGGAACCTTGGAGAAGTTCTGCGTTAAGAATATTAGTCTGCTTTGGTGTTTCAACAACAGTCTGTAAATCTTGTAGTAAGTTTCATCCAGAAGCAAAGTAGCTTCGTTAAAGATCCTTTGAATTTCTTTTCTTTGACTGAAGTGGCAGTGCAGCATGTTTGTGGCTTCTACTACTAGGGTTGACCTTTGGTAAAGAGTCATATCTAGTAAAGTTGAAGAAAGCTTCTTTTTTTCTTCTTGGTTTTCATAAAACAACTTTCCCACTGCGTTTATAAGTGACCTATCATGTCTGCAGAGTTCTTTAAATGACCTCAGCATGTCTTTGAAGTAACTTTTCAGTGCAAAGGAATTTGACTCACTCGGAACTACTTGGAACTTCTTTGCAACGTTTTTTTCCATGTAGGACCTGAATCCTTGTTGCATGTACTGAAGTGTTTTTTGGTCCACCTCGTAAATCTCTTGTTTGGAACTTTCAATTTGCAACTTCATGTAGTCAAAGTTCTTGAACCTTCTTGAGTAGAGTTTTTTGAAGTACTCGTCCCACAAACAAAACACCCTTTCTGTTTGTCTTAGTTCGTAAACAATATTCAGCACTTTAAGCAGTTCAGTTTTCATGTCACATAGCAAGTGGCCTATGTTTCCTTCTTCAAGGTTCAAAAAGACCTTGTTGTACTGGTCTACTGTGGGGTTTGGAATGTACTTGTAGTGCTTTCTAGGTGAGGTCTGAATTAGTATGTTAGTAATGATGTTGCTGATACAGGCTAAGTCGTCACTTTCAAGCAAGGGGTCTATAGCTACAAGTCCCCAAAACCGGATTCCTGAGTCTCCTGGTGCCAGTAGTTCTTCGTATTCACTGCAAGTTGGAATTTTTTCTTTTCTTTCTTGAAACTCGTTGATTCCTTGTATGTCCATGTTGTATTCGTCGTCGAAAAAGTTCCTAAGTAGTAAAGTTTTAAAAACTTTTATAAAGGACAACCAGTACCCAATTTCGTTATGCCATTTGCTTTCATGCTGCTGTGGGTTGCTTTTGAACACATGAGTAGCTAAGTTACTGCCTTCTTTAGTGCAAGTTTTCAGAATTCCAACAAAGGTGTTTATCATGTAGTTGTAAAGCCTGAGTCTTTGGTTGAAAATGTATTCTTGGATGCTAAGTGTTTCGGTTTCAAGGACACTTTCTATTGTGGAAATAGCTTCTATCTCAGCTTCTTTTTCAGTTTCCCAGTTGGTAACCCAGTCCCCAATCATAGTAGTTATGTAGGGTTGACAGTTTTCTGAAAAGATCCTTTGGTTTACTTCGTTTTCAGCTTCTCCTTTAAGCAAGTCCTGGGAACCCTTCCAAATAAGTATGCTTGGCAAACAAGACTTAGGCAAAAGCCCTAAAGGACTTGAGTTGGCGTAGAGTTCGTTAAAAAGTTCTAGGTAAAGCTGCTTGTCTGAATCAGAGATTTCTCTGGAGTTCAGCACTGCCAGAATGTGGTCTACTGGGACAAGTCCTGAAATGATCTTTTGGCATTTTGAGTTCTGGGAAGTGCACAGAGCCCTGTAAAGGTTAAGGATACTTCTGTAGTACAAAACTTGTTTGTCCCTTAACTCAACTTGGTGTCCGCTTTTCTTTTCTGGAAGTTCACTGAACTCGTAGGACACCTCACCCCCAAGAGCTTTATAGATGCCTAAGTTGTCAGGCAAAAACTCATTTAAAGGAATCCACTTTCTTTCGATCTCTTTGTACATTTCTTCATTGTAGAACTCGTCTTTGTAGTCTTCGTTTTTAATCTCTTTTTCTCTTTTAGAAGCAATGTAAGGTGGCCTGATAAACCCTTCGTTGTCAAGCAGAATCAAAACACGAGTTTCTTCGGGGTTTTCTTTGTTTGAGTCCACTTTGGTGTGGAAAATCATGCTTGAAGGAATCACTTGAGCCCCAATCTGCCCGCCTACAAGTAACTCAAGCACCCACTTTTGAAGCAAGTAGTCTCCTTTACCTGCAGGTGCACAAATTGAAGCTAAAAAGTCAATTATTTTGTGTGGATACTCGCGTTGTAAAAGTCCTTCGTGGATTTGATCTACAATTTGCTTAAGATCGTGCTTAGTCAAGCCTTGAGACCCAACACTGCTACCACTTGCAGCTACAAAGATTTCCGAAACACAAGGATTCCACCCAGTAGAAATTTGCTGAAGCATCATATCTACGGAGCCTAGCTCAATAAGCACTGAAACGTTACTTTTGTTGCCTATAACTACTTCTCTAACAAGGGAGTGACATTTCTTGCAGAGTAGCCAGGGGTACTTGTTTGCGCTGTTTAAAGACTCTTCGTTGATGTTCTTCCCGAAAACAGAGGAGTTCCAGAAGAACTCAATAATCCCCAGTAAATTTTCCAGTAAAAAAAGTTCTTTCAAAACCTTTTGTCTTCTCTTTATTGGGCGAGTGGCAAGTTTGTCGTTTTTCTTTTTCTTTTCCTCCACAGCTTTGTTTTTCCAGCTTTTAGTTCCAGTGTTGTTTTCGTCGTGCTGACTCCAACTTATGCTGCCTTTCAAAAAGCTATTGAGCAGTTCCAGCACGTCAATAATATCCTTTATTTTTGCTTTTTCTTCTTTGGAACTCCCCATAATGATTCCGTTCTGACTCTTTTCTTTGAGTTCTTGTAAAAAGTCCTTTATTTCTTTAACCATGCTTGAAGCATACAGGAAGTAGTCGTAGGTAATGTTTGAGCAATGCCTTACAAGGAACACGTGCTGGTCCGCTCCTTGCCTACTTAGCTGGAGTTTCTTGAACTTGTCCTTTTCTTTAAGTTCTTTTTCGGCAAAGGTACCTAAAGACCGGTAAGTCCCTTGTGAGGTGATCGAACCTGCAATTGAACCTGTGCCTGAGCCAGTGTGGCTGGATTTATCTGAATCATCTTTTTTGTCCTCTTCTAAGCTTTCAGGGTTTTGGATTTCGCCAAACCAGTACATGTAAGAGGAATTATTTTTCTGGGCTGAGGGAAGTTTAAAGGTGCTTGAGTCCTCTGACTTAAGTATAGCATTGGTTTCTTTATGTCTGATTCTTATCAAACCATTCACAGGAACGTAGTCAGACACTTGCTGTCCAGCAATAGACACTCCTTCGAAAAGGGTATTTGGGTCTTGGTAGTTTTTAGTGAAACTCAAAGTGTAGTTGTCTTCGTCTACTACTCCTCTTGCCTTTGCGTTCAGCAAATCAATAAATCCCTTTGCGTTCTCTACTTCAAAGTTGAGGTCTGGCAGGGGACTTCCGTCCTTTGTAACGAGTTCGCCAGTTTGGGTGTACATTAGGTTATTTTTGTCCAAAAAAGACTGCGTGTAAGTCACTCTTAAGTAAGAATTGTACACTAAGTGCTTCAGTCTGAAAGGCTCTTCCCACTCGATAGGTTCTCCTGAGTTAAGTTCTTCGTTTTCTATCTGCCACACAGAAAGGACTGAGTTGGTTTCATTTTTCTCTTTAAACGAAGAAGTTATCCTTACGCCCACCAAAGGCTGCATGTCTTCATACATAAACTGCAGAACCCTTGCTAAAGAGTTCCTTCCACTTCTTATGTGCAAGTCGTTTTCCCGAGCTACCATGAATCCCTCAATTTCTTTGTGGAAAAGCCTTACAAAGTCCCCTCCCTTCAGCAAGTGTTTTTGAGAAGAATCATACTTTGTGAAGCATTCAATCTTCCAGCCTTCGCCTAAATTGTTTTCGGAAACTATGGAATAGTCCTTAACAGAATACCCAATGTAGTTTTCTTCGGCTGATTTGTCCGAAATTATGATTTTGTCCTGGTAGTAAATTTGCTCTCCTTCACTTCTCATTTTAAAGCGCGGAGTAATGCTTAAGTGGCAGTTTTTGTTAAAGTTCTCGTAAAGACAACAAATGAACTTGTCAGAGGCAGAACTGCTGGTGATGTCCGAGAGTCCTAAAAACCTTCCAGAGGCTTTGTGCTTGAGTGCTATTGCTTCACCGTAAGAAACTAACTAAAAATTACGATTTGAACCCTTAGTTTTGTGGTCGTAAACCAGAAGAATTTCAAACACACACAGTGTAGCGAAATTGCTGGGAAAAGTCATCCTGTCTGGCTTGTTGATCATTTTCGGAGCAAAGTTACTTTGGGGAGAACTAGACTCAACAGGGCCCATTCCTAGGTACCCTTTTCCTTCGATGTAAAAAGTTATAAGGTCGCCTGTGCAAACGCTGTTTTCCATTTATAAGAACGGTTACTATTCGAAACTATATCATAATTACTTCTAAAAGGCTGTTAAACTTAATCAAGTTTACTTAAAGTTATTTAAAGTTACTTGGAATTACGAAAGTAGCTCGTAACTAGGCTCTAGGAAAGTAAGAACCTCACTTTTCACCTGTTTTCTGTGTAGGAAGTTAATAGTAAAAACAAGCCCAAACAACACCACTAAAACAACAACAAAGATCAAATGAACTTCTAGTTCAGAAAATTCCATTTTTCTTTTATAAGGATTACAAGAGTACACTACAGCACGGTAAAGCCAGGGTCCCTTCTTTGTCTAAAGTTCCTTCTCAGGTGCTTCCACCTAAAGTTCTGTTTCCTAATCAGAAACAGAGTGAGAAGAGTCATAATTAAAATAACAAAGCCTGCCTCTAGAACGATTCTGAGTATGCTGTTCATTATAAGGCACCATTCCAAACAGAAAGTTGTAATGATATCTAACCAGAAAGAAAAGGAGTCCCTATTCATATCCCAAATATACAAAGGAAGCTTGCTGGACCTCTACAAGTTCCTTAGGACACATCAACTCGACCCCTTTTCTTGCAAGGATTCTCGCGGTTACTCTGCCCTGCACATTGCTTCTATCAACAACTCAACTAGCATAGCTCAGTTTCTATTTAGGTATGTGCGCGAGAACTACCCCGAACACACTGAAAACATTTTAAAGTACTGGGTTAGTTTAACCAACGACGAAGGATTTACCTGCTTGCACTTTGCAGTTTTTAAAGGGAATTTGGTAAGGACTACTTAGAAACTTGTCAAGATGTACCTAAAAGCAGGAGCTGATCCTAAAGCTGTGAACTTCCAGGGTTTAAGTGTGATGCATATTGCAGCCCAGGGAGACCAGATCTTGATGCTTTCTTTCTTCAAAGAAAAAGGCTTTGACCCTTATGCCTTAGACAGTAAGGGAGGCACTCCTCTGCATTGGGCAGCTTACTTAGGGTGTGAGATTTCAGTGCTGGTGCTGCTTTCTTGGGGTTCAGACCCCAACCAGCCTGACTACCAAGGAATGACACCTTTGCATTTAGCTTCAATTTCAGGCAACCAAAGAGTAGTTAGGAAGCTTCTTTTGAAAGGGGCAAAGCCGAACGTTTCAGACCACAGGGGAATAACTCCTATGAACATTGCTACAGACAACAACTTTGACTCAGTTAAAAAACTTCTGGAGAAGCCTGACTTCCTTGCTTTTTGCGGAATTAAACCTCCTCAAAGGCCAAATAAAAACAAAAGGGCTTTACTTTATTTATTTGTGTCTTTGTTAGTTGCTGGGTTATTTTCAAACGTTTTTTTTGTATTTGGAGTAAAGGCTTGGTACTTAGTACTTTCAGGATTGGAGTTCTTGTTTTTAGTAGCTATTACAAATAAAGACCCTGGCTACCTGCGTAAGTCGCAAGACGACTCACTAAAAAGTCTTTGCAAAAACAACGAAGTTTACGTGGTGTGTGCTGAGTGCGTAATTCTAAGACCTCCTAGGTCGCGGCACTGCCAAATCTGCGAAAGGTGTGTAGAGAAACTAGACCATCACTGTCCCTGGATTAACTGTTGTGTAGGGGGTAAAAACTTAGGCCTTTTTTACGTTTTCTTGTGGATTACCTTTGCACTCATGATTTCCACTGCAATGCTTGAGGTGCAAGCTTTTTTCTACTGGGAGTTTTCTCCTTTGTTTAGTGTGCCTGAAAAGGTGTCTTCTCTTGTTTCGGCTTTTTGGATTTTGGTGTGTTTTGGGTTTTTAGGCCCTTTGAGTGTTTTGGTTTATGTGCAAACTAAAAACATACTAAGTAACACCACCACTAATGAAAGGTACACTAGAAACACCCGCAACTTGGCTAGAATTGAAAGGTCAGACTCAGACACCCTTGTTGAAAGAGGCAGTGTTTTTAGAAACATCACTGAAATGTGCTGCAACGTTGTTCCACAGAGAAAACAAACCAATGGAATGTACAGCAGCAGAGAAGAATTTAGGTATACATTTTTACAAGAAGAGTACGAAAGGGACCTTAATGCGCCTTTACTAGATAGATAATGCTCTAATTAAATAGTAAATGAGTAGTTTATCTAGACATGGACTAACTCCAATCCCCCCAGCTGACCCAAAGCGTCCTTGCAGTAAAGGCAGTCGTTTGCAAGACCTTTCAAAGGCTTTCAACTCTATAGAAACTGAAATTCTTTCGCTTCAAAACTACATTCAAAACTCCAAAAGCAAAATAACAAGTCAGGAACTAGGAGTTTACCAAGGGAAACTCACTTCGCGGAGGTCAATGACTCCACTTGCAAGGAAACTAAGTTCCTTGAGTGGAGAAACTTCAGTCTCACTGCAACAGCACAGAAACTCAGTACTTACAGAACCACTTTACCATTTAATTAGTTCGAGTTTGGGATCTGAATACAGTGGGGTGCAGCTTGAAACAGCACTTAGACTAGTAGTGCTCAAAGCTAAGTTTCTAGAAATATTTAACAAGAAGATTGGAGAAATTCTAGTGGTGGTTTTGTACAGAAGAGACATCAAAGAAAACATACAAGAAGGAACACTGAACTACTTAATCCAAGTGTGCGACTTGTTACAAGAAGGCAAACTAGAAACCCAAGAAAACTCCCAAATCAAAACTTTAGAGGAGAGTTTGCACAAACTAAAAGCTACTTTAAGTGTGAAAGAAAAACAACTAAGTGCCCTAGAGTCTAAAAGAGAAGAGTACCAAAAAAGCAAAGAGATTGTTTTGGACTCTGAAAAGAAACTAAAACTCTTCCAAGAAACCATTTCTCAGCTCCACAGCAACTTAGAGTCCAAAAACAACCAAATTACCAAACTCTCAAGTGAACTTAAGTCCCAAAAAGACCAACTAAACAACTCTATCCAGCAAAAAGAACTAGTTATTTCTAAACTTAACGAAGACTTAAATGCCAAAAACAAACAAATCAATAAACTTTCAAGTGAAGTTAAGTCTCAAAAGGACCAACTAAATAACTACATCCAACAAACCAACAAGTCAGTTGTGGACTCGCAAGAAGACTTGAAAAGCCTTAAAGCAGAACTAAACAAAAAAGAAACTGAAAACTCCAACTTACTTAAAAGAGTCAACAACTTAGTTGAAGCAAACGAGGCCAAAGACTTAGAATTCAAAACCACCCTAAACGAAAACTCTGAACTCAGGGAACAAAACTCCAACTTAATAAACAGTCTCCAACAAGAAAAACAACAAAATTCCTTTTTAAAAGCTCAAGTTGAAGAACTACAAAAAACTCTTCAAAAAGAAGACTCAGAGAAAATCAGAAGTCAACTTAAAACTTTAAAAGACACTAATATAAGTCTGCACAAACAACTCACAGCTAAAGACCAAGAAATACTAGTTTCTCAAGAAGAACTTAAAAAACTCAAAGAAAGTGTTGCTTTCCTGACTGAAAGAATAGAAGGCTTTGAGTCTGAACAACTAGTACTCAAGGACTCTCAGCAAAACACCTTAAGCAAGTGTGAGTCACTGCAGACAGAAAAAGAACAACTAAACAACCAAATTCAGACTCTAAAAAACAACTATTTAAGTGTAACTAAAGAACTCGAAAAAGCCAAAGCACAGAGTTCCAAACAAAAAGAATCCCAACAAGTTGAAGAGTTCCTTAACAAAGAAATTTCCGACCTAAGAAACCAGTTAGAAGACCTAAAGCAAAAACACGAAGACTCAAACCTTAAGGTGGACAAACTCACTTGGGAAATCCAAGACCTTATACAAGACCTTAAAGACAAAGATTCCATTATTGAGCGACTCCAAAACGAACTAATGGGTGTAGGGAGTGACGACGAAGACACTTTTGAAAACGTTATGAAGCACGAACTCTCAATGATGCGACAGGCTTACGAAAAAAAAATCAACAAACTCCAGGAAGCCTTTGAAACTTCCAAAAAGTCCTACATGCTGCAAATAAGGGAGCTGAAGGAGCAACTCCGCTCAGCTGAACATCAAAGAGACCTAGCTCAGCTTAGAATCCGTAGTTTAACTTGATAAATGGAATTGCGTGTAAGACTGTCAAATACCCCTTCATTAGTCCACAACAACCTTGCAGTGTCAGACAAGTACCTAGCTTACATTACCACTACAGAATCACAAGTTGAACTAATGGACCTAAGAGCAATTGACACTCCTGAAACTCAGCGGTTTGATTCTTGCAAATACAAAGGAAAAGAAGAAGTTCTGCACATAAACTACTTAAACCTCAAAAACAAGTGGTACCTTATTCTAGGAACTACAGGAAGTATCCAACTTTGGACTGAAGACGGGAGGAAGATAATAGCCTTTACAAATTGCGAAAACTTAGGACTAAGCCAAAACAGTGGCTTTTTGACAAGTGCAGTAAGTGAAACACAAGAGTTGTTTTTGTTTGGAACAGCTAAAGGGTCCTTAGAAGCAACTAGAGTTGAAGAAAGAACCAACACTTTGGAAGGAGTATACAGTTCAACAGGGCATTCAGATGCTGTTAGTGCACTTGCATGCTTGGACAACTTTGCAGTTTCTGGAGACGAAAGTGGAGTAGTAGTTCTGTGGGACATTGCTTCACAGAGTTTACTAAGTTGCTTTAGTCCCTGTAACACTCCCGCTACTTCAGCTATTGTTTTCAACGAGTATTCCGCTGTGAGTTTTGGCAATGGCCAGATAAACGTTTACAACTTACGAAGTAGTTGCTTAGAGTATACAGTGTGGGGTCACTCAAGGTGGGT
This sequence comes from Fabrea salina, assembly GCA_022984795.1. Lineage (NCBI taxonomy): Eukaryota > Ciliophora > Heterotrichea > Heterotrichida > Fabreidae > Fabrea > Fabrea salina. Next base: position 138,456 of record JALIHJ010000006.1, on the reverse strand, counting down.
CACTGGGCTATGCAGTTATCCAAGTAAGTGTGGGTTTGTAAGTTGCTCGGAGGATTGTTGTTTGAACTTGTGGAGTGTGAGTCAAGGGAACTTAGGGATTGTGTCTTGCAACGAGATTGCAAATACTTTACTAACAGGAGTAGTGCTGTGGAAAGGCAAAGTTTTAGCAGTGGCTTATGACCGGTCGAAAGTTTGGGTAGTGGATAAGTTTAATTAATTAACTTCCTAAGTCGTGCTGGGTGTCTTGGGCTCTTCCCTTTTTGATGAACTTTACACCCATTTTAATCAAAAGACAAAACCAATATATGTGCAGAACTAGCAAAAAGTGAAGCATTGCTCCCATCACCCACAAGCCATAAATCTCAATATTGGCTTGGTAAGCTGCCCAGTATATGATTTCAGTTGGGAATATAAACAACCTTGTGTAGCCCCAGCTCATCACTAGCAGAATGTATATCGTAAAGGTAACTTTGTTTTTGTTTGTGTCTACAAACATTCGAATCCCATACACAAGGATGTCAGATAAGTCGTGTGAAAAGAGGACCAACAAAGAAGTTGTTACGTAGTTCATGAGGTAAGCAAGAGAGATGAGGAAAACCGTCATTGAGTGGTGCAGAAGCATTTCAATGAAGTCGTTCCTAGGCTTGCTAAACACATGGACAATGAAGGAGTGGGTGTGGTAGCCCAGTTGGACAAGCAAGTACTCCCTAATTAGAGGGAACTCTTCAGTGCTTTGGTAGGGAAAGTCTTTAAACATGAGTCTTGCTTCTCCCTTTCCACCTAAAGAAGTAGGTAGAAAGTAAGAGTCCTTTGCAACAATATAACCAAAGACAAACGCAAAAACAAAGTAACAGCCCTTAAAAATGCTGTCAGCTTGCCGCTTAGCCCTTTCGTGCCTTTCCCGACCTTGATATTTTTCTGATATTGAAGATTCGGTGAAAGGAAGTGCCAAAAACTTTATAGTGCTTTGCAAAGCAAACAAAACCAAAACGGTTTTTGCGGTAAGCCAGAAGTCAGAGTACTGAGGCCAGGAGTATAAAGGGTTTCCTAGCTTACGCATTTCTACTATGTAGTTGACTTCTTTCAGAAAAGCTGCCAGCAAAGGAAACAAAAGGATAAACATCAAGAAAAACATTACTTGCACTCTGCTTTTCCGAGTGACCACCCAAATAATGTCTGTAATTGGGAACCGCTTAGGAATGTAGGACTGCAAAGTGTTTTCTTTTGCTTCCATTTATTTTAGTATTTAGTGAGCTTGTTGGGACTTTTTGGTAAGGTTGTGCTGCAGGTCTTTTGTAGTGCCTTTTTTAGCAAACCTCATTCCCATCTTAATCAAAAGGTAGAACCAGTAAATATGCAGAACTAGCAAAAAGTGAAGCATTGCACCCATTAACCAAATCCCGTAAATCTCTTCAAATGCTATGCTGTAGTAAGTTCCCCAGTAAATCAACTCGTAGGGGAAAATGAACAGTCTTGTATAAATCCATGACGTCATCAAAAGTGAGTAGCTTACAACTGTAGCTTTTGTGTTGTTTGTATCCACAAACACACGAGTCAAGTAAACACAGAAGTCTGAAACATCGTGAGTAACTAAGATGAGTAGAGAGCCACACACGTAATTCATGAGGTAAGCAAGAGAGATGAGGAAAACCGTCATTGAGTGGTGCAGAAGCATTTCAATGAAGTCGTTCCTAGGCTTGCTAAACACATGGACAATGAAGGAGTGGGTGTGGTAGCCCAGTTGGACAAGCAAGTACTCCCTAATTAGAGGGAACTCTTCAGTGCTTTGGTAGGGAAAGTCTTTAAACATGAGTCTTGCTTCTCCTCTTCCACCCAATAAAACCGGGAAGAAATAGGAGTCCTTTGCAACAATATAACCAAAGACAATAGCAAAAACAAAGTAACTGCCTTTGAAGATGCTGTCGAGTTGCCTTTTGGCCCTATCGGTTCTTTCTTGTCCCTGGTATTTTTCCGAAATTGTTTTTTGAGTGAAAGGCAACAAAGCATACTTCATAAAAGTCTGCACGACAAACAAAGCTGCAACAGTTTTAGCAGTAACCCAGAAGTCAGAGTACTGAGGCCAAGGGTAATCTGGGTTGCCCTGGATTCTGAACTCCATGATGTAGTTGATTTGTTTCAGAAAAGCTGCCAGCAAAGGAAACAAAAGAATGAACATCAAGAAAAACAACACTTGCATCTTCCCTCTTCCAGTGATCACCCAAATAATCTCTGTTATCGGAAACCGCTTGGGGATACTGCTTGATGCTGCAGTTTGTTTTTGCGCCATTAATATATAAAACAAACCTAATGAACTGTGTAAGACTATAGTCTTGATGCACTATAAATGTCTTTAGTTTTCTTAGCTTTGTTTGCACTTGAAGCTCAAAGTTCAACTTTTCCCTGCGTTTTCACAATGCCTGACGGAGAAGTAGTAAATTTATCCTCTACTTACTCCAGTATGCCTGACTATGAAGCAGACGCTATGGACTTTATTTACAGGTTAAACATTTGCGGAAACACTCTGAAAACTTGTGGAGACCAAGAAGGAATTGCAACCCAGTGGCTCTACAACGGCCGGTGTGTAGCTGTACTTGCAAGACAAGGACCCAAAGCTCCCCAGGCAGAGTACTTAGACCCAACTGACCCCTCTGCAGGAATTAAACTGACTTACTTCAATGGGGACAGATGCAACAACAAGCAAGACAGAATGATTACTTACAAGTTCCACTGTTCCCAAGAACCCACGAGAGTAGGTCTTGCCCAAGAAGGGCATATTTGCAAGTATGAATTTGACATATACACCAAAGAAATCTGTCCAGCCAAAACTAAACTTAAAACAAAAACCTCCACAAGTTCCAAAGTAAAAACAGGACTTTTACTACTTGGAGGAGGTTTCATAGCCTACTTCATCATTGGAGTCTTAGCAAACAAGCGCAAAGAGCCCCAACTTGGAGTTATGGAAGCTATTCCTAACAAAGGCTTTTGGTTTGATTTGCCAAGTGTCTTATACAGTGCTTTGAAAAAAACACTGGATTCCTGCAGAGGGTTAGCTGGAGGTAATTATTAATAACTAGTTATTTTCAATCTCTTCCATGTGGAGGATAGTTTCAAAAGCAGAAGCACCTTTTTTAGAATGCTCCAGCATAAGGTTGATTCTGTTGATTTCTTGAGTTAAAGAATTTCTTTTATAGATTTCAAGGGCGTCTTCGTACTTGCCACGCCCTTCTAACTCAAGGGCTTGCGCATACTCTTCTAAGTCGATTTCCCAAAAGTTCCTTTCTTCGATGTACCCGCCTTTTCTAACGGCGTCAGCTAGAGAACCTATAGAAGTGACTTCTTCTAGGTCTCCTAAAAGAACTCCGTAGTCTTCAATGTCTAGTTGTTTCCCAGTGGCCTTTACTAAGTTTTCGAGTTGTTGTTTGGGGTGGACGTAACTTTCGTCAACTTGTTGTCTTTCGTGTTTGGCAAGTACAGATATTCCTTTCATGCCTTTGGAGTGGGCATAGTAAGCTAAGTCGTTAAGAAGGCGCACACTTTTTATTTTCTTTGCAAGCAAAAAAGAGGGCTCTAAATTGCCCGAGTACATTAGTTGGTAACCAAGTCTTATCATGAGTTTTTTGGCCATTGGCTCGTTGAGTTTGGAGTGGCAGTACTTAGTCCAAATGTTATCAAGTGACTTAACAAGTTCTACTTCTAAGTGCCTCATCACATAGTTCCAGCACTGTGTAAAGCCCAGGTTGAACTCTTTTTCTTGAGGAATCAGTTCTAAACACTGAATAGCTTTTGCAAAGTTATCTGAAAACAAGTGAAGTGTAACCAGAGACACATTTGAATGGAAGTTCAAAAAAGAAAGGAAGGCTACGTTTACAGGCGTCAAGAAGAAAACATGAGAAGAAGACACTTCCACTTGGCTTACCTCTGAAAACAAAGCGTTTCTGGGAAGTTCAAGAGTAGGCGCTAGGATGTTCAAGCAAAAGTCTAGGAAGTAAACAGTGTTTTTTTCAGTCTGAACAATGATTATTTGGTTGGAGTAATCCCACCTCACCTTTCTAATAGGTTCTGTAGTTGGAATGTTTGAAGTGAATATTTTGTTTCCTCTCAAAGTGTGGACTTTTTTATCCTGAGTCACAAACACAAACTGCTCCTGCAAGTTGATATCCATGCTGACTATGTCTGTGTCAAAACTAACTAAGTTTATGCGGCTTTCGCTGATTTCTGTGTTGTCAACTATACACTTCTTAATCACGTACCCAACACAGGCGTCAGGACTGAACTGGATGCATTCAGGCGTTACTTCTTTTACTCTGTCTAAGTAGTAAAACAAGTTAGAGTACCTCTTTGAGAACAAAACTGAGTTTTCACAGGGCAAAACTGGAGCTGCAGAAGTGAAAGGAGCAAAACTCACAGGGTCAGAGTTAGAATTAAGCACAATCACCTGGATGTACTTTTCAGAGTGGGCAATGATGGCTTTTTTGTTAAGGTTGAACACTAGACGCTTAACTTGGAACTGAAGGTTAATGTTGGAGGTAGTGATGTCTCTTATAGTTGCAGTGTGGATGTCTTTGTTGCTTTTCATGTAAAGAAGAGAGTTGCCGCCTAAGTGGAAAAAGCAAGGGAAGTTTTCTGAGATCAAACCTGAGTGTATTTCTGAAGGTACCAAACTAGACAAGTGGCTTTCAACTATAACCTTAGCTCTTGGTTTGGAAGTATAGTACTTCAGGAGCTTTCCGTTGCTAAGTAAGAGCGAAATACTGGCGTCATCATTGGAAATGCCAGTTACTATTTGGTTCTTTCTCACAAGTTCAAAAATTTCAGGAAAGTTCTCAGCTTCAGAGAGAGTGAAGTGGGTGTAACCTATGAAAGACTCCATAATTACTGTAAGAGTTCCTGCAATAAAAAATGGTTGAACCCAAGAAAATAACCCGTGAAGACTTTGAATTCCAGGAAATCCTAGGAAGAGGGGCTTACGGACGAGTAGTAAAAGCCCAGAAGATCGATTCCAAGGAAACCTTTGCAGTAAAGGTTGTGAGCAAGAACTTATTAAAAAGAGTAACATCTAGAAAGGAAAACAAAATTAAACAAGCCCACGCTGAAAGGGACATTTTAGCAAAACTCAGAAACGAACCTGGAGTTGTCAAACTCCACTACACTTTCCAAGACCCCCAGTACTTGTATTTCGTGATTGAGTTGTGCAACCATGGAAACTTCTTATCTCTAATTACCTTCTACAACTCTGCAATTCCTCTGGACTTAGCTAAGTTCTACACTGCTGAGATAGTCCACACTATTTGTTCCTTGCATCAAAAAAGCATTGCTCACAGGGACTTGAAGCCTGAAAACCTTTTGATTTCAGAGAACTACCACCTAAAACTAACTGACTTTGGAACAGCCAAAGTAATGTCTGAAGAACCCAGTGAAGAACTCGAAGCAGGCAGTCCAACTAGAAGAGAAAGAACAGACACCTTTGTTGGAACTGCTCAGTAAGAATTAAGTAGGTACGTTGCTCCAGAAGTTCTTTCTGGCAAACGAGCAGGGCTAGCTGTTGACCTTTGGGCCCTAGGCTGCATAGTTTACCAAATGCTTACTGGGAAGCCCCCTTTTCTGGGACAAAGCGACTACTTGATTTTCGAGCAAATCAGAAGAGGCCAGTTGGTGTTTCCTGAAGGAATGTGTGCAGATGGTGTCAGTCTTATCCAGAACTTACTTAAACAAAACCCTGAAGAAAGACTAGGTTCAGGAACCCCAGGAAGTGCAAACGACTTGGAAGCACTTAAAAACCACCCCTTTTTCGAAGGAATAGATATAGAAAACATTTTCAACTGCGAAGTGCCTATAGAGGAGCTTCCCAAAGTGACCAGAGCAGAGAGTGACGACGAGCACGAAATTCACGAACTAAACAAACGTGTGGAACCCAACAATTCAATTATAATGTCAGGCATAGTGAAGAAAAAGGCTGGTTGGGTTTACAAAAAAAGACAGTTAACTGTTACAAAAGAACCTAGGATCTCCTACAGCACTTTAGAAAACGTTCACAAAGGAAACGTTCCTATTTGTGGAGAACTAAAGGCTGAAGCCAAAGGAACTAAAGAGTTTACAATAGTTACTCCTAATAGAACCTACTTCTTCAAAGCTCTGCTAGACAACTCCCAAGCCTGGGTTGATGCTGTTAACAAACTCATAGCTGAAAAGTTTCATTAATAAATATTGAAAGATTACCATTAAGCTCTAGTAAGTTTTTTAGGGGACTTGGCGGGGGACTTAGTTGGAGACTTAGTAAGCGACTTAGTAGGAGAAGCTGCTATAGTTGAGAAAGCCGACATAGCAGCAGCAGCAGCTCTTTTAGGAGACATGTCACATATATGCTCACCCATAACTTTAGCAATGTCTTTTCCTTGGAACTTCTCTACTTCAATAGGCAAGTAAAGTTCCAAGAACTCTTCTATGTCTCTGTAGCCTCCTCCAATCCTAACTACCAACTTTCCTTCTAAAAACTTAATCTGCACTTTTCGTGTTCCAAAAGTATACCTGCCAGGGGCTTCTCTTACAAAAGGAATTTGAATGGCTTCGGCTCTGGAGTTCATGTACTCGCCAATGGCCTTGTCTACAGGGTCAGTTTCTAAAGGTAAGTAAGGAGGGTTTCTTCTTTTGATTTCAGCCATCGCGTCTTTAAGGTGAGTTAGCTCTTCTTCATGAACTTCAATAGAGTCAATGATTTTTTCGAGTCTTTGAGCTTCAATGAAGGTTTCTTCTCCTTTGGTTTTGGCATAGTGTGAGGAAGCCCTTAAGTCTCTAAGAATTGCGTCTTGTGAGTTTTTTTGGATGCTTTGTATGTTTTGCATTTCTTCCATCAACTTGGACAAGTCGGCTCTGACACAGCAGATTTCTTCAAGAGTAACTTGCTCGTTAGTTAGTCTAAAGGTTTCTTTTTCGAGTTTGTGGATTTCTTGGTGTTGGTTTTCTAGTTCTTTTTCTTTTTGGTTTAGTTCTTTTAAGTGGTACTGTCTGCTTTCTAGTAGTTTTTGGTGTTGTTCAAACTTTTCTTGGCTTTTTGTTTTATCTAGAATGTTTTCTACTTCGCTCATTGCTTCTTCGTACTTAGAACTGAATTTTCTAAAAGCTTTTTCTGACTCAGTTAAGTTAGTGGGTAGTTTGTTTTCTAAGTCTAGAGCTTGGTGGAGTTTTTCTTTTTGAGTTTTGAGTTCTGAGTTCTTTTGTTTTAGTTGTTCCAAACTGAGTTTGGCGTCGTTAACTTCTTTTTGGAGTTTTTCTGATTCCAGAAGAGCTTGGCCTTTTTCAGTTTCTGCTTTTTTAAGTAGGTTTTCGATGTCTTCTCTGCCTTTGTTGACTGAACTTTCTAAGTGTTCTTTTTTTAGTTGCAGTGAGCTTTCTAGTTGTTGGGTGCTCTGGACTTCGTTTTCTAAGTCTTGGTGGATGCTAGAGTGGATTTGAAGGGAAACTCCTTCTCTTTTGAGGTCGCAAAAGTTAGCTTTAAGAGTGTCTAACTCTAGTTCTAGTTGTCTGTTTTCTTCTTGTTTAGAAACTAAGTTGTCTTCAAGCTGGTTGCGAGTGTACCTTAAATTTTGAAAGGTTTGTAAGTTAGAAGCTCCTTTGGCTTGAAGACCATTGTTGAGTTCCTCAGTGCGAGTTTCGAGGTTTCTGCGTTCAGTTATTTTAGTTTGCAGAGTTTCTCTCATCTTAGGCAGTTGGCTAGTAATGGTGCTTAGTTGGTTGGCTTCTTCACACATTCTTCTAACTAACTCTTTGAGTTGGATGCCTCTGTAACTTTGCAGTTTTTCAAAGGTGATTTCTTCCAAGCCTGGCATTTCAAAATCAGCGTCTGGCTTAGTAGGAGAGTTGGGTTCAATAGAAATCCTTATGGTTTGGTTTTGCTCAGGGTGTGAGTTTCTGTACTTGAGAATTTGGTTTAGAGTTTCTTGGTTGGTTTCTTTTCCAGTAGCGATTTTTTCAAGGTAGGGACAGGCTATAGAAGCCCTGGCTCTACTGGACCTTCTAGAAGGACTAGAAGACACCTGGCCTCTGTTTCCTTTTTTCAAATTAGCACTTATCAAAACTTTCAGAATTTTTCCTTCGGAACTTCTGAGTCTCAGCCACTTTTCCACCCTGCCTTCTAACTTCTCTCCAAACAAGGTTGCGAAACTCACCTTGGAAGTTCCTTGGTCCTTTCCTTGGAGCACGATAGTTACTTGTTCGTTGGGGTCAATGTCGTAGAGTTCGAACTGAAGTGGAGTTTTCACGTCGACAAATCCAGACCTGTCGAGTATCTGGACTTTGCACTTGGCTTGGTAAAGAGGAACTCCTTTGACGTCCCTTAGTTCTAACAGAAAGTGATACAGTTTTCGTTGGTCCATTTAACGTTTATATGGAAATAGAAAAGTTAAGGAAAAAAGTTAGAGACCAAGCCTTCAGGCTAGTTAAATGCAGAGAAACTGAACTAGAAAACCGGAAACTCAAACAAAAAGTCAAACAACTAACTGAAGAAAAACAAAGTTTAGCTGAGAGCTTAAACAACGAAGTGAGACTAGCTGAGAAGCAAAGAGGCGTAATTGAAATGCTAAGTGGCAAATATGAAATCTCTACTGAAGACTTAGAGTTCATCAGAAGCATGCAAGTAATCAATGAAAACGAATCCACTCTTAAGATTTCTCAAAAACAAAATTTTGCAAACCTCAAAAAACCCTCCCGAACTAGTGCCTTTTCTAAAGAACTTTCCCACGAAAATAGGATGCTAAAGGTAGAAATAGACCACTTGATGCAAGAAAACCAATCTCTTAGACGTGAAAAACAGTTTTCGAATAAAAAAAGTTTAACTCGACCAAGTACTCCTTTGCTAAAGCAAAAAAAGCCCAACTTTGACATCAACTATTTACTTAAAAATTTCCAAGAAATCAGCGATGCCTTAACGGACTTTCGAATTCAACATGAGGAAGCTGTTGACCACTACTTAAGGTCCTCTTCTGGGTCTGAAGTTGTAGGGCACTACGAAACCAAAATAACCCAACTTGAGGAACAAAAACTTTCTTTAGAAAAACAATTAATAGAAGCTGTAAGGAACTTAGGTTAATGAGTATCAGCTAAAGCCTTCAAGATTCTTGAAAACACCATTCTTAACTCTGGCTTGGAAACATCGTCTATCTGGTGCTTAAGCATGGGGTAAGGAACTTCCATGTCTACAGGCTGGTACTTGTAGAACTTGCCTGACTCTTCAAAGTTGAACTTGAGGGGTTTCTTTTTTCCTTGGCATAAATATTTCTGGGGTTCCTTAGTTAGAGTGATACCTAGTAAGTCAGAAAACACTTCTAGTTCGCGTTGGAGTTTGTTGCTGTAGTTGTTTAGGTTTTTTTGTTGGAGTTCGTAAGCTGACTGGACTTCCTTAAGGCTTTCTTTAAGTTCTTTCTCAGCAGTTTCTTCCTTTTGAATAACTTCTTCAGTTTCGTTTCCAGAGTTTTTAAGTTGATTTTCTAAAGCCTCGATCTTAGCTTGGAGTTGGTCATTCTCAAGGGTTAGGTCTTCCACGTCTTGCTCAGTTGGTGCGCAGGGAGAAATGCCTATGCTTTTTTGCACATAGTTAATTGCCTGGTTGTAGTTTTCCTTGAAACTTTGGAAGTTGAAGTCCAGCTTATGCTCCATGTCAGCAGAGATTGTTGAGATTTCTTTGAACAGTTGGTCAGAAGTTTCCAGGATTTCTGAGGGGTCGTTTGGTTCGTGTGTGAGTGAAGGTACGGGAGACAATATAAACTCTGTGCGGCCTCCAAATGAAACGCGCTTGGTGTCTTCTTTCTTTCTGTACCTGAAAGGAGCTTCTTCTTGGGGTTTTCTTTTCAAGTTGTTTTCTGGGACTGTGAACCTGTTTTCTTTCAAGCAAGTACTGGGAACCTGCAATTCGTCTATTTCTAAATACTGACTTGATTCTTTCATTTTGAATTACCGCCAATTCAGGGGTTTGCCATCTTATAATAATTTTATGAGGTTATGATGAATAGAAGATCGCAGTATGATCATTGATATGACGTAGTGGTTTTTCTGAGTTAATTAAATCATTAAGCACTCTTTGGCTTGGAAGTGGGTTGCTGGACCCTTGAAAAGAATTCTGAGTTCCTAGTGCCCCTTATGTATTTATCAGAAGTCATGTCTGCAAGAATAGGCTTTAAGTACCTGTCGTCTATGTTGTGCCAGGCCCTTTCGAAAAAAGACTCTGAGTCCTGGGAAACCCGGGACTCGTCTAGCAAAGGCAGAGAAATCTCTGGACGGTGGTGGCCTGTGTCTTTGCCCAGCCCAAATATCTTCAGGAGAAGCGGGAGCACTCCTCCAAAAATGACTGTAGTCAGAAAAACAATGCCCAAAACAGTCAGTTTTAGGTTTTCTGACTCGCTTGTGTCTACTGTAACAATCAGCCCAAAAGAAATAGCACCTCTCACTGAGCCTCCAAACCACAAAACAATAACTTTTTTCATGGGAACTCTAAAACTCCTAGGAGCAAGTAACTTATAAGCAAGAGCCAAACCAATGATCCCTATGAACCTACTCACAAGAACTATTAGAGTCATTACTCCAATGTAGTAAAAGGACATTAAGCTCAAGTCGTAACTAAAAGTAGAAAGTCCTAGGTAAGCAAATGCAAAGGCCTCTCCTGCGTTTCCTAGGAACTTAAAGGTGTCTGTGGTGGCTTCTTGTGAAATGCTGTCTAAGTTGTACTCTGAGTAGTACTCCATGATAGCTGAGCAAAGCAAAATCGAAATCACTCCAGACAGTCCCAACAACTCTGCTAGGACGTAGCCAGTCCAAGCTGTGTAAAACAAAAGTGCTATTTCATTGCTTGCGTCCCCCTTTAAAGTTTGTAGTTTTTTAGTTAGGTAGGCTGAAAGTGCTCCGAAAAGTATTCCTAGAAGAACACTTCCAAAGGAAGTATACAGGAACCCTCCAAGATACTCAAAAACCTTTTGTGTAGACAAAGTTGAAAAAGACACTCTAGAGAGTGACTGGAAAATAAGAATTGAAACGGCGTCGTTAACTATGGACTCTCCCAAAATAAGACTGTACAACAAAGGGGTTTTGTCTTCTTGCACAAGCGAAATGGCACACACCTCGTCTGTAGCTGAAAGAGCTGCTCCCAGTATAAGCTTTTCCCTTAAAGTGAATTCCACTATTTCTCCTTGAAAGTCTTTGTAAATGTTAGCTTTTTCCAGCAAAGAAGCAAAAAGCGTAATCATAACAACTGAAATAATAGTTCCTAGTATCCCAAAAAGTATAATAGCACCAATGTTTCCAAAGAACCTTTTCTTTTCCATGTTGTAGCCTGCAGACAGTATAATGATGGGAAGTACAAAGTCAAACAGCAAAGTTGGACTAAACCCTATAGGTTTCCTCCCAATCTAAGTAAAGTTTACTGTTTCCATGATGAAGCCTGCTAGCAGTCCAAGCATTATTGAAATTCCAGATTCGTGGATGTATTTTAACTAAGTAGAGTTTACCCTTATTTTGTCTCTGTACACTGATAGAATCAGGTATATTCCCACTATCAAAAGTATCACAAGCATTTCTACTGACAGAAATTCTGCTTCCATTGTGTAAAATGTCTAAAAGCTTGCCTAAGGACGAAACTAAGAAAGCACTGGAACTAGTCAGACACTTAGAAAAGCAACCTGAAGCTAAGCCTTTTCTCAAACCTCTGGACTACAAAGCCCTTAACCTCCTTGACTACCCAGAAATCATCAAAAAGCCCATGGACCTTTCCACACTCAAAAAGAACTTAAAGAGTTCAGTCTACAAAGACTTTGAAGAATTCATAGGAGACTTGCAACTCGTTTGGAGCAACTGCAAAGCTTACAACCCTCCTGACTCAGTTTTTACTCAGCACGCTGACGCTATGGAAGCCCACATGAACAACTTGCTAAAAAGCTTGCCCTCCAAAAGACCGCGGGAAGACTCTTTGGAGTTCCACCACAGAGTAGAGTTTTCTGAAAAGTTAAGACTAGTTCCCCACAACGTAGTGGCACAAGTAGTTGAAGTAATCAGTAGAAGTTGCCCAGCAGCAATAGTTCAACTTCCCCAAGAAAAACTTCAAATGAAAGTTACAGAAATCGACTCACAAACTTTTAAAAGTTGCTTACAGTAAGACTTACTTAGAATTGTGAACCAGAATTTAGGAGACACTTCAGAAGACCCTTTGAAGAAAATCAAAAATAATTAAATGACTTCAGTTAAAAGCGAATTAGGTAAAGGGGAATTTACCATAGTAACTGTTGCGCCCAAAAGCAAAGAAAACCCTACTTTACGTAGGTTGAAGCAGCTGCAAGAGGACCAAAGAATAAACTGGAAAGGAATGACAGTTGAAGCAGTAGGAATGCTGGGTTCAGGACTTAACACCAAAGAAAGTTTAACTGAGCACCTTAGAACTTACCAAGTGCACTGGAACAAACTACTCAAAGAACTTCAGGAAGCCGAAGACTCAAAGCCGCCCCTCATCACCTTTTCTCCTGTGCAGGAGCATCAATTGTTGCGGGACGCGCCTCCCTCTAACATTTATTCGAAAGGAAACTTCCTTAACCACAAAGAACTTCTTTACAGAGTTTACAAAACTGACGCCAGACTAGTTCGGTCTACACTTGAAACTATGGGATTTGGACACACAGACTCCCACGACTGGAACATCATGTGGATAGGGTCAAGTGCCCAGCAGTACTTGTACGAAGGACTGAACCAGTACCAGCGCATCAACCACTTTCCGAACTCACACGAAATCACTAGAAAAGACAAACTTTGCATGAGCCTACTTGTTATGCAAGAAAAGTATGGCAGAGAAGAATTTGACTTTATACCTGATACTTTTGTGCTCCCTGACGAGTACCGGGACTTTTACGACCACTTCATACACAGAAAACGCAAGCACTGGATAGTCAAGCCTTCAAACTCTTCGCAGGGAAAAGGAATTTACATCATTGACTCAATCAAAGACGTTCCGCTAGATGAACCCTGTGTAGTTTCTGAGTATATTCAAAACCCCCTCCTAATCAATGGTTTGAAGTTTGACTTAAGACTGTATGTGCTAGTGACTTCTTTCGAGCCTTTGCGAGTTTACATTTACGAAGAGGGCTTGGCAAGATTTGCCTCAGAGCCTTACACTCAGTCCTCAATGTCCAGCAGGTACTCCCACCTCACGAACTACTCTGTTAACAAAAAGAACGAAAAGTTTGTTCAAAACACTGACTGGCGAGCTGACGACGTAGGACACAAATGGAGTTTAAAAGCCCTTAAGAACCACTTAGACTCCGTAGGAGTTGATATGGACCTGCTATGGAGTAGGATTTATGACATGGTTATTAAAACTATCCTAAGCATGGAAAACGTAGTTGTAGACAGCATTAGGAAACTTGCTTTGCACAGAAACAACTGCTTTGACTTGTTTGGGTTTGATGTGATGATAGATAGTAACTTGAAGCCTTGGTTGATAGAAGTGAACTTAAGTCCGAGCATGGCAACAGAAGCCCCTTTGGACTTATACATAAAGGGGAACCTTGTATCTGACGCATTTAACTTAATGGGGCTAAGGATTTTTGACAGAAGGAAAGAAAGCATGAACAAAGTCAGAAACAGAATCAAAGCCCGCCAAAACCAAATGACTTACAAAAAGCAAAGAAAAACCAAGTATGGAAGACCCCAGTCGCCCCAAACCAAAAAAGACTTTTCCTCCAGCTTTAAGTTCAGAGAAATCCTCAGAGAAACCCTTCAGGAGTACGAAAGAAGACACAACTTCAGAAGAATCTACCCCACAAAGGACTCTAGAATGTACGACAAGTATTTTGTCACACAAAGAACAGTCAACAAAGCAATTTTCAAAGCACTCTTTCCGAGTACAGTGGACCTTTCTAGTCTTCCTGAACAGATAGAACCCCAGGTAGAAGAAGCCCCAGAATCCTTTTCAAGACCCAAAACTACTTCAGTCGAACCCAACAAGCCCAAACTGAAAAAAAAGGATATCGAGCAGTCCTTTGAACCCAAAAAATGCACTACTTGCGGCAAAATAACAAGTGGAAGCTCTGTGTGCACCTCGTGCAAGTACAAAAGCCAGTCCAAAGAAGGGAAACTAGTTATCACAGGAGACGATATTCTTATGGAGTACATTTCACGCTTAATGCACGCAATCAAAGCCATCAACCAAGACTCACTTAAGTCTTCTTGGAAACGCGCCATTGAAAAGTTCACTGGTCACTACGTGTGGCAAAACTCTGAAGACCCCAAACTTCCTCTGTGGAGGAAACTTGAGTCCAGGGTCTGCGAAATGAGAGAGCGCCGCAAAAAACTAAACATTGCTAAGTTCCCCAGTCACGAAAAACTAGAAGAACAAAAACAAGCAGTGATCCGTGGGTTCTCCGCTTCACAACTAGAAGGGATGCTAAGAAGTTCTACCAAGAACGTAGCTCACGAAGTAGTTAGTTGTGTCGTTTCTGAAGAAAAAGGAGTCCTTACAGAGATCATAAGGTGGCTTGCAGCTTCTGCAGCAAGTCAACAAAGGTCAAGAAAAACCCTAGACTGCGAACCTGAAAGCCCTGCAAGCACAATGGCCTCCTACAAGCCCAGACCGAACACCTCAGGCAAGTTGTAACGTTTAATTTAGTCACTTTTAATATTTTTGTAAATTTGTTTAACGAAGAAAGAAGACCCAGCGTAGCCTATAGCACCTGCAAGCAAGAAAAGAAAGAAACTAGCCAACCCAGTGTACCCAAAGTAAAAAGCAAACTGGAAGTAACCTGTCATTTTGGTTTTGAAGAGGTAGTAGTAACACGAGTAGAAGTATAAGTACAAACCTAAACTCCCTGAACTCATGAAACTCACCCAGTGCCACCTGTAGTCTTCTGAATTCAAAACCATGTACGTGCACACTATCGAAACACACACCAACGAAAACACCAGAAGCACAAAGGCCAGTATTGCAAACCCGTACACGTAGTAAAACTTGTAGTTCCAAAAAGAGGTGAAAATAAAGTATATCTCCACAGAAACCGACCCAAAAGGTATAAGTCCCCCAATCAAAACGAGGAAAGCAGGTTCGTTGTACCACTTCTTTTCCTTAAGGATAGGCGGAGCCACTAAGTTGTACTTGAGACTGAGCCCTTTTTTAAGTCCTAGTCTTTTGCCCAAAACAGCTCCTACTAAAAACAAGGGCCCGTATATAAACACCAGCATTGCTAGAATTTCCAACATGTTCAGAAAAGGCACTGCTGCTGTTGAGGAGTAAATCAAAGCTAAGGTGTTCAGTGAAATCCCAAACAAAAACACTACACTTGGCAAAAGCAACATACTAACTATAGTTGTGCCTATCCACTTTTTGCCGTTGTTTTCTGTGTAAAACTTTCCGCAAGTGAACCCTCCTAAAAAGCCCATCAAGCAGTAACTCACCAGTATAAGACTAGTTAAAGAGCCCCTTTCAGTGTACATAGGATGAATCACACAGGCTACAAGCACCATTGCCACCACTCCTAAGAGTTGCCAGCCAGTGCTGTAAAGACCTGTGAATATGTAAAGGTGAGCTGGTGGAGTGAGGACTTCCCCTGCAACTTGTTTCCACCCAGAAGACTCTACAAGGACATCAGGTTCGAATTCTTGTGCAGCGTACCTTGCATAGTCTTTGCTAAGAGTTCGGAAGAGAATAAGTCCTACCAAGCCACACAGAAGCACTACCATGAGCAAAGAGTTGATGATTGAAAACCAGTGAATGTTATTTTCGAAGAACCCAGGGTCCAAGTAAGCTTCAAATCTACGAGAAAAAGGAGTTTCTGTGAACTGCCAAGTGATTGAATAAGACAGTTGCAAAGAGTCAGCAGCTTTTGTCTTTGCTGAGTTATCGTAGATCTTGACGAGTTTTTCAGGCTGGATGCGTGCTTGGATTATATTGTTTTCGTTGTAAGAAACTACTAAAAAGTAGTGAGTAAAAATATAAACGTCACCTGAAGCCCCATCGATTTTGCCTAGTTCGCTCCACAAAGGTAGGTCGTCCATGTAGAGCTGAATCCAGAATTCCCTTTTAATTGCGTCCACTAAGACCCTTACGTCGCTGCGGCTGAGTTTTTTGGTGCAGAAAGCTTGTGAAGGCGAGTTCTCAAGAAACTTCAAGTCCATTCCGCTGTCAATGAGTTCATTGCCTTCTATAGCTTCTCCTAAGCCCGGTGCGTACAAGTGTTCTTTGCGAGGTCCGCGGCACAAAGGCAACTTGCTGTAAGAGTAACTTTCTTGAGGGTTGTTGAAAGGAGAGACTTTGTTAAACCACAGAATCACTTCTTCTCCTGTTTCGTAAGTGTGAGTTCTTTCGTCTGCTAAGGCCAAACTTAGGAGCAGCAGTATATGCATTTTATTATTTAAGACTCATTACATAGGCTGTCTGATGTGTACCACGGCTTTAGGGAACAATCCTTCGGCTTCCAGGGTGTTTTCTAAGTTACTGAGCACTGCTAAAGGAAACCCAGTTACTATTTCGTGGCTTTCTAAGTCCAAAGTGGCAATGTAGTCGTAGAGTGTATGGACGGTTTGGTTTTTAAAAAACCTCCTTTCTTGCTTCTGGCCAGTTGGCAGTCTGAAAGAAATGTGGGCCACCTCAGGGCCTTCTGGGGGTTCTTCGCCAACTTTAGCTAGTTTTTCTTGTTTGGCTTTTTCTTTTTCTTCTTCAATTCTTTTTTTTTCGGCTTCTTCTTGCTTAAGTTTTTCTTGTCGTTCTCTTTCAGCTTTTTGTTGCTTGCGCACTATTTCTTCGGCTTCCTTCAGTTCTTTTTCTTGTTGTTCCCTGATGAATCTTTCTTGCCTTAGAAAAGGGTCTTCGGGAATTTCCTGGGGTTCTAGACTCATGCTTTCGGTGTCCAAAAACTCTACAAGTGTGGAAAGGTCCACTAGTCCTTCTATCTTGTTTAGGATTTGGGGTCTGTTTACGTTGTCTACTTTAACTGCAGCTATGCATGGCAGTGCTTCCACTCCCAGAATCTTCATGGCAAGTTCTCCGTCTTTGGAGTCAGCTTCAACTCCCCAGGCTAAGTAATTAGGATCAATCATTGCTTTTGCTACCTCAGAGCAAAGTGCTTCTCTTAAGAAGTCACTATCAATTTCTCTAGAAGACACGTAAATCAGCAAAGGCTTGTCGATTTCATAGGCTTCTTTCACCATCAAGCTGAGTTGCTTCGTTCCAAAGTCAGGGTGCTCCAAAGTTATTTCACTGAGTCTCTGGACAAAGTCCCTAGCAGAAGTAGACTCATCGCCCCTGATTTCATCAGGAATAATAGACTTCCAAGTTTTCTGAACAAAGCTTGAAATTCCTGAGGTAAGTTTTCCGAACCAAGAGGAAGAGGAGTTTCTGGGCTGGGGCCTTGGTCTGCTTTGAGGATTTGCAAAATACTCGTTGGAAGCTGCGCCGATGTCCCAATTGTGCCTCATAAGTAACTCTACGCACAAAGAAGTGTCGTAGTTCTCAGTAATAGCTTGGAAGTTCAAAAGAGTTTCTTGCTGAGCTGGACTTAACGAGTTTGGATCCATATTATGGAGTTTGTGTTTTTGCTGGTGCTACTAGTTAACTGTGCTGCGTTCAGGGACGTCAATATAAGTCCTCAAACCTTAGATATAAGAACCCAGACTACCTACAGGTTTGCTTTCAAAACGGTTTCTGAGATTGATAGCGGCGGAAAACTTGAAATAACTTTTCCAGGAATCTTCAGTAACCTCGAGGACCGAAATGTGGCTTGTGAGTCAAACCTAAGTGAAAACTGCATTCCTAACTGCTACTTTTCTGGACAGAGCCTCTTAGTTGAGGGGTGCTTTCCCCAAGCAAGCAACACTTTTTACGTTGATGCTTTTGAAATCAACAATCCAGATTATTCAGGGACTTCAGACTCTTTTGTAGTAAAATCCTTTTCCAGTGACGGATCTCAGCTGGAGTCTAAAGCTTCTGGACTCCAAAAAACTTACGATCCCATAGCAATGTCTGCTACTCCTGGAATCCAGTCAAGTAGTGACATTGCGGGCGAAGTTTCAACTTGGAAAATTAGCTTCCAAAGTGACTATCAAATTCCTGCAGGTGGGTTTATTTCACTGGAATTTCCTGACTGGACTGCTTTAGAGACAAACTACTGTGGAGAGACTCAAACGTGCTTAGGTGTTAGAAACCTCGAAGTGCTTTCAAACTGCCAGTGTGCTTCTAATGAGTTGAAGTTAAGCCTTTCTCAAGAAGCACAAGGAAGTTTGGAGTTTAGTGTAGAAGGCATTAAAAACCCCCCAAGTACAGCTACTTACACAGGGTTTGTGCTTAAAACAGGGCTTGGAACTGGAGTTCTACAAGAGGCCCAAAGCATTTTGTTTAAAGTTAGCAAGCCAAACATAATAAACTTGTCCAATTTTGAAGTGAAAAGTTCTGAAATTGTTTACTCAAAGTCCAACTACGAATTTGGGATGAATTGCCAACTTCCAGTGCACACCCAAGCTACACTAGAACTAACTTTTCCTGAAAACGAGTTTACAGTTGACCCAAACTTTACCACTGAAATACAAGGAATATTTGGAATTAGGCCTAACCCTCAGTTTTCAGTTTCAGGTTCAGTCATCAGCATTTCAGAGGGTTTTAACTCAGACTTAGAATCCATGGAATACATCAGCTTTGTAGTTAAGCAAATCCAAAACCCTCCAACTACCAAGCCCACTGACTACATTAAGATACTTATAAAAGACTCAAACGGAGAAATCTGCCAAACTCAGGAAGACAACTTACTCTCGTTCACAGCATCTCCTTCTGCTTTAGTAAACACAAAAGTAACTGTTCAAGACTTAACTATCAACGCAAAAACTATTTATACCTTTTCCTTTGAATCTTCAGTTACAGTTCCTTCAGGAGGCTCCATTAAGATTACTCTGCCTCAGCAAATTTCAGCTGAAAACCATCCACAAAAAGAGTGCTTTTTTATTCCTGACTCAAGTGTGCTCAAAAGCACCTCGTTGTGTGAAGTAACTGACAACAAGTACATCTGGGTTACTAATGGGTTTTCTGAGAGTTACACTTCTGGGAACATAGAATTACAAGTAAAGGACATAACTAACCCAGAGACTCCTGAGCCCTCTGACCCCATCCTTATCCAAACCTTTCCTGACTCAAGTTTTAACTACCAAATTGCTAAAGATGAAACTTTGCTTATAGAAGCCCAGCCAGCTACTTTGCAAAGTATGGAAGTAACCCCTAACACCCTAGTTACAGGAGAAGTTGCTAGTTACAGGTTCACAATTACAACCTCACACCCCATTCCTTTGAAAGGAAGTGTCTTTGTAAAACTTCCAGAAGAAATTGAGTTGTTAGTTTTAGAAAACAACTGCCTTAACCCCATAGGCTATGAGCCAGGCTTTGAGTGCGAAAACACTCCTAACTCCATTCATGTTTCAAAGGGCTTTGAAGAGTCCAGGTTTGAACCAGGTGTGCTTTCTTTCACTATTGAAGGCATTAGAAACCCGCGAACCACCAAACCCTCTTCTTCGTTTGAAGTAGAAACTAGGTCAGGAAACTACTTAATAGAGTCCAAGAGTTCAGGAATTACCCTAACTATGCAAGACCCACACGAGTTAAATGAGTGCTTTATAGAAACTTCTAACTCAGATGTTGCTCAAAAAGCTGACTATACCTTTACTTTCAAACCCCGCAATCTTTTTTACGACGGAGGTTCAGTAGAGATCATTCCTCCTGAAGAAGTTATTATCCCAGACTCACCTGAATGCAACACTGATAGTATACAGATCAGAACCATTTCTTGTTCTAAAGAAAACCAAAAACTCATAGTTTCCATTTCTCTCACAAAAGACACTGCTACTGCTCAAATGTCTTTTAAGGTTAAAAATATCCAAAACCCAAGTTCTACAAAGCCCTCTGGAAGTTTTAAGTTCTACACCAAAATAGAATCTTACTTTATAGACTCCAAAACTTCAGACCTGAGAGTAACAGCCAATACACCTGCTTCTTTAGAAGTAGTAAATGCGACTTCACAGTCCCGAGGAATATCTGAAACTACTGAGTATTTTTTTACAGTTAAACCTAGCTTAGTGATTCCTAAAAACGGGTACATCCAAGTTAAATTCCCAGATCAAATCACTATACTAGAGAACTACAGCTGCAAGCAAGAAGACTATGTTGTGTGCACAAACACAGGAGACAACAGAATTTCAGTCTACTTATTTTCTGAAGAGGACTTTTACCCAGCACAAGTATCTTTTTCAATCTTAAATTTGCAGAACTACAACAAAGTTGGATCTTCTTCTGGCTTTGAAATAACTACAAACACCCAAGATGGGTACCCTATCCAAGCAGACAGTTCTAAAGTGGTCGAGTTTGTGTGCTACTCTCCTTGTGCAACTTGCGAAAACACTCCTAGCAACTGCCTTTCTTGCATTAGTGATTCTCAGAAACCTTACTACTGGGAAGGCGAATGCCACGAAACTTGCAAAGAGGGTTTTATTGACCTAGACAACTCTAAAACTTGTGTTGAGTGCCACCCTTCATGCAAAGCTTGTAAAACCACCACTCAAACCTGCACTTCTTGTACCAGAAACGGAGAGTTTCCTTACCTATACGGTACCGAGTGCAAGTCTGAATGCCCATCTAACACCTATATTTCAACTAACTTTTCTTGCTTGGCATGCAGTGACTCTTGTGTTACTTGCGAAACTGAAGCTACCAAGTGCACTTCTTGTCCTGAAGAACAGTACTTGTATAACCATCAGTGTGTGGACTCTTGCGAGCAAGGAACTACAATCATCCAAAATAAAGAGTGCTTTGACTGCAACTCTTCTTGCAAAAAGTGTGAAAACTCAGTAAACAAGTGCACTGAGTGCGAAGAGGGAATGTTTCTGCATAACTACTCTTGTGTAGAGACTTGTGAAGAAGAGGTAACTATCACTGAAGGCAGCACTTGCTTAGACTGCAAGTCCCCTTGCAAAACGTGCTCAGGTTCTGTTGACTTTTGCACTTCGTGCGTATCAGGGTACTCTTTACACAAAGGCTCTTGTCTAGCTTCATGCCCCAAAGCCTTTACTTCTGTGGAGGGTGTATGCGAGGAGTGCTCGGCAGAGTGTTTAGCTTGTCAAGGAGAGGTTAACTACTGCACTGAGTGTGAGGACTCCAAGTATAAGTACAAAGGAAGGTGCATAAATTCCTGCCCGGAAGGAGAAACAGTTCCAGTGGAGAGTGAGTGCGTTAGCTGTGTAGATGGGTGTGAAACCTGCTATGAAACTGCAGATAACTGTGGAAGTTGTCAAGATGGCTATGTATTAAACAATGGATCTTGCATTAAGAGTTGTCCAGAGAACAAAGTCCAAGTTAACAAAGAGTGTAGAGACTGTGACCCTATTTGTGATACTTGTGCAGGCACTCCTTTTAACTGTACAGTGTGTGCTGGCGATTTACTTCAGTACCAGAACCAGTGTTTGCTGAGTTGTCCTGCTAACGTAACTGTAGAAATTGGCCAAGAATGCTTATCTTGTGAATATCCCTGCATTACTTGCAAAGACCAAACTACTTACTGCCTTACTTGTGAAGAAGGACTACTGCAGTTCCAAGGCAACTGTTTGTCTAGTTGTCCTTCTTCTTATGAAGAGTATCAAGGAACTTGTGTTCCCAAACAGTTGGCTGAAGGAGAATGCGCTAAAGGCTGCACTCTTGAAAAAAGGCAAAACGACATTTGTGACCCCGAGTGCAACGTTAGGGCCTGCAACTTTGATGAAGAGTTGTGTTTGGAGTACTTAGGGGAAAGAAGTATAACTTACTCCGAGAGACTCCCAGTTGAAGAATCTCCTTTTCCTTTTAGTAGCATAGGACTGTGCGGTTTGGGAGTAGTAGGAGTTTCTAAACTTATCAGTGGAAGCACTTTGCATATAGCTGGGAGTGTTGGGGTTCTGGGGTTTTTAGAGGCAACTTCTTGGTTGGTGCTTTTGGGGTTTTTGGGAAGTGCGGATACAGTTAAAGGAAGGGAATTGCTAGAAGAGCAAGGACAGATTACTCTTTCAGTTGTAGTTGTTGTGAGTGTGGTTGTGTTTAACTTTTCAGTGAACTTTTTGTTTGTTTACTTGTTTTACAAAAGAGTGTTGAGGGACGACGACATTCTAAGGATTTGGACAAACACCTACAAGAAAACAACTAGGTGTGTGGTTTTGGTGTGTTTGTTTTGGAGTTTTTTGTTTATAAGGATTATTTACTCTAGAATCTTCAGACTGAACAAGTTCAGTGCTCAGTTAGACAGAAAAGTTCACTTGTTCAAACCGCTAGTTTATATCACCTACTTGTGGCTGGGTCTGGTAAGCATCCCTATGATTTGTATACTAGTTTATGTGCTGTCTTGTTTCTCAACTGGAAACATTGTGTTTTTAGTAGCTTTGGACACTTTTATAGTTACTTGTTTAACTACTCTAGTAGTTGTTGCAGACCTAGTTTTAATGAACAATGATATTAAAAAGGAGTCTGAACAGTTCCGGCCCAAAAAAACTCTAGTTACTGTTGAAACAGACAACTTGCAAGTAGAGAACTTCAGGATCTTCCAAGGCCTTAAAAACAACTTTGACTTCCAACTAGAAAACTTTAAAGTTTGCAGCATTCCTGAAAATACCTTGACTGAACGGTCTTTACTAGAAAGCACTAATAAAACTAGTCAATTGCCTGAACCAGAGAGCGAATTGGTGTCTAAGTTTCAAGAAAAAGAATTCACTTTGATGCCTGAAAATATTTCACCTAACTTGGACTCTTCTTATGAGTTCATAGACGAGTCGAATGAACCACAACTACTCGAAACCATTTCAGAGGAGTCTTGCTTAGAACTTTCAGAAGCCGAAGTGGACGAGTTTGACCCTGAATGCGTTAGGGTGATGCACCGGCCTTCAGGGAGAAAAATCTTAGTTAAAAAAAGCTTTGAAGACTCAGACGGCGAAAAACTCAACTCCAGCATGTACGAAATACTAGAAATAGAAAGCGATGTCCACTACGGAGTGCTTAAAAGGTACAACTCAGAAAAAGTGCTAAGGGCAAAAAGGAGTTTCCAGGGTGCTAGGATCATGGATGTGCAAATGAAGCTGTGCGACAAGTGGATGGTAGGAAGAGTTGTAGAAAACGAAGAAGACTTTGACTTTGAAAATGCAGTACTTGACTCCAAAGACCCTGAGTGTGTAGTGGTGCTTCACAAAGTTACAGGCAACTATTTAAGAGTTAAAAAAACTTTTCAGAGGTCTAAAAAAATAGACCCTTTTTCTGGAAAGAGTTCTTCAGAGTTGGTTGAAAGTTATAGTAGCTTGAAAGTCAGCAGTTCCGATTTAAGGGAAGCTTGGGTTTCAAGTGAAGGAAGCAAAGTAAAAGTTAGACGCAACTTCTTAGGCGGAGTTGTTTTGGATATCTTAAACATTGAAGACTTGAGAAGCTTTATGGAGCAGCAGGGGGTTACTCCTGATTTCGATGACGAGTCCAATGAAGAACTTTTTGAAGGGTTGTTTTTGGAATATTCACAGGAAACGTCTCAAGAAGCACTCCAAGAACCCACACAGGAGTCTCCAGAAGAACCCACACAGGAATCTCCAGAAGAACCCACACAAGATTCTCCAGAAGAACCCACACAGGATCCTATGCAAGATCTTCCAAAAGAGCGTACAGAAGAACTCCCAGAGGAACCCCATCAATACCTCATCTTTGACAAAATAGACTACTCAAAAGACTCACCTTTCAAGTCCAGAAGGAAAAAATCCAAAAGGTCCTCAAAAGCAAGCACGCCTCGCAACTACTCCCAAGAAAGTTTCCGCAGCGCAGAAGGAATATACCTTCAAAGATTAAGAACTCCTTCACCTCCCAAAACCCGCCAGAAGTCTAAAGCCAACCAAGAGTCCTTTTCGAAAAAAACAAGCATTTTGCACCTAAGAAACCAACCCTCAGGGATGGACATTGAAGTGCTGAGGAGAAGGATTTAAAGAAGTAAATAAACATTGAATAGTTACTACTTAGCAGCATTTATCGGTTCTTTTGGTGGGCGAAGGGGGCTGTGAAATCTTAATGTTCTGCTCGGAGACGTCAATCTTCTTAGTAGGTCCTAAGGTAGTTTCACTACTTCTTCCCCCAATCATGTTCCTAATAGTCAACTGGTAGATTTCGTTCAAAATCCTTTCAAAAGCCAAGTCCACGTTTGTTGACTCCAAAGCGGAAGTTTCAATAAAAGCTATTCCGTGTTTTTTGGCATAAGCAGCGCCTTCTTCAGTTTTGACCGCCCTTAAGTGCTTTAAGTCAGACTTATTGCCTACTAGCATGACTACTATTTGGGACTCTGCGTAGTCTTTTAACTCCTTCAACCACCTTTCGCAATTTTCAAAAGAGGCCCGTTTGCATATGTCGTAAACTAAAAGAGCCCCTACTGCTCCCCTGTAGTAAGCAGACGTAATTGCCCGGTACCTTTCTTGTCCTGCAGTGTCCCAAATCTGCGATTTAAGCACTTTGTTGTCAAGCACTATACTTTTTTGGGCAAACTCCACCCCAATGGTTGTTTTCGATTCTAAGTTGAACTCGTTACGTGTGAACCGCGACAGTAAGTTAGACTTCCCTACTCCCGAGTCTCCTATAAGAACTATTTTGAACAAGTAATCATAGTCGTCGTCTGCTCTCATATTTATTAAGGAAGGAGGAGAGGACGCAGGAATGAATTAAATTGGGGCAAGGCGTTCAGAATCAAGTCTTCAGGCACTCCGCTCCGCCAGCTGATTTCTTCAAGGGGAAACTTCCCGTTGCAGTACTTAAGCACTTTGTGGAGTATCCAGGAAGCTTCAGTTTGTTCTTGCTCTATAATGTGGGAAATGAGTGACTCTGGAATAGGAGTCTTCACTTGAAGGAACTGCTTAACCTCTTCAGGAACTTTCACTCTCGAAGGCAGCAAAAATACGTGCAAGTGGAGAGTCTGCACTACTTGCTTTCTTAAAAGCCAAGTGATCAAAGGTATGAGTTTCCTTCCGCGCAAGTTGTTGACTACAAGGTCTTTCATCTGAACTGGGCTTTTAAAAGCTTGTAAGGTTTCTGGAAACTCTCCAAAAAGGCTTTTGAAAGACTTCGAGTACTCCAACTCCAGCATATGGGAGTAACTCCAAGACTGCGCAATGCACAAAGTTGTTTTTGAAGTCAAAACAGGAACTACTTTAGCTTTGTTCCAGTATATAAAGTGTTGGGCAGCCCGGTACAGGGACTTAAGGGGAACTTCGTGCTCGTTGTGTATGTCCATAAAAGACTTAACGGGGAACTTGCAGTGCTTCAGCAACAACAAAAGCACAGAAGAAGAGTTAGGACCCAGATCTTCTTCTATTTTGTCAGAGTTTTCTAAGAACAGCAAGGAGTAGTAGTGCCTAACTTCAGACAAACTTTCGAAAAGTGAAATTTGTAAAGTGCACTCAAGCCACTTGTTTATAAGGATTTTGCAAGGTCTGTTGAACTTGAAACTCGAGTGGACTTCCCGAACGTAGTTAAGTAAACTGGACTGTTCAAGCATAACTAGTATTTGTTCTTCTTCGGATTCCTTGTTGATCGACTTTAACTTTTGAATTTCTTCGTATAGAAAACCGCACCTTTTCTGTTCGTACCTAAGCAAAGAGTCTAGTTAACCCTTACTGATTTTAATCACAGCTTCTTTAATGGAGTTGGCGTGCTTAAGCATTGGAGACTCAATGTCAAACACCAACACTAAGTTAAAAGCAGAAATCTGTTCGGAAAAATTACTAGAGTACTTTTGGTCTTTTGAGTTGAAGCTTACGGGATAGCCTATGAACCTGATGCTTTCTACTGAAACGTCTAGGATTGAGTCCCAAAGTTCCCTTTTAGGACACAGTAAGTCTGCCAACACCGAAGCAGGGTACCCAAGTACACAGTCTTTATGGTCCCCTATAGAACTTGCACTGAGCGAAGAATTAAAGTGCACAGTGTCAAAGTAAGTTTGGTTTTTTTCTCGAAGGTTTTGTGGGTAAGTTAGCACTAGTTCTCTTCCACTATGCACTCCTTTGCAGACAACTAAAACTCCTAACATTATTAAGAGCTAATTAAGTTAACATTTGGTCAAATGTTAAAAAATACTGCAGGAAGTTTCCGGCATGAAGCTTGAAGAACTTTTTACATTGCTTGTTTGGCTTCTCCGTTCGTCTAAGTCACAAGGTCTAAAAACCCTAGAATCTTTATCAGGAATGATCCCTCTGTTTTTTATTTCTGGGAGTCCCACTGCAATTATGGTTTTGTCAGGGTCGTCAATTACTTCAGTAGTCGGAGTTGCGTTTAAGACACTTTGGGTTTCTCCTCTGCAAACGTCAGATTTATTTTTTCTTTTCTGAGTTTTGCGCCCTCTTTGGATGTTGTTATCTGTTCTTTTCCTTGTTAAGCCATGGTCTTTAGGTTTATTGGTTTTTGACCTAAGTTTAGTTTTCTTCATTTCAAGTGGTTTGTCCCAGTCAAAAGGGCACGTCTTGAGCTCGTTCTTCTTTTCAATGCTTTCAAACAAAGAAATCATGTAGGAGTAGTTAGGGTTAGTTTCAAAATTCAAGCTTTTCACATAGTTAAAAAGCTCCAGAAACTCCCGAGGCGCACTAGGAAAAAGTTCTGATGCAGTAGACTGGGCTTTTTCTGTGCGTATTTTTAGTTCGGTGGTTTTCTTTTTATTGGTGATCATCCAAGGTAGTCTCCCGCTAAAAAAGTAAGAAAGAATGTAGCACAGAGACTCTAAGTCGTCTCTTCTGCTCTGTTGGATTCCATTATGGGTGTTCAAAGAAGCGTAGTACATGGTTCCTACGAAAGGTCTGTTTTCCATGTAAGCAATGTGCAAACCTAAATCTTTGGTTTTATAGCGCTTGCACAAACCAAAATCAACCATATAAATAGTGTTTCTGTCTGATCTAGGACCTAACAAGAACTGATGGGGCTTTAGGTCTCTGTGCACATATCCTTTGTTGTGGATTGACTTAACTCTCATAAGCATTTGTCTGCCGAGAGTTACTATTGTTTGAAGAGAAAACTTTTTGTGGCATTCGTTGAACTTCTCGTTGATGTTCGGGCCTAGAAGTTGCATTGCTATGTAGTTATAGTCTTCTAAAAAGTTTGACTTTATAAATCTAGGAAACCCCCTTGTGCCTTGCATCTCTTTAAGGATAGTTTCCTCTTGCTTAATCTGACTTAACTGGTTCTGTTCGGAAACCTTAATTGCTACGTGTTCTTTGAGTACTATATCAGTGCATAGGTAAACTCTTCCAAAGTTACCTTCTCCTAGTAGTGATTCTCTTTGGAACCTTCGATCAATAACATTTTCCAGCATTTATCCTTAAAAATTATCACAGAGCTTAAATTAGTATGCTTGTGCATCATTCATTTGGATTGTTAATCCATAATGCAAGTGGATTACTGAATAATTAGTTAGATTTATGTTTGTTAATGCAATTAATTGCTATAACTGGCACTTTCTGCTCAGGAAAAAGCACGGCAGCCGAGTTCTTCTACATAAATCTGGGCTACAGGCCCCTTTCGAAGGACTCAGAGTTAAAAGGGAAATACTACACTTTGGACCTGCTTGAGATTCCTAGCGAAGCATACCCTTGCTTTGTGCTTAAGATAGACGCACCCACTCTGTCTCGGTTTAAGTGGTCCAAAATGCACTCGCTAGAGGACTTCTTATCCAGAGACCAAGCAACTACAGAAGAAGTCTTTCCCGACTGCTGCATTGTGAATTCTTCAGACTTAGAAAGCTTCAAAAGCAAACTAGCACAAGTTCCCCAAATCATGCAAAGGCAACTCTACCCCGAGTCTGACAGCTACTTCATGAGAGTTTGTTTTTTAGCCGCTAAAAGAAGCAACTGCATGAAACAGCCAGTGGGAGCTGCAGTTGTAGTTAACAACCGACTCAAGTCAACAGGGTACAACGGATGTCCTTTCAGAACCAAAAACTGCTGTGAAGGAGGCTGCAAAAGGTGCAACGAAGGAGCTCCAGAGGGCACTAGGTTGGAGGAGTGCCAGTGCTTGCATGGAGAGTTAAGTGCTATACTAATGGCTGAGGACTGCCGCAACGGAACGTTATACACAACACTGTTTCCTTGTTTGAACTGCACAAAAAACGTTATTCTAAGCGGCATAAAAGAAGTAGTGTACTGGAAAGACTACCACGCAGCTGAAAGCAAAATTCTTTTAGAAAGAGTAGGAATCAGAACTAGAAAGTGTTTTCCTTTTCCTCCTAAAGCACTTTAACTAATACAGTTATTAAGAGTCTGTAAAAATATTCAAAATGAAGTTTGAGTTTTCTCTTCCTCCTTCAACTTCAGAACAAACAGAACTTAAAAAACTAGGATTTTCAGAGTCTGACTTCGAACCGACAAACGCTATTAAACTCTCGTCTGACCCCGTACCTTTAGCTTCACTCAAAGAATCCCTTCAGTGCTCTATCTGCCACAACATTATGAAGGAACCTGTCATTTCTAAAGTCTGCTTCCATAGTTTTTGCAAGGACTGCATTTTCAACTTACTAAGTAATGAACCTGAGAAAGTTTGCCCTTTGTGCCAGTATCCTATTTACTCGTGCAAGAACCTACACCCTAATTCTTTACTACAACAAATCATCGGCAAAATAACCCCTAGTGCCGACTTCACTCCTCTTCCCAAAAAGAGGCAAGCCAGACAACCTAGTGTTGAAGTCCAACTCATCAAAGACCCTTTGGACGACAACATAAGACAAGTTCCTTATTCTTTTATACACCTTCCGCCTTCTTTCAAGCTTTCTAGTCTTTTAAAGGTTGTTAAGCACCAGCTGCCTGAGTCTAACCCTAAAAGGTTCTTGCTGGACGGAGATGCCCTGGACCTCCAAGTTACTTTAAGAGATCTTGCTGCGGAAGAAGACTTCTTGCAGATATACTATAGTTCAATTTAGGCATTTTGAGTTAATTTAAATCTGATAAGAGTGAATATGCTAGCTATTAAAAAAGAGCTAGAAAAAGCACTTACCAAAGCAACTCAGTTAGCTTTCCCAGTCAAAGACCAAGCAAAGGTAAAACCTAAGTCTGCACTTGCAGACTACGAGTGCTCAATTCCATCCCAAGTTTTTAATAACTACAAAAAAGAACAAGTAACTTTTGGACTTTTTACTTCTAGAGAAATAGCAGACGCTATCTTCGTAAACGTAGAAAAACAGAAGTACTTGCAAAGAGTAGAAATCTCTGTAACTGGAGACTTAGACCTTTATTTAAAGGACTCTTACCTTTTAGAAGAAATCAACTCTATTTTGCACAAAAGAAGAATCGAAGTGGCTGAAACAGCTCCTCCCAGCCACATAGTAACTGTAGGACCTGAGTTTGGTCAAAAGCCCAACTTGTTCCACCTAAGGCAACTTTTGCTGTGCAGGTCACTTTTTAGTTGCTTTGAAGTGCTTAATGCAAAGGTTCCTTACACAATGCTTTGCTATGATGTGTCTAAGCCTTTGTTTGAGTTTTTCTCGCAAGGAAACCATGACTCTTACGAGCTAATTGGTAACGCACTCCAGTCTCCTACTTTCTTTCAAGAAGTTAAGTTCCAGATTTCTACTGAACTGGCTAAACTCAACTCGTTAACCAAAGCTGAGTTCAGAAAAGAATTCACCTCTGACTTGCTGAATCAAACCATTGAACACCAGTTCTCTGAAAACAGATCAGAAGTCACCATGAAGAAGTTCTTAGGAAGCAACTACAAGGAACTAGAATTGCTTGGTAAAAAGTGGCCTTGGGACTGGTTCCACATCATCAAAACTTTTAACTCATCCTCAACAAGTAAAGTTATTCAGTTCTGCAAGTACTACGAAGACTCAAACCTCCACAAACTGCAGAAAGCACTTAAATCTTTCGACCCAGGCTTAGTTTCAAGAACTCAGTTTGTCAAGGTAGGCGATATCTTGTCCTCTGAAGGCAAACTAACTAACTGGCCTATTGAGCAGATACTTGACTCTTTAGAAAATATTGGGCATTACAGAACAGCTATGTGTTACGAACCTTCCTACTCCTCCAAAGCTGCTTTATTTTACTACATACTCAGGAGACTCCAAGTGTCTACCTTCCACATCAACATTGACGAAGTCTTTGCAAAGTCCTCCACTTCTTTGTTCGGGCCTTTGGCAGCGTTTAACTACTGCAACTCTAACTTGAGCCAACTAAGCTTAGAAAACATCCAAGAGTTCAAACCTCAAGACTTCGAAAACCCTTTTGTAAGGTCCTTTGCAAAAGAAACTTGCATGTTTGCTGACAAAGTTGTTTTGTGCACAGAAGACTGTTCCCTGCACCACCTTGCAGAGTGGTTTGAAAACCTTTGCAAACTATACATGCGGCTCGAAAGGAACTTAAACCCCGAAGTCAAGCCTAAAGTAGAGTTACTACTCAAGATATTGACTGAACAAACTCTTGATATCTTTGGAGTGGACACTGAGAAACTTTACAGAAGTAACAAATAAGTTGTTTAAGTTATGGATTTAAAGAAGTCCTCTTTTTTCCATTAAAGCCTTCATAGTAGAACCAATCTGTGCAGGCGAACTCACTACTTGGGCACCAGCACTTTCTAAAGCACTGATCTTGCTGTCAGCTCCTCCTTTGCCACCTGATATGATTGCTCCAGCATGACCCATTCTTTTTCCTGGAGGTGCACTGATTCCTGCTATGAAGGAAACTACTGGTTTGTTTTCGGTGTTGTTTTTTCTAAGCCACTCAGCTGCGTCTTCTTCAGCGCTACCACCGATTTCTCCTATCAAAATGATTCCTTTGGTTTGTGGGTCGTTAACAAACCTTTCAAGAACGTCAATGAAGTTAGTTCCATTGAAGGGGTCTCCCCCAATTCCTACTACAGTTGACTGTCCCAAGCCTTCCTTGGTAGTTTGGTCCACAGCTTCGTAAGTCAAAGTTCCTGACCTACTTACAATTCCTACACTTCCAGGAACGTGGATGTCTCCTGGCATAATTCCAATTTTGCACTCGCCAGGCTTAATGATTCCTGGGCAGTTGGGCCCAATAAGTCTGGTCTTTCCTTGCTTGAGAGCGTCTTTGACTCTGACCATGTCGTGCTGGGGAATTCCTTCAGTGATAGTAACTACGAGGGGCAGTTCTTCTTCAACGCACTCTATAATAGCTTTGGCAGCAAATTTAGGAGGCACATAAATAACACTGGCCCAGGGGTCAACTCCTTCCTTGGCTTCTCTGATAGAATTGAAAATAGGAAGTCCAAGGTGGGTTGAACCTCCTTTCCCGGGAGTGACTCCTCCTACCATTTGGGTTCCGTATTCTAGGCACTTCTCAGTATGAAAAGTTCCCTGGGCTCCAGTCATACCTTGGCAAATTACTTTGGTATTCTTGTCAACAAACACTTTAGCTGTATGGCTGAAGAACCTTTTCATTTTTATAAATGCCTGTGCTCACTAGACAACAGTTGGTGCTTAAGTTAGCTAAACTAGGAAGAAAAGTTAACTTGTTAGGAGTAGACGCAGGAACTGAGTACGTAGGAGTGTCTTATGTAGTGGATGCTTTTGGAGAGGGGTCTCCATCTCCTTACAAAACTTTGAAGCTGAGCAAAGATGACTCTATGTTGGAGCTCACAGCTATGCTAAACTGTGTGGATGCTGGAGTGGTAGGCTGGCCACTAGACAAAAACCAACTTGAAACTGAGTCTTGTAAAACCGTAGACAACTTTTTAACAACTTTCAGTGACTACAACTGGGTCAAAGAAGACGAGTACAACTCTTCCCACGAAGGCAACAGTATCTTGTATCAAATAAACCCTTTTTTATGCCAAAGCAAAGACCTCCAGGACCAAGTAGCCGCCTGCATTATTTTACACAACTTTATAGGGTGGAGCAGAGACTTTTTGGCTCAAAAAAATGTCAGTAACTAAGCCTGCAAACCAGTCAAGGAATCGTCCTTCAATTCTATAATAAACATCCTTCATATTGCTTATAATAAATGCATTCCACGAAAAAACCCCGAGATTCTTTAAACTTTATGCCCAGAAAGCGCCCAAAAAATACCGAAGACTCTGTACATTTTGAGAAGAAGTTTTCTAAACTCCAAGAAAAGTACCTCGAAGAAGGACTCAGTCAGGAGACCCAACTTTTCCTAAGAAGAATCTCAACCAGTAAAATTATGCCCAGTGACGTAAGACACACTCCCCTTTTAAGGACTCTCTGCGAAATATGCAAAGACCTGCTTCTGAACGAACTAGAAATAGCTCTCTGGGCCTTGATTTTGGAAAAAGTGCCCTGCCAAGATACCTCTTTTAGCTTCCACTTGCTTTACTCAGCTTATGCTGCCAAGGTTTACCTTAACGATGAAATAACTTTTATTGACTACCACCTTTGTGCTAAATACAGTGACTTTTTCCAAAAGTACCAGGACTGGTTCTTAAGGTTCCAAACTAGTATATACGTTGAAGCTAAGGAACTCAACTCTAAGTTCCTTGAACTGTCAACTCCTCCAGCTGTACATGAATGCCAACTCATTAACTATAACTATTACGTCGACGACATCTTAAAAGCTCCCTCCAGCCAACCAGAAACCAAGGAAAACACTCCCAGCAAAAAACCCAAACCCTCTCCTAAAAAGCCTGAGTCCAAACCCCAAGAAAATTCTCCAGTTTTTCCTTACGACGAAGAATTTGCTCCAGAGTCCCCTTTAATCCCTGAAGAGTAATTAAACGGAAAATTTAATTGGATTCAAATAATTTAACCAAAGAGTCAGCTCCTCCTGACGCTAGCAAAGGCAAAGTTGGGTGGTTTGCTACAGCATGAACAGCTTCGTCGTACTTTTTGCGGTGCGCAGGAATTTCGTGTATGCATTGGTGCTTCCGTAAGTCCCAAGAACGCAAGCTTCCGTCGTGTCCCCCACTCACTAAGTACAGACCTGACTTGTGGATTGATACAGATGTCACTCCGTCTGTGTGGCCTACCATCTCTTTTACACACACATTAGTTCTTAGGTCAAAAAACCTAATTCGCTTGTCTTCGTGACCAGCAATTGCAAGACTGCACGTAGGGGAAGTAAGCAAGCTGTTGATTTGTGTGCACCCTTGTTCTTTTGCGAAAGGGACCCGGGCGTATATTCCTGTTTCTTTGTTAAAAATTGTGAGAAAGTGACTATTATAACCAGCTGCAAAGTACTCTAAGTCAGTCTGCACCCAGGCACAGGCTGTGGGGGTCAAGTCACCAATTAAGTTATACTTCTTCACAGGGTGGTTAGTCAGTTCAGAGGAGTCCCCAACCCCTGGCAACTTCCAAAGCATCACAGAGCCGTCAGCACTTGCAGACAGCATAGAGTCGCTCACTGGGTTGTGAGAAAGACTCCAAACAGCGTCTTGGTGGCCTTCCCAAACACCTACACAAAAATTTTTACCCCCAATGTTGGAGTAGGGATCCACCAATTCTGCAAAGGGTACTTCCCAAACACGGATGGTTCCGTCCTGTCCTCCTGAGTACAAAAGGTTTTCGTTGATTTCAGTGCCTCCCCAAGAGTACCCTCCGGTTAAAGCAAAGATCCCTCCAGAGTGGCCTCTTAAAGTGAAGTAAGTTTCAAAATTAGAGTCTTCGGATTCTAAGTACCTTAAGTCCCATAGTTTAATTGTACAGTCTTCAGAAGCAGAGGCCAGCACAGCTTCACTATTCAAAAAGTGCAAAGCCCTTACTCCATCAAAGTGAGATTTAAGTGTGGCTTTGGGTTTCCAAAGTTTCTTTCCAACGACACTTTCAACCAAAGAAGGTTCGGGGAAGTTACTTACGTCTTGTTCTCTCCAAACTCTAACTCTGGGTTTGGGCGAGTTTTTTTCGCACAAAGAAGATGAGCTTCCAAAGGACCTAGAAGGTTTGTGGATGGCTTTGAGAGTTTTGTCCTCGATTTCTTCAGCAATCATCCAGGGCGAATTCTTTTTGCGTTTTGCAGTGAATTCTGAGTTTCTGTGAAGAAAACTAGAGACTAGGTCCGAGTTGACTCGTTTGTGGCCTCCTAGCATCTTAGAGTAGCGGAACCTTTCTTGGCGCAGTGCGTACTCAAGCATTTTCACTCGTCGACTGAGTTCTTTATTTTCAAGCTCCAAGTCAGAGATCACCTCGTCTTTAGACTTAATGATAGCGTGGAGCTGAGCGTTTTCATTGAAAAGGTCGTGTTTTTCTTGTTCTTCAGCTTTGTGGTGGTCTTGCAAGAACTCCATTACTCCACTCCAAGAGTATTCTTTAGACCCTTTCCTATCTGACATTTTTTAATTAAGTTTAATTTTGAAACTTTTTGTCTTGATTCTTTCTTCGAATTCTTTGATCTCACTTCTGCCGCTTTCAGGTCTTTTACTGGCTTTCTTTGAAAAGGTTTGTTTTTGAGAAGTTCTTAAAAACCGCTCCATGCTGGTTTTGGCCCCTTTAAACCGAATATTTTCAGATGCTTTTTTTTGTATGCTGTTTAAAGTTCCAAATGGGGTGGAGTAAGTATTGGTTTGGGAAGTAAAGTACTTTGTTTTAACTTTTCTGTCTAAAGAGTTTAGCTTCGAAAAGTTAGTGCGTGTGATTTTTGCTTGGTTGGAGTTGGCAGTGCAGATACCTCTGGTTCTTCCAAAGCCTGAATTCAATTTATTTGTGTACTCAGTGTAAAAGCTCGAACGTGCTCTTATAAGAGGTCTAGTCTCAGCAGCAAAATCAACTGACTGGGCGAGTTTAAGAGTATTGAGGTCGAAGTTTCCAGACTTAGAGTCTTGGTAAGCAAGTGTTGGCTTATTTTGAGTCACTTCTGAAAACCCAGAAGGAAAGTAGTCCTTTAAGGACAGCTTGGTGCCCTTGAAAAGCTCAGAAGCTTTGTTGGAAGGACTTAAAAGGGGAACATGGTTTATCTGGAAACTCTTTGGAGAGTCCAAAGAAACTCCGCTGCGGAGTTTAGGTTTAAGGACTTTAGAGGGTCTTGTGGGTAAGCTATCCCCAAGGGTTAAGATAGACATACTATAAATGGCGAGTGAAGGCAAGAAGCTTTTTAAGTACTACCGAGACCTTTCGAAGCAAGAAGAAGCATCTAAACGACTCTTTTTCTACAGATGCAATAGGTGGAGATTCGACCCCTACGACTACCCTAGAGCCTGGAAGTCAAACTCGCGCGGGGCGTCCTCAATCTTCCGTTTTAGGTACATGTTGGGGATTTACTTAGTTTACAGGTGCTCCATTCACTACATCTTCCCTCCAACTCACTAAGTAACTCTTAAATTCAAATGGCATAATTAAGATGTTAATTCTAAAGCTTACAGTTTATTCTTTTCTAACTCTATAAGGGTACTTCTTGTCAAGTACAAAAGGACTTGAAGCCCTGGCTGCTCCGTTTAGGTTTTTTTGCTTCAAAGGAACAGGCGATGAGTCATGCGTGGCACTCGAAGAAGGAGTAGAGTGGCTTCCTTCTTCTGCTAAGAAGTTCTGCGTGTACACAGGAGCGTAAGCTTTGTTGAAAGAAGTGTTTTGTGAGTCTCGTTTGTTGCTGCTGACTCTGCTGCGGTAGCCTCTTTCAGCTTTGAGTTTTTCGTTTTCACGAAGTAAAGACTCTTTTCTTTTTTCAATGCGGTCAATCATGTCCTGGGCTTCGTTTTTTTGGTTGATCAAATGGTCTCTTTCTAAAGCCCACTTAGCTCTTTCTTTTTCGTGTTCCAAAAACACTTGGCTTTTGAGTTGGTCTGACTCTTTGACTCTGCTTTCGAGTTCACTTAGCTTCTTGCAGAGGTTTTCTTTTTCTTGTTTGTGGAACTCTGCCCACTCTTTGATTTTGGTTTCTTTTTCGGCTTTAAGAGCTTCCACTTCTTGAGTGAGGTTTTCTTCGTTTTGGAGCAGTTCTTGGATTCTTTTTTCGAGTTGGTCTGAGTCAGTGTTTCGGGTTTTCTTGTCTAGCTCTGTTTGTTCTCGGAGCTGTTTGAGTTCTTTTTCTAAGTATTTGTTCTTTTTAGTGAGTTCTTCAATGGTGCTTTGGTAGCTGCTTTGCATGTCTTTGATTTGGTTGCTGTACCTGTTTTCTACAGACTGAAGTAAGTTAGCTGTGGCACTTTCTACCTTAGTTTTGTCGTAACTTCCTCTTTTTTGGAGTCGTTCTAAGGCAAGTTCAAACTTTTTCTGGCTTTCGTTTAAGTCACTGCGAGCAGCGTCTCTTTGTTGAGTTAAAAAGTTAAACTTGTTTTCCCAAAGCACTTTGTCTCGGTCATAGGCAGCGTTGCAGTCTGCAAGTTCTCTTTCTAGCTTGGTTATTTTGTCTTTGAGTTCTTCTTCTTTGGCTGAGTTGGTTCCGTATGGGGAGTCACTTCTGTTAGTTAACTGGCTGTGGAGGTTTTTGATTTCTGCAGTCATTCTTTCTTCGATTTCTGTTTTCTTTTGTTCCAAAAAGGTAACTTTTTCTTGGAGTACAGCTTTTTCTTTTTCTAAACTAGTGATTTGTTTGTAGGACTTGTTTTGGGTTTCTTTGAGTTGTTTCTTTTTCTGTTCTAGTTTTTCTTCAGCTTGTTTTTTTTGGGTTTTGAGTTTTTCAACCAGTTCGTTGATTTCTTGGCCTGTTTCAGAGTAGTAGTTTTTTATTGACTCGTTGTACTTCTTGTTAGTTTCACTAAGGTTCTTTTCAAGGTCTCCGATCTTTCTGCTTTGGAACTCAATGTGCTGGTTAGCTAGGGCTATTTCTCGTTTGTAGTCGCTTTTCTTTTTGCTGATTTCGTCAGCTAACTTGTAGTTTGCTTGTTTGGCGTTTTCAAGTCTTTCCAGTAAAGTGTGTTTTTCAGAGTCAAACTGTTCTTTCATCTCTTGCATTTCTGTGTTTTGGGACTCAATTTTGCTTTGGAGTTGTTCGAGTTTGTAGGAGTAAGTGGCGTATTCTCGGTCTTTAAAGGTTACTTCTCCAGAGAGTTTTTCTATTTTGGAGAGTAAACTGTTTCTTTCGCTGTTGAAGTTCTGGATTTGGTTTTCTAAAGCTTGGTTGTGAGACAGTTGTAGAGAGGATAGTTGGCTTTTAGTTTCGTCTAAGTAAGCTTCGAGAGTTTGGATTTTTTGAGCGTCTAAAGCAGACTTGTGGTTGTAGTCTTGGAGTTCTTGGTTCCTGCAGTGCTGGACTTCGCGGAGTTCTTCTTGCAAGGCGTTGAGTTCTTCTTCGTACTGTTCTTGTTCGTCTCTGAGTTGTTGTTCATAGTCCTCCACCGCTATTTCGTACTTTTTATCGTTTCTTTCTTTGTCTTCTTTGTACCTGGCTTCAAGTCTGTCTTTTTCGGTTTCATAGTAGTTTTTGAGTTGTTCAATGAGTTTTTGGTGCTCTTGTTTGAGTTTAGAAACTTCTTGGGAGTGGACTGAGTTGAGTTCTTCTATGGAGTTTTCTAGTTCTTTAACTCGCTTTTTCATTTTGGCTTCTCCTTCTTCAGTAAGTAAGGTGTTTTCTGCTTGGAGGGACTTTAGTTGTTCAGTTAGTTTTAGTTTTTGGGATTTAAGAGTTGAAAAGGTTTCTTGGTACTCTTGGTTTTTGGTTTCAAGGTCTTTTTCAAGCATTTTCTTTTGAAGTTCCAAGTTTTCTGCAGTTTCTTTGAGTTGCGTCATTTCAGTTTGGAGGTGCTTTTTTTGTTTGTCGTAGTTAGTTTGCAGGTCTTTGTACTTTTGGTCGTACTCAAGTTTGACTTTGTTGATTTCTGCTTCAAGTTCTTCGCTTGAGATGTCTGAGTTCACGTTGTTGAAGGTGCTGAGCATGGCTTCGTGGTGTCTTCTTTCGTCTTCAAGGGTCTTTTTGGTTTCTTCGAGTTCTTGTTCTAAAAACTCGAGTTTTTGCTGAAGGATTGCGTACTCTTTTTGCGAAGCTGCTTGTAGGTGGTGGACTTGGGCTTCGTTGGCTTTGAGTTTTTCTTCGGTGTCTTGGAGTTTGGTTCTGAGTTTTTGGGCTTCGTCTTCTGAAGATTTTTTGGTTTTTTCCCACTCAGACTTGATGAGGTGTTCTTTGTTGTTTGCTTTGGACCTGAGACCTTTGACCTCTTGGTTGGCTTCTTCTAGTAGTTGTTTGAACTGGTTTTCTTTTTCTTGCCAAGCAGACCTTTCTTTTTCTATTTGGTTTTCGTAGTCGTTCAGGGTTTTTTCTAGGTCTGAGTACTTTTCGAGTTCAGCTTCTAGTTTGTTTTGGAGACTGAGAACTTGGGACTCGTACTTGGAGGTGATGTCTTTGATGGTGCCTTCGTAGTGCTTTTTTTGGTCTTTGAAGTCAGCGTTGTACTTTTTTTCGCGTTGGTTGACTTCTTCTAAAGAGTTTTCTAAGAACTTTACTTTTTGTTGGAGCAAAGCGATTTCTTGAGACTTTTCAGACTCTTCTTGGTAGACTTGTCTCTGCATTTCTTTGATTTGTTCTTCGTACTTCCAGTTTTTTTGCTGGGCTTCTTGGAGTTCTTTTTGGATTTCTTGTTTAAGAGTTTTGGTGTAGTCTTTCATTTCTTTTTCAATTCTTTCTTTTTCAGCTTTTGTGTCGGAAACTTGTTCTCTGAGGGTTTCTTCTCTAACTAGAGCTTCTGACTTCTCTGACTCTGCTTGTGAAGCTTTGGTTTGTAAGGCTTGTTTTTCTTGGCTAAAAGAGGTTTTGAGTTCTTGGATTTCAGTTTTGAGTTGGACTATTTTCTCTTCGTTAAGTTGTTTTTGAAGGGTGGTTTCTTTAGAGACCTTTTTAAGGAAGTGGTCAGATGCGTCTGAAACTGAGGTCAAACAAAAGTCCAGAAGTATCTCTTCGCGTTTAGGACCTAAAGGTCCGTGCTGTTTAACGAACTCCCTAAAAGAGTTAAGTTCTTTTTCGTAGTCACTAAAAGTGCCTAGGTCCCCTGACTTAAGTTTCCTGCTGATGACTTCGTAGTTCTCTTTGAGGAACTGCAAGTTGAGTCTTTGGCTTTCAATTTCGTTGTCAGACTTAAGATTGGTGTACTTGTCGTTGATGAAGTCAAGGAGTTTCCGAGCAGCTTCTTGTTTGTCTGGGCCCATAGCTTTGGAGTGGAACTCTTCCAAGGCTGCTTCTTTGGCTTGCCTGTGAAGCAGTTTAAGCTCTTCAGGGTCTAGTGGAAACCTTTCGTTAATCTTGTCAAATACTTCGCTTTCGTAGAGTTCTTCGCATTTTTGAACAGCTCTGAAGCACTCGTTTCTGGAAATGTAAGTCCAGGCATTTTCTATCGAAGGCACAGCACCGTTGTTGATTGCTGAGACGTAGGAGACAAGAAGGTTCGAAAGCATTTCTCCGTTAAGTTCCTTTCCGTTGAGTTTTTTGGGACGGATTCCTTCAAGAACTTTTTGGCGGAGCTCAAGCACCTGGGTGACAAACTCTGGCCTTAAGTCGTCTAAGTTTTTGCTTGAAAGGTCCTGGAGGTCGTCTTCGTTTGTGCTGGGCCTTACCATGGTGAAGCAGTCCCTGTCTTTGAAGAAGGTTTTTAGTAAGTTGCGGATTTTGTTTTTCTCTTCAGTGGAGTCAGAAAACCCTTTTTGGGGCATGAGTGCCCTGTCTAAGTACTCTTTGGAACTGATGGGGTTTTCTTCTTCGTCGACTAACTGCAAAGTGAAGTCCCTCACTACCCACAAAAACGCAGGAAAGTACTCAGAGAACTCTTCAAAAGAGTCTTCTTGTTTAGAGCGGACTTGGATGTGCTTGGTCAAATTGACTACAAGAGACAAACTTTGCAAAGCTTCCTCGTCTATAGAGCCCACGCTGTTATATATAAAAAAAGAACTAAGAAGCACAGCCAAACTGAAAACTCGAGTGTCGTGGTTGGAGTCTTGGTCCAAAGCCCCCAAGCCTTCCGTGTCAATCACCACTATGTTACATTTTTTGCCTTCGGAAGTTTTCCCGGGAATGGGTTTAGTCCACACCCAGAGTCCTTTTGTGCAAGGGTTTATAGAAGGGCCTACTCCAAACCCGTCACTTTGGTTAAGAAGAACCCTGTTTAACAAAAAGGACTTTCCTGTGCGGTAGAGTCCTGCCACTGATATCACGCCCAAAGGTCCTTCTAAACTTGACAAAAACTGAAGCGCTTCTTGGTTTACAGAAAAGGCTGAGTAAAGCTTACTTTGAGTTGAGTTGTTTAAAGAGATCAAAGGAATAGCTGACTCTTGGTAAGCGTAAGAACGCGAAGATAGTAAGGTTTGGCTTTCAGAAACTTGCGAAACTGTGTCGTCGTTGAAAAGGCAAATGCTGTCTGAGCCTAGTTCATCTACCATTTTAAAATTTGAATATGAAGGAGGGAACTTTACAGAGCGCAATAACTTAAACTTTGTTTTCGGATTCCAGTAACAAAAAATGGTGCATTGTCTTACGCTAGATGCAGCTGTAAATCTAAGTTCTGTGTAAGTAGTTAATTTACTAACAGTTATAATGGAGTTTATTCCGCAAGGGAAATTTCACCACCCCGAGATTCCTTTAAAACTCAAGATAAGGAGAGACACCAGTGTAACTCACACTTAGGAACTAAAAGTTACTTGTTTTTTATACATACACGAAGAAGAAATTTTGTATGTAGGTTTGAGTAACGGAGAAATCCACTACTGGAAAAAGAAAACCAGCGACAAAAACTTTAACCAAAGAGACTGCGACTTAGTGAACATGTCCAGAGAAAACTCCCACAAAGGCAACATAACTTGTCTGGTTTACGAAGAAAAACTCTACAACGGAGTCATTGTTTCTGGGTCAGCTGATGGGAAATTGAAAGTTTGGGTTAGAGACCCAGAAGGCAACTCTGACAAGTACAAGTACAACCAGTCCTTAGTAGAACACTCTGGAACCATACTAGCAGTAGCAGTTTCCTCTCAAATAAACATCATAGCTTCGAGTTCGACTGACAAAACTGTAAGGCTTTACAAGGTACAGCCAGGAAGGGAGTTTTTCATGTACCCTTTTTACATATGCTTTCAAAGCATTGCTCAAGTTTCCAGGGACATTGGGGGCATGGGAGTCTGGGTAAGTTCACTTATTTGGAAAGAAGGCGACGAGGTCCAACTTTTAGCTGGAGACAGTTTAGGCTGCATTAAAATTTACAAGCCAAAAAACCTTTGGAAAGAAAACCTCCAGTTTGAGCTTTCAAGTGACAGCCAAAACGTGCACAGACTCATAATTAGCCAACTCTTGCTGGTGCCCCAGGAAAACTTTGTGTTTAGTTTAAGTTATGACCAGTCTTTGAAAGGACTTGATGCTACAAACGGCAGTGAGTTTGTGTGTTTGTGGAACCAAAATAGATGCTTTTACACCTCAGCCATATGGGACATTACTAACCACGAACTCATACTAAGTGACGAAAGGGGCTATATAGGGGTTTACAACGTGTACCATGAAAAGCCCACGTTTTGGGGAAGTTTGTTCCAAGAAGAAAGGAAAATTATTGGCCTTGCTTTGCGTGAAGAAAAAAAGGAACTTGTAGTGGCTACTGAGACAAGCATAGAACTGTTTTACATGAGAAGAGGACAGAACTCTCAAGACATTCAGGGCCACGACGGGCCTATCATTAAGGTGCACGGACAAGAGGCCTACCAAATCCACAGGCTCCACTCTAACGATAAGCCTAGGTTTATTTCTACCTCTATGGACAACACTATAAAGGTTTGGAACTTCAGTGACTTAAGCATTTTAGTGTCGATGAACGCTCCACAACGTGCAGAGATCAGCTGCATGTGCTACTTAACTTTATCGAGTTTAATAGCTACTGGGCACGAAAACGGAGCTATTATGTTGTGGAACCCAGAAATCCAAGAGAAAATCAGACTGCGCTGTGAGCCTGACCAAGGCCACAGAAACACAGTAACTGCTGTGTCACAGGCTTACAGCAAAGACATTGAGTTTTTGTTGTCTGTAGACTACGACGGACTTATTTGCATTTGGGAGATCACTGAAAAAAACGACGCTTACAGACAAGCGAGTGAAGGATCCTCTGGAATCACAGTGTTTCCTTCTTTGAGGAACACTATTAGAACAACTAAGAACCGAAACATTGGCGAAAGAGAAACAGAACACGAGTTATTTTGTGTGATTTTTGACGAAAACAGAAGAAATATCTTAGCAGGAGGCAACTCTAGTGAGATTCAAGTTTGGAACATTATGAGTTTGGACTTTGTAGGCAAGTTAAGGGGGCACACAGACGCCATCAACGCGTTTGCTATAGAGCAGAACTTCCTGTATTCAGGATCCGACGACAAAACAATAAAAGTTTGGGACCTAGAAAACTTACTACCACTCTACACACTATCCAAACACACCCTTCCAGTAAGGGACCTTTTGTTCATTTACGAGTCAGGACACCTTGTGACTTGTGGGAACGACGGGAAAATAATTATTTGGAACACCCAAACAATGGAACCCGTGAAGACTTTTGAAAGAAACAACCACTTAAGCACCTTGTCTTTTCTGTGCATCCAAAACATCCTTTTAGTGGGTACAGAGCAAAACACAATTTTGACAGTGCCAATAGAGCCCTACTTAGGAAACATAAACGGAGAAGACCACACAGTGGATAAAAACAAAATCCACTTAGAGAAGAAAAAGAAGCAGAAACGCGGAGAACCTGTTGAGTTTGATGACGATACAAGGTCCATCCTCAGCGAAGAACTAGCAGAGGAGTACCCCGACCCTGCTGAAGAACTGCTTAAGAAACTTGTAACCAGAGATAAAAAGTAATAAATGCAAAACTGCGCAATCTGCCAAGAACCCAGTAAGTACAAGTGCCCTGCCTGCCAAACCAGGACCTGCTCACTGAACTGCGTGAACTCACACAAAGTGTTGTTTGGCTGCACAGGCACTCCTGACAAAACTAAGTTCGTAGGCATCAAAGAGTACGGAATCAACGAACTGCACAAAGACATGAACTACTTGCAAGAAATCACCAGGAACTCAGACCTAGCCCACAAACAAATAACCAAAATCACCCGGCACGACAACAGAAAGCGATTTATGTACTTAATCAACGAGTGCAGACAAAGAGAAGTTCCTTTCAAAATACTGCCCAAAATAATGTCCAAACACAACTCCAACACTTCTATGTTCCAAAAGTCCGAAGGAGTTATTTACTGGCACCTCGAGTGGGTGTTTGCTTCCCACAGAAA
Organism: Fabrea salina; assembly: GCA_022984795.1. Classification (NCBI taxonomy): domain Eukaryota; phylum Ciliophora; class Heterotrichea; order Heterotrichida; family Fabreidae; genus Fabrea; species Fabrea salina. Next base: position 95,380 of record JALIHJ010000006.1, on the reverse strand, counting down.
AGAAATCTCTGTGCAAACTGCTGGGAACTCTGAGAACGAATCCCTGAACACACACTTTGAAAAAGCTTTGGAAAGCTTTAAAACAAACCCTGAGTTCGTTTTTGAAGTCAGAAACGGAGAAAACAAATACAGAGTGCTTTGGCTGACTGGAAAAGCCAAAGTCAACGGCAAGGCCCAGCGGATCTTTGAAGAAGTGAGCCCTAACTACACACTAAGGGACCTAGTAGCTGTTTACGCAAGGAACTACGGTCCTTTGATAGAGTACCCTACTTTTTACTTCACAGTAGAAGAGTTCATAAGCTGTTTTAACCTTAAATAGTTATAGTACCAAGCTAGTAGCGCCTAGAACGCAAAACTTCATTCTTGTCGTAACGCCTAGCTACGAGTCGCCTTCTTTCATGAATAGGCACGTACTTCTTGAGCATGTCGTCGTTTTCTTTCTTATTGCGAATGTGGATGTTTTTGGATACTGGGTACTTAACTCTAGGCAGTTTCAAAGCCCCGTACTGTTTGCGGATGAGCTTGCTGTTGTTTTCCAGAGCGTACCTTTGAGGGCTTTCTTTTCTTAGACTCATAATGTCAGGACTGCCTCTTTTGGAAGAGTTTCTGGTGTAGGAGTAGGAGTTGTTCACTCTGTGGTTCAGTTTCTCAAGCATTGAAATCTTAGGAAGCCCTGAACGGTCGTGAATGCTTGGCGGAGGTTGGCTGTGGTTGTGCTTGTCGTCTTCAGGGTACTTGGACCTGGGCAGCATGTCTGAAAGCATGCTTATGTTTCTGGGCAGTTTGATGGTTCCTAGAAGGGAGGACTTTTCTTCAAAGCAAAACTCTTCAAAGTCCGCTCTTTCACTTAGTATTGGCAAGTTAAGTAGTTGCCCACAACTAGGTCTTTTTTTAGGGTCTAACTGAAGCATGAGGGCTACGAGTTCTTTGTAGTCGTTGGAAAACTTGTCTGAGAGTTTAGGGTACACTCCAGAGACTACTTTTTTGAAAAGAGCTTTCATGTTTTCGGCCCTGAAAGGAGTTTTCAAAGCAGCAGCTTCGTACATGACGCAGCCTAAAGACCAAATGTCCGACTTGGTGTCGTAAGGAACATCCTTCCAGACTTCAGGACTGGCGTAGTAGGGAGTTCCAGTTTGGGTGTGGAGCATTCCTTCTTTAGCTACTTTGGAAACATTCATGTCGCCCAACTTAACTTCGCCGTTTTCGGTGATAAACACGTTTGCGCTTTTAATGTCTCTGTGGAGTATGTTGAGGTCGTGCATAGCTTTGAGGCCCCTGGTGATTTGGCTGAACAGGTCTAGTAAGTAGGATTCCTCCATGTACGAGTTTTTGCGTTGGTGTTCAATTATTTGTTGGTAGAGGTCGCCTCCTTCGGCGTACTCCATAACTATACAAAGACACCGACTGTTCTCGTCGAAAAAAGCTTCTTTGTAGGATATTACGTTAGGACTGTTGATGCTTGCGAGCAGTCTTACTTCGTTGAGGGCATTTCTTTTTTCTTTTTCGTTGAGTTGTGTCATCCTGACCTTTTTCAAAGCGTATATTTGCCCGTCAGATATTCTCCTGACTTTCCAAACTAAGCTGTAGGCTCCTTCGCCTAGTTTTTTAAGTATTTGAAAATCGTGCAAAGACATTTCATTTAAATGGCGTAACAACTAATTTAAAGGGTTAGAATCTTGCAGTATTAAAGTGAGTTCTTGCATTTGGGCTTTTTCGTAGAAATTCTCCATTCCTCGTTCTTTGAGTTCCAGAATGAATTCGTGCTTCAGCCAGAGCCTGACTTTCTCCCATCTGTTTTTGCAGCAGTTCTTTGAAGGGCTTCTGCAGCACTTTGTTTTGAGGTTTCTGCAAACGAACCTAGAGTCGCTTTTTGAGAATATAAGGTCTATATAGACCTCAACAAAGGGTTCTGAGTTGAACCTGCCAAAGAAATCCCAAACGTAGGCTTGATCCTTTCTTTGGTTAGATAAATTGCTGCACAAGTATTGTGGGTCTGGAACTTCTCTTGAAAGGTTTTTAAGTGTGTTCCATAAAGCTCCTGATTCTTCGCTGCAGTAAGTGTGTTCAATAAGTTCTCCCTGTATTAACTTATTCATAACTTTTTTCAGACACTCAATTAATTTGCAACTTATGTAATCTAATTCAACTTGGCAGGAGTTCTTTTTAGAAGTGGTCCAGAAGTCTCTGAAAACTTCTTTAAATCTAGTGGTTCTTTGTCTTTTTGAAGGAAACTCAGTTGGACTCAAAGTCATACTTTCTACACCAGACCTAACTTTTTCTATGTCTGAAGAGCACCTTGAGTTAGAGATCGTGATTGCTTCACCATCGTAATTTTTCATATTAATTAAACTCAAAAATACAGAGTACTAGGCAGCTTGCACGAATTCTCATAAATAAAATTAACCTAACTGGTTTCTCATAGGGATGTTAGAGTCATCTAGCCGAGTTTGCTGATCAGTATTAGGATCCTTGATAACTGAGAAGATTTCATGATCAGAGGGCTCGTGGTATTCTTGGCGAATTTCTACTGGTTCTGCTTCGCGGGTTTGTTGATTTGGTCTTCTTTCTTCTTTAAGTTCCTTAATGAACTCATATTTAAGCCAATACTTTACTGCTTCCCATCTACCCCAGCAGCAACTTTGAGAAGGATCTTTGCAGCATTTCATTCCAAACCTTTCACAAAAAGATTCGCAATTCGAATCTAAAAACGCAAGGTCTATAAAAACCTCGAAAATAGGCTCTGATTCGAAGCTAGTAAAGAACTCTCTGCAATAAGGCCTGCTGAAGCTCCTGTAGGATGAATTACGTCCTGGTTCTGAATTAGGACTAGCTATATCTTCAAGGTTCGGAACGGCTGAGAAAAGTTGTCTTAGTTGACTCCATAACCTAGAAGCGTTTTCACTTTGGCGGCTATTTCTGATTAGCCTTACTCTTTGGGGTCCTTCTTTGAGTTTGCGCATAGCCTTTTTAAGTCCTCTAACGAGTCTTGCACTCAAGTACTCCAGCTTGATTGGAAGGGTTCTTGACCTAGACTCTCTACAAAACTCTCTAAAAACTTCATCGAACCTTGAATGTACTGTGGTTCTGACCCTTCTTGGCTCTGAATTAGTATTTGAGGTCATGGTGCTTCCCCATTCATGCGAGGTTGTGTTGCTTTCCCATCCAAACATTTATCTATTTTTTAAAACTAATTTATGTTAAGTTCTTTCCTAGTGACTCATAATCGCCTAGAAAGTATCGCAGTTCTATATTTAAAACTCACTCAAAACAACTTTATAAATGAAAAACAATTCAACATCTAGTTCTTAACTAAAATGGAAAGCAAATTCCCTGAATTAAGCCCGTTAGCAGAGGGAACATACTCACTTGAGACAGACCTTAGGCTAGGCTGGCGTCCAAAAACTCTAACTTGTGGAGGGCCGATACCACTGGTGTTTAGTCACAACCAACTGCCCTCTACAAGAGACTTACTTAAGTTTGTTAGGAACTCAGCTGTTTACTACGGGTTCAGACCTGCAGACTCCTACGTGATGCACAAACTTTTTTCAAAAGCACCAGGAGGGTACTTTTACAACTTTGAAAGTCCCTTAATTTCTGTTATAGAGCATCTTTCTAAGAAGAACCAAAGCAAACTCGAAAACTCAGGAAGGAGCTGGGTAGGCATGAGACCAAGTGCAGGTGAAGAGTGCATTCACTTCGATAGTTTTTTCGAAGGAGGCAACCTAGACAAGGCAGTCATAGTTAGCAACTCTGAGTACGACCTGTACATGAGAGTGGATGCAAACACTCGGGGTCACTACAAGTGGTTCTACTTCAAAGCAACTAACTTGTCACAAGACAGAGCTGTTAAGTTCAACATTGTAAACTTCAGGCTCAGAAACAACTTATTACAGCAAGGCATGCGTGCTGTGTACTACAGCGAGTTTGAAAAGGAATGGAAGCAGCTTCCTGAAGAATGCACTTACAAATTCAGCAAGTTGAACAAATTTGTGAGGAAAGGAACCTACTACATGCTTTCGTTCACTCACTACTTCAGAGAACAGGAATCAGTTTACTTTGCTTTAACGATTCCTTACACTTTTTCCCAGCTGAATAACTACTTAAAAGAACTCCCTGCAGAAGTTTCTGACTTGTGCCAAACCTTAAGTGGGGTTAAGGTTCCTTTAGTGACTGTGACCGATACAACTAAGTCAGATCAAGACAAAAAGTTCATCATAGTTGTAGGAAGAGTGCACCCTTCAGAAACAGCTTCTTCTTACGTCACACAGGGCTTCTTGGACTTCATCACAAGCGAAAAGGACACAGCTAAGCACCTCAGGAAAAAGTTTATCTTTAAAGTAGTTCCAATGAGCAACCCTGACGGAGTAATAATGGGCAACTCGCGGACTTCTTTCACAGGAGAAGACTTGAACCGAGTTTACTGTTCCCCAGACAGGATTCTGCACCCTGTTCCTTACTACGTTAAGCAGTTAGCTCACACTTGTGCCAAAACCAATAAAGGTTTGTTTTTGTTTTTGGACATACACGCACACTTCACTAAGAAGAACAGCTTTTTTTATGGACCTTACTTTCCCCTGCACACAAACAACTACTACTACGTAAGGATGCTTCCTAAGATTTTTAGTTGCAAAACTCCTATGGTTAGGTTCTTTTCCTGCAAGTTCAGAAACGAAAAATCCAAAAAGGAAGCTGCCCGACTCTGCATTTCTAGAGAACTCAACATGGTGTACTGCTACACACTGGAGAACTCGTTGTACGGCTACATAGACCAAGAGAGAAACACTATTTGGTACAGCATCCAAAACTACTTTAAAGTGGGGACTCAGTGTGCCAAAGCAATTGACGACTTTTACTATTTGCTTAAGTATGAAAGCCATGACTTAAGTAAGTCAGTCAGTCTCAAAGACTCAAAGTCACAAGCACAGTTAGCCAAAACTCAAAAAGCTTTTAGAAGCCTAAACTACTCAATAAGCGACTTAAAAAAAGTCATTGAACAAGAAAAAGTAGACTCCTCCTCAGAGTCCGACTCACAGTCTGAAAGTGATGATGACTTCCCTGAATCCAAAGACTTTGTTATAAACGCCCTCAAAGAGTTCCAGTCCATAATGCACAACAAAACCGCCTACAAGCCAGTTACTTCAAAGTCCACTGCTAGCATCAAGCAGTCCAAAAAGTATGCCAAAAGCAAAACTCCCCAGAAACTTAAGTCAAACGCTTTGTTGCCTTCAGTCCACAAAGAAAAGCTCACTAAAGACCATAGCAAAAGCTGCAAAGCCAAAAGCAACCACAAAAGGAAAAAAGCAAATGAGTTTTTGGAGACCTACAGCACCCCAGCAAGCACAACAATTGTGTTTCCAGCTTCACCTAGTAAACTCGAGAAGGACTCTAGTTTTGAGCACTTAGCTAAGAAAAGAACCTCTCCACACTTTGCAATAAGTTTTTACGGCGGCAGAAGGAAACTCACTGACAGAGGGGAGTTGCCTGAACCCGAAACTAAAAACGCTTGCTCCAGAATCAACCTGACAGACCTCATTGAAAACAAACAACCTACAAAGCCAACTCGTAACTTCAAGCACATCAGACGGGATGCAAAGTACCATAGGTTTGGTCCATTTCCAGTTATGCCTATTAATAGGAGTTAATGTTTAAATTAATCGAATTTGCTAAAAAAATTCTTATGGCAACAAAATTCAAAGCATCAAGGCACTCTATAAAATCCTTAAACGCAACGTCCAAAAGAAACAGCTTTTTTGGGAGGCAAGAAGAGTCTTCAAAGTCCTTTTCTTCACAGTGCTTTTCCGACTTAAACGTTAAAGACCCTACCAAAAGACACGACTCCTTTGTTATGAACCAGAACGGCGACTTCGACTTGGACCAAATTAGAAAAGAAATCATACAGAGAGGTGCTTCTCAAATGCAACGTGAAAGAGAGTTTGATCAGATTCTGGATTCTAACAGTGTGCAAAGCACTGAACCTCAAAGCAATCCCACTGAAGAAGGCACCGAAAACAACACACAAAACCAAAGAAGTGAAAATCACTTGGGTTTGTGGGAATGGTTGTGCTGCTCTAAGTGGTTGTGTCTATCTTAATTTGTTAATTATACTAACGTTTGTGGGAGTAAAGGGCTTTAGCAAGTAAGTAAGTGGGATTTTTAGAAGACTTGGACTTTATTTTTGAAAGTTGTCGGGTTCTAACTGTGAACTTAGAAGGCTTCATCTTTTTGAGGTAAGGCGATGAAAACACTTGGTCTTTGGGCTCTTCGTAGAGTCTTCCTCTTAGTGGGTTTTTCGAGTTAAGGTTAGTGTAGTACTTAGAGTGAATGCTGGGAAGAGTCTCTGAATAGTCGTTTTTTATCCTGTCAGATGACAGGGATTTTTTAGGTTCTTCTTGGTGATTATAAATTCGTGGCAGGTCGATCTTTACTACAATGTGATTTTCAGGAGTTTTGGAGTTTCTGCTTAAGGCATTGAGTTTTTGAGTTAAGCTTCGGGTAGGAGTTCCATTCATTATAAATTTAACTAAAAGATTATTGTGGGGAGACTTTGACTACGGGAGTGTTAGAGTAGATATAGTACCCAATTGTAAGGTAGTCTTTAAAGTTGTTGAACGCTGCAAAGCTGATGCTCAGAAATGCAATAGTAGTCCACCCAGTTAAATCGTTGTTGACTATCTGGATTATCATTTGGGGCAGTGTTTCTAAAGCCAGTTCGAAAGTCATCAAAGTAATCCAGACTTTATTAGACAAGTCTTGTTTGACTTCTGCAAGGAAAAGTATTGCAAAGCCTATGACCTTGAGTTCCCACAAAACTAAAATCGGAATTAAGCAAACTACAATTGCTAATCCTTTTTTGCCTCCACATTTGCAAGCTATTCCAATAGTCAGTAGGCAGTAGAAAACTGGAAGGATTATCAAAAAAGCCAAAGAAGCTTCTTTGAGGGCCTCAGTTTCAAATTCGTTAGTAAAGTAGTAAATCACGTCTGTGATTTCGTCTACAAACGATATCATTGGAACTAACAACTTGAAGTAGCTCATAAACCCTTTGAATTCTCCTCTGAATTTGATGTCGGGATTTGGTCCGTCAAACACAGTGTGATCGTAAGCTATGCAGATTCCAAGTTCTGTCCAAGTCCAAAGAAGCAAAAGCAAATCAAAACTCACACTTAAGTAATGAACCACTCCTGGGTCTGAAACTAGTGAAAGCTTCAATACTACCATCAAAATATAGTAAACAAAAGTCACTAAGAAGTAACCTGAACTTTTTTCACTAATTGAACTCCCAATGTAGTTTAGCATAAGTATTGAAATTTGCATTCTCTTATCAAGTCTAAAATGATACTTAGTCGATTTATCTTTTTTGAAGCAAATCAACAAGTTAAGGCAGCGATAAACCAAGAAGAAAACAAGCACCACAACTCCATAGTCAGAGAAGTGAGCGTACATGGCGTAAAGAGTAAGGATATTTCCTAAGTTCTTCAAGTATTTGTATAGCGTGGCTTTAAAGTACTCTTCCCCACTGAACATCTTAGGAATGCAAAAGTACACGTATATTGCAATGGAGGATAAAACTCCTGAGGCAACATCGGGAGAATCAGTAAGTATCACAAAGCACATGAACATGAATACTGTGTTATGGATGTTGAAACCCATAGCTATGTTTACCCGAAGTGATTTTTTTTGGTCTTTTTTAAGATAAAAAAACAAAGGGAACAGCCCGAAATACCAAGTTACCAAAAGAACGGGCGCTAAGAATAGGTAAGCCCCTTTGTGGTTATCAATTTCGGTTATCTTTCCAAAGATGAGGTAAGACAGGTATATAATAAGTTCATAGGAAACAACTAACACAAAAAGAGTAACAACAAGTGAGTTCTCATAGTTTAGGCTAAAAAGAACAACACTCAGTACTTTCAGAATGATTGTTCCGAAAACCTCAACTTTAAAGTTCAAACCAGTTTCTCCTTTGTATAAGTATATTGACTGTAAGACCAAAAGCGGAAGCACTGTGAACAACCCAAAAGGAATAACCCACAGGGCGTAGTAGTGCCCTGTAGGGTAATTGACTTTGCTGTCAAGCATCACCTCAATCCAAACTCCGTCTTCAGTAAGAGTTGTGGAGATATTAGAGCTTTGGATGCTGGAGGACCCGCGAAGCCACCAGTAGCAGGAAGAAGGGTCGCTTGGAAGCTCTTTTGAACAGATCCATCTCGGCAACTGCTGGCCTTCAAAATCATAGTTGTAAGGATACCCCTCTGAATAAGTTGCGGGTGCATCGCCATTTCCTGGATGAGTGCATGCTAGCCCTGTGTAAATCTGGTTTTCTATTTCCACGTTCAATGTATACATTGAATACTCGCCTTTATCGGAAACCATCAGGACGTTACTGCATGTTCCTGGCTCCCATACTCTAGAATCAAACTCATGGTATATTCCAAAGTACATTCCAAGGAAGATTGGGAATGATGCCAGGATGCCCAGAACTGGCAAGAGAAGGAAAGAAGTTAAGATGCACTTTGAAATGTCACCCATAACTTTACTTATAAATGTCTGTTAAATACTACTACAGGTGTAAGTAACAATTCAAGTAATTACACTAATTACTAATGAAGTAACCAGTCTCTACCTAATTAAGTTTACCTACCTAGCCTTTTTAATTTACTAATACCATAATGTACAGTTACTACCAGCATAAAAGGCACGAAGAGCAGCAGCACAAACATCAGGGCTCTGAAGAGTCATTACTCAAGCAAAAACTCAGACGCAGGAAAATCAACCAAAACCTAAAAGCTAACCAAGATAAAAGACTTAACCAATGGCTTTCAAGGAACCTCAGTGAAGGTTTAGTTACGACTCTGAAAAAAGGAGTTTTCAACAACTCCAAGTCAAACCAGCTCAGAAGTGGAGTAGAAAAGAACCCAGTTTCCTGGCACAGAAACTATAAACCCGGCGCTCAAAGAGCGCAGGAATCCCAAGAGTACTACAAAAGTATACTTGACACCAACCCAATTTCCCCAGAAGCCAAAAAGGCTATGAACAAAGTTCCGTCTTCTACTTTTTCGTACAAAAAGCACAAGCACGAATCCTTGATTGCATCAGTGAAGAACGGGTCTACTTACAGACTAGAACCCTCTTCTTCCCAAGCAACTAAAAGTTCCAAAGCTCCCTTGTTCAAAAACTACTCCAAGCCAGGCAGAGCAGATCCTTTTTGGAAAGACTTCAACAACTACAGTCCAGAACCCTACTTGAATGGACACTTAGAAGTTACAGACTACGTCAGAAAGGACAAGTCCAAAAGAAACATAGTGACTGGAAGCAAAAGGACTTTGTGGGAAGGCCTAGTTAAAAAGCTTGAGTCCAACGACACCTACTTTTCGAACTTGACTTTCCAGAACATCTTTAAGACCGAACCTAAGGTTTACAGGAAGTCAGTCGATCACATTCTAAGCAATGTTAAAACTTAGTAATATTTACAGTAACCCTTCTAGAGTAAACGATCTTAGCTGTACAATGAACCCAGGGTGAGGACTGATGCAGGGTCTTTTCTTTTTAACAAACTCAAATGCTTGTTCAAAAGGCACTTTGTACTTAGCCATTACGTAAGCAATCACTATGGTAGGACTTCTAGACACCCCTGCAGTGCAGTGAACCAGCACGTTCTTTCCCTGGGCTTTGGAGTCTTCTATGAACTTTAAAGCTTTAGGCAGGTACAAGTTGAGGTCTACTGAGGTGAAGTCTTTCATCCTAAGCTGCAAATAAGATATTTCAGGAAAAGTCTGGGTTTTTTCTTCAACACAGTTAACTACACACTTGATGTTGTGCTTCCTCAAAAGAAAAGGGTCTTGAGCAGCCTGGATGCTTCCTAAAAACAGTCCTTTCTCGACCTCCTGCAAAGGGCCTATAGCATCATAAGGAACAAATTCCTCGTTGTTCATATTATTTAATGGAAACTGGACCTTTTTCAATAGAGTCAGCACAAGTACTTCCAGAAGTGTCTCCTCTGTCTTCAGAAGTTAATGTAGAAATGACTTGGAACACCTCCAAAGAACTTGCCTCAGCTACTTGGGAAGTCTACTATGTAGTAGACACTGTAAGGAATCGCCAAACCATAAACTTGTTGGTTCTTGGTCCTTTTGAGTACTCCTGTGGAAGCCACTCGCTTAAAGTAACAGTTCCCAGCATAGACCCAGAAAGCCTGAACCTGAGTAAGTCCCAAGTAATGAACGCAGGGCTTCTAGTGTTTGAATTGAAAGAAAACGAAGAAAGCCTCGTTGCTGTAAATATGGTTGTCCAAGTAGTACAAAAAGGAGACGAACTTTTGAAAACAGTTTTTAGTCCAGTGGAGCAATAAGCCTTCTTAACTAAGTACCCATTTTTTAAACTAAGAGTTTCAACTCCTGAAACCTCACTCGTCTTCTAGCTTTTCTGGCACTTTTTATCAGAACACGCCAAGTAAAAATTGAGTTGATTAACCTAGCACTTAAACTTTAAAATGGAACAAGTAGGATCGAAAAGATCACGCCAAAAAAGCAACTCCTCTTCGGGAGAAAAGAAGTCAAAGACAGAGAGCGAAAAGGGCCAAACTGATGAGCAGGTAGCTTTACCCTCCGTAGATCAGCCCCAGACTCCCCCTGCTCCTATTCCTTTTCGGCCCAAACACTCATTTTTACGCCAACAAACATATAGAATGAAGAAAACGCGGATTTCGGAAGGAAGCAGTGAAGACAGCTTTGAAGGAGGCACGTACGTTGGAGGCGTAGGAGAAGTGGTATCGGGACTCAGGGCAGGCGACGACATGCAGGTCCTCCAAGGACTCAGTCAACTCAGTGCGGACCTTGCAATGGCCCACGAAGAAACTCTTGCTTCGCTCCCGCTTGACTCATTAATTCACTCACTTGTGCACTGTCTCACTATAGACTCAGTTCCCGATATACCTCTGTACGCTATTATTTCGATCACTAACATCATTGATTCGGTGCCTTCGGTTATTGGGTTACTAGTATCCGCAGGGGCCGTTTCTCTTTTGAACAGCAAGTTAATGAACTTCGAATTCGTAGATATGGCAGAACACTCCATAAAGTGTCTAGAAAAGATTTCGTACGAAAATGCGCCTGTGATCCTGAAAGAAGGGGCTTTTGAAAGCATGACTATGACTTTGGAGTTCTTTGAACTGGAAACTCAAAAGAAGATTATGACTGTAGGCTGCAACATTGCTAAGTCGTTGTCTGAACTAAGTTCTTTTAAGGAGCATGTGGCTTCGGTGATTCCTACCTTCGCAGGCATGCTAGGGTTCAGAGGCCAGGACTACATTGCCCAAAACGAAAGAGTCCTTGAGTTCTTTATGCTGCTTTCTGAGAGCTTAGTCAGAGTTGCTGAAAACGAAAGCGATCCTTTAGGGGTTCTTTTTGAAGTAGTCAGCCACCAAGAAATCCAAACCAACTTAATCCAACTGATTTCAAACGCACCTAGCTTGCTTCCCAAGGCCTTCAAACTGTTCTACGTCCTTTGTAAATACTCAGTTTCCATGTGCAACTGCTTCTTAGCGCAGAGAGGCACAGAAATCATCTCAGACACTCTTTCAGGCAACTCTCAGTCAAGCAACATGGTAGAAGCACTGAACCTCCTAGACGCCATACTACCTGGATCAACCCAACACGAGAAACTCAGGAACTTCCACGCCAACTACATCCAAACCATTTGCCAAATGATACTTCCCCGCATCATAAGCATTTACGAGCACTTCATAGACAAGTCAGCTAAAAACACAGTTCTCTCCATCCTGGAGAAACTACTAGCTATTTCACCCTCAGAAGTCACTACTCAGTACGTAGTTCCCCAAAGCTTCTCTAACTTTCTAGCTGAACTGCTTTCTTCTCACGACTTGCGGACCACTAAACTGGGCTTGGAAATAGTCAAGCAACTCTACGAAAAAGTGCCTAAACAAGTCTCTACAAACTTAGTGAGGGAAGGAGTGGTCTCCCGTATCAGAGACCTCAAGCGGTCAGAAGTAGCTAAAACTCTCCAGAAAGAAAGAAGGTTAATGCCAGAATTCAACTTAAGACACCTCATAGGCAGAGAAGACCCCCGCATGTTAGAAGAACTCATGATGAGTCTCAGACGAGTTGGTGGTGAAGACCAAGGCGATTGGCAACAAATCACCCAACTAAGCAAAGAGCTCCTTAAGAAGCACAGACAGTTCGAGTCCACACACGCACTGAAAGTAGCCAAAGAGCTCAAAAAACTCAGTCAAAAGCTCAAACACGACAGCGAAGAAATCACTGAAGCCTGGAGTGAACTTGCAGAGATCCTTCAAAAAGAGCACGTCAGTTCTTTTGAACTTGCCAATTCCAAACTTGCAGAAAGTGCCTGGAACTGGTTTACCAAAGCACCTAAGTTCGAGTGTCTTTTTAAAAGACTTGATTACTTTTTGAAGGTTTTTTCTCAAGTAGACTCTGAAGGAAAAACTCTGCTATCGAAGCTAGTAAGCTTGTTGCTGGGGTCGAGCAGGTTCATTCAGAACTTGGCTCCAAACAGGAACGTTCGTTCTAAAGTGCGCCTTAACTTTGTATATTCCCCTTCTGAACCCATTAACTGCCAAGAGTTCCAGTTAAGGCACTCATTCTTCTCACAGGTTTCAAGGTTTGCTTTGACTCTGAACCCTTCAGTTACTTTTGAAAGTTTAAAGTCACAACTACTCAACGTAAAGACCAAAGAAGACCTTCAGGTGTTTAAAAACAGCTTCAGGCACCCCGAAGGACTGTTTAGGAGGCTCGAAGAAGAGGAAGTAGTTATGCCCAGACAGCGCAGGCAAAGCGATGCACCTACTAACTTAGAAGTAGTTATGCTTGTAGGAGGCCAAGAAGTCTCAAACAGCGTACTTGAACTGGGTGAAGAAACAATTGTGAACTTTAAGTTTGCAGTCCGAAAAAACCAGGAAAGTCAGTTTTTGTCTGGAAAGAGTTTTTACGAAAACATACTTAAAGAAAGCTCTAAAGTAGGCTTGGACCCCAAGGAAAAGGTTTACCCCTACTTGAGACTGGTTAAGTTCCTGTACCTCCTAAACCACTTGCTTCCCAATCTAACTTCAACTAAGTCAGTTCTTTTCAACTTTGTGTTTGAAAACTCAAACTGCGAAAAAGTCCCTGAGTCTGCTTTCAAGTCCGCTAAAATCAGTGGATTGCTTTCAAAGCAACTCCAAGAGTTCCCTCCTAACCTGCCAGTTTGGCTCAGGAACCTTTCAAGGCACTGTGGGTTTTTGTTCCCTTACAAACTAAAAGCTGAAATGATACAAAGCACTGGATTCGGAGGTCACTTTATGGACAGGATGATGAGAGGTGGCAGGGTCAAGCAAAAAGTCAGAGTGCAACGTGAAAACATTTTAAAGTGCGCTTTGCAGGTAGTGGGTGACTCGCGCTTGCTCAAGCAAGGAGTTCTAGAAGTAGAGTACGAAAACGAAGTTGGCACTGGGCTTGGACCTACTTTGGAGTTCTACACTTTGATTTCAAAAGAAGTTAGGAAGCTAAGCATTTGGAGGCCAGATACTCAGAATGGGCTGTTTCCGTGTCCTTACAAAGTAAGTTGTCCTAAAACACTGGACTACTTCACTTTCCTAGGAAAGTTTGTTGGAAAGGCTTTGACTGACAAAAGGTACGTTGACTTGCCCTTTTCACCTGCTTGGTGGAAACTAGTGCTTAAAAAACCAGTTACTCTTGGAGACGTGGCCTACGTAGACACCCAACTCCACAAAACCCTTCTTGAACTGCAAGAAGTCACCAACCGTAAAAACTACATCACTCAGAACTACCGCAAGTCCCAAAGAACTCAGTTACTTTCCCAGTTAACCTTTAAAGGAGCTCAGATTGAAGACTTGTGTCTCAGCTTCACTCTGCCAGGCTACGACTCAGTTCCTCTAAAAAAGACTAAAGAAACAGTTACTTTGGAGAACTTAGAAGAGTACTTGAAACTGGTCGTGGAACACACTCTTCTGCAGGTGCCTCAAGCACAAGCTTTCAGAAAAGGCTTGGAAACTTTGTTTCCATCCAAATTGCTTGAAACTTTCCTTGAAGAAGAAATTGAAGACTTCATTTGTGGAGGAAGCCATGAAAAGTGGGACTTAGAAACGTTAAAGGCCCAGGTTGTGCCTGCCCACGGGTACACTCACACTTCGCAGACTTACTTGGACTTGTTAAGAGTTTTAAGTGAGTTTTCAAAGGAAGAACAGCGGTCTTTTTTGCAGTTTGTCACAGGAGCCCCAAGACTGCCTTTAGGGGGCTTCGAAGCACTGAACCCTAAACTCACGGTCGTTAGAAAGGAACCTAGCATGCAAGGACACCACCCTGACGAGTACTTGCCTTCTGTGATGACTTGCCAGAACTACTTGAAGTTGCCTGAGTACTCCACTTCTGAAGTTCTCAAAAAGAATGTAACCTACGCTATCCAAGAAGGCCACCAAGCTTTCCACCTTTCTTAACATAACTGGAATATACTTCATAATTAATTAGTGCTTCTTCTTAGTGTTTCTGTTTACTTTCTTGTGTTTTTTGTGGGTTTCTTCCCACTTCTTTTTCGAAAAGCCAATTTTGGTGTCTTCGGACAAAAGCTGGTCTACCAAAGGTTTCTTCCTAGTGGACTTTTCGAGTTGGGTGGATTTGGGTTCATCGAATCCTTTCTGCACAGTTCCTATTTGGAAGAACTTAGGGGCTTCTTTGAAGTCGTCCTTTTTGTAAAAGCGTTTGGGGTCGAGGTGTCTGCGGAGCATCACAGCTTTTAAGTCGTTCTCGACTTCAGGAGTCATCACGGGGCACTTCATGTGGAACCACCGGGCCCCGGCATCCTGGGGTTCTTGTTTCTTTTTTGGCTTTTTTTGTGTGAGAGGAGGAATTTTGTGTTTGAATTCGCCCTGCTGTTCAGCTATTTGGTAAAGAGTTGCTTTTTCTTGCAAGAGTTTCTGGACTTCTTTTTGCTGGACGTCTTCAGGGAAGCCCTCTACACTGGGAAACAACGAAGAAGCTCCTAGGAGTTTGTCGAGTTCTTTGCTGTGCAGAGTCTGGTAAGATGACTGGTCATTTTCTTCTTCGAGCATTTTTACTAAAGATACACTTATAAAGATGCCTAAAGTGTCACAAGTCAAAACTCCTAAATCCCTTACTACAATCACTTCACAAACACCCCTTTCACTATTGCCAACTAAACTCAAAAAGAACCAACGCGCAGGACTCCACTTTCCAGTGTCCAAACTCCAAAACTTACTCAAACAAGCCAAGATTTCAGACAAAGTTAGTTCTGAGTCAGCTGTGTTCTTGAGTGCAGTCATTGAGTACTTGTCTGCAGAGGTCCTTGAAATAAGCGGCGAAAAGTCCAGACTAGACCCTAAAATGAAACGGAGAAAAAACCCCAGAATAGAACCTCGCCATATTTTTTTTGCTGCCAAAGAGGACGAAGAACTCTACTCTTTCTTGGGCAAACAAGTCATCATACCCTCAGCAGCAACTTTTGTATAGTAAATATAATAATTACCCATGCACAATTTTTCCATTACTAATGATCCCGAAACTCCTAAGTTCGGAACAATAACAGCTGCTTGCTTCCGAACTAAGTTCAAAGCCAAACGTACAAGCACATGTCCTTCCACAGCAACAAGCTCAGTATCCACAACGCGGGATTTTCACGAATATTGGCACGAAAACGAACTAGTATCCCCAGTTCCTCACAAGCCCTCAGTGAGGAAGCCGGTGGCTCCAAGTTTTCCTCCTTCTAAAACAGCCACTCCAGTTCAAGACCAGCAACTAGAAACACAACTCACTAACTTATTCTCTACTCATGGAAAAAGACCCCGCGAAGAAATCTGCATGAGTCAGTCCAAAAAACACAAACAAGCAAGCACTGCCGTTGCCAGACTCAGTGTAGAGATGCTTGACGAACAAGTGTCTTGTTACTTCAGGTGCTACAAAGAAGAACAGGTCGTAAGACTCTCTCAACCCTTCCAGCAGATGGAAAGGACTATGAACGTTTACGAGTGCGACGAAGACTGCCCCACAGACTTGGCCCAAATCCAGGCTTGCGCTTGCTTCTTAGTAGACGACTTGGAACAAGCTTTTCGCAAAGAACTAGGTATCTAATTAATCAGGTAGGTCAGACCTTAGTTAAAACTTTAAGGCGTGGGGGTACATTCCGTTCCTCAGCCTGAACTTAGTAGAGAGGTACTTCTTAACTAGGGGGTCTGCTATCTTTCCAATGATCTCGCCGTCCAACTTCTTTTGGGTGTTTTTCTTGAACTCAGGGACTTGCTCTTTCTTCTGCTCAGGAGCGAAAAAGGCTTCCTCTGACTTGTTTTGCCTCTTCTTTTCCTTCTTGAAGTACTCGTCTGTGATGCTAGAAAAGTCTGCGCCTGAAACATCTACTTTAGTAGAAGTTGGAATTGTGTAGGCCTGTGGAATGCGCTTTAAGGGAACTCCGTTCAACTTATAAGGTCCTGTGACTAGTATGAGTCCAGACTCTAACTGTTTGAGGAAAACCACTCGCTTCCCAGCGTTTTTTCCTGCGAGCAAAATCAAGACCTGACCCGACTGAATTCCTCCTCTGAGACGTGTGGGGTTATTTTCTTCGGGTTTCTTTTCCTTCTTAGTGTCTTCAGTGGGGTACCACTTCACCATTTATTATCCACTCCTTTACACATTATACCTTATACGAAGCGAGGCTACATGTTCTTGTGGAATCATAGACAGAAGTTTGTCTTCTGAAAGCTTGAGGATGGAGATTTCTTCTTGGAGGTCTTCATGCGAAAATTTCAAAATGAAGTAACCTGTGCCTTTAAGGTGCTCTTCGCACTCTGGGTCTTCGATGTCTGTAGTGTGTGCAAACTTTTCGTTAACTAGTTTTGAAAGTAACTTTGGGTTCCGGCATGTGGCTTTGCGTTTGGAGCAGTAAGGAGAAATAAACCGAATTCCGTCTTGACTAGGCCTGTACAAGCACCCCTCTGTGCCTTGTTTGGACTTGTGCCGGGTAAACACCTTAACTCCTAAGTTAAGTATTTTGAGGCTTTTGCGGTTGTCGTGGTCTATTAACCTTTTGACGTTTGGCGAAATTAGGAATATGTTTCTTCTGTGTTTAGTGGATGGACAGTACAGAAGTTCCCTTGGAAGTGACTCAAGTCCGTAGTAGTCTTTGATGTTCATGTACTCAAGACTGTCTTCTGGAAGAACTGTGTACTCGGTTTGGTCTGACCTTGTTTTTTTGTGTTTAGGTTCTTTAAGCTCCTCTTGGGGTTCTGTGGGTGTTTCTGTTGCAGCTTGTGCCACAGGCTCTGTTGCAGGCTCTGTTGCAGGCTCTGTTGCAGGCTCTGTTGCAGACTCTGCCATAGGCTTAGTCATACTAGGTCCATGCTTATACAAAAGTGCGATGTAAAAGCCTCCTGTGTTCTGGTCATGTGGAAGAATCCTAATTGTGTTTACTATGTCTTCAGGCACGTCTACAGCAAACATAGAAGGTTTGACGTTTTTAAAGTTCTCAGGCACTTCTTCGTAAGACCCGTACTCAAGAAAAGCACTCTCTGACTTGTCTTTGGCGTTGCCCATGACTTTCCAAGACTTCAGACCTCTTCTGTAAACCAAACCAGGACAAGTAGTTTCTAGTAGTTCTGGCAAATTAGCTATTTGAATAGTATTGCTGAACTGCTTAACTACTTCACTCACTACAGCTTCGTCCTCAATAGGGTTGATCGAGCAAGTAGAGTAGCAAATGTAACCTCCTACTTTGCACAGAGACACTGCTCTCTTCAGTATGCAAACTTGCAAGTTGTGCACTCCAAGTCCGTCTCTGAGTTTCCAGTTCTTCCACTTCTTAGGAATTTTTCTAATGGCTCCGTCGCCTGAGCAAGGAACGTCACACAACACTCTGTCGAACTGGAACCTGTCATACCTGTGGCCTATTCCTGGGAAGTTCTGGGCTTGGTGGTTAATCACTGCCATGCAAGAGGTGTTTGCTCGCTGGAGTTGGTGAATCAGCATGTAAGCTCTGTTGGTGTCTACGTCGTTAGCTACAACTAAGCCTTCTCCTTCAATCATTTCTATCATCTGGGCAGTTTTGGAACCAGGAGCAGCGCACATATCGAGCACGTCCATGCCCTTAGACAACTGGAGTACCAAAGGGGGAATCATACTTACTAGTTCTTGCCTTGTAAGCAGCCCTGAGTCATTAGCTTTTTGAATCCAACTGTGGACTTGCTTGACAGGTTCGAGTTTTTTGAACTCTTGGCGATTGCTGTTGATTTGCCAAGCCAAGGAGCCTGGGAACCAAGGGACTTCTTTGGCTTCAAGTCTTTGTCCTTCCAAAACTATTTCAGGAATGAACTGGGGATCCCTTAGCTTTTCTATGAGTTTTTGGTAGTTTTGTTGGTTGGGGTTGATTCTGAAAGTGACTGGTAAAGGCTGCTGCATGTAATGCCAAAATTCATCAAAGTCAGAAACACTCAGTCCCAAAACTTCTTGGTAGTACTGCTTCATCAGAGGGTTCTCCCTTATTAGTGTGTAGTCTTTGTCGTCTTGATCGTATTTTGTCTTCTTGGTTGGTTCCATATTAATATTAAGCTAGTAAATAAATGGGGTCGGTGAACAAAGCTTTAGTGGGCATGTTTTTAACTGTAATGCTGACTCATTCCCTGTACTCAGTCATAGCGCCTTTCTTTCCGCAAATAGCTGCCGAACGTGGAATTGGGGGGAGTTTTGTTGGGTGGGTATTTAGCTGTTACCCAATTGCTGCGGCCCTACTATCTCCAGTTTTGGGACTTGTAGTGAGTAAGTTAGGTCGCAAACGTGTGTTTTTAGGAGGAGCGGTCATTGTAATCCTTTCGGGTTTTTCATTCGCGTTGCTACCATTGATGTCCGATTTCTGGTTCAAGTTTTTTGCACTGTCCTTAAGGCTCATTCAAGGAGCAGGGGGATCAGCGCTGGGAACTGCTTGCTTTGCAATAATAGCCAGTAACTATCCGGACCAAATGGAAGCTTTGATGGGAATGCAACAGACAATGACTGCTGCTGGGATGATGATTGGGCCTATACTAGGAGCTGCACTTTACTCCTACGGAGGCTTCACCTTTTTGTTCGTCTCCTTTTCCTGTGTGTTTTCTTTGTTCATTCCTTACGCTTGTTACTACATTCCGAAAGACAAACCTTACGTTAAGCCTTTGTTGGAAGTTCAACTTAAGCATTTGATCGACCCTGGACTGTTTACTGTAGGAGGAGTTGTTGTGCTGGCTATGATTACTATGACTTTTACTGAACCTGTGCTTTCAGAGCACCTTTTGTCGTTTGGCGTCTCTTCTGCACTCATTGGGTTGTTTTTTACGATCCCCACCGTACCCTACGTAGGGGTGGTGCTTTTCATCAGCAAGATCCCTGAGTCAGTTCCTAGGAAGCACTTAATGGTCCTTGGAATGGTAATTAGCTTTATAGCAATGCTGCTTTTGGGTCCTTGGAAGGGCTTGTACCTACCCCACAACTTAGTTGTGGTGAGTTTGGGCTTAGTAGTTATGGGAGTGGGGCTGGCTTTTTCTATACTGCCTTGTCTTCCTGAGCTAGTTAAGATCGGGCAGGCAAAACTACCTGAGCACAACCCTGAGCACGTAAGTGACGCAGTGTCTGGGTTTTTGACTTTTTGCTTCTTTGTAGGCGAAATTGTAGGCCCTCCTTTAGCAGGGTTCTTAAGAGACCTTTCAGGGTTCGAAAACGCAGCTGCTTACACTGGAGGGCTTGACTTAGTTTATGGTTTTATTTTTATGGGAGTTACAAAGTTCTTCATAGACAAGAAGTACAAGAAGCCAGAACCAATCCAGCAGGAACTTGTAAGCACCAAGGAAACCTACTACGAAATGAACGAAGAAGAAGTTTAATAACAGTAAGTTAAAGGGCTTAAAAAAATTTATAGCTAAAGTTAAGAGTCACTGGGTAGTTGTGAAGGGGACAAGTGGAGAATGATTTCTGGCTCTTCGGTGCACGAGTCTTTTAGTAACAGAAAGAACTTAAAGTTCTGTTTGTAGTCGTCGCAATCCAGTATAAAGGCTTCTGAGAGTCCTAGTTCACTAAGGGTTTTTTGTGAGTTGTTGGCATAGTGTTCTATTTCGTCCTCTTCTAAGCCTTCTCCACTTTCATAGAGTATTTGGCTTCCGTAAACAATAGAGGGTTCGAACACACTAAGTTTTTCTTTTAACAAAACTAAAACTTGTTCAAGGCTTACGCTAGAAAGCTTCCCCCTGAAAGTCACGTTAGCCTTAGAACAAGCGTAACAGTTGGGGTTGGGGCCCATCACTGAAGATGCCATGATAGGTCTGTCTCCTTTAGCCTGGGTAATCCAGGCATTTTTAGGAGGACCTTCGTTTAAAAGGAACTTTATAGCTTGTACTACTTGGAGTGCAGCTGCTACTGCATTTGTAGTGGCGACTGCAGGCACAATGTTTCCAGCTATTTTTTTGCACTCAAACACACTTAGCATCTGTATGTCAAAATTAGCTGACCTAAGGTTACTTGCAGCTGTAACAAACTGCATAGAGAGTTGGTCGTCTTTGTCAAAGGAAGCAGGACTTCTGGCTTTCAGTTTCTCGAAGCAAAACAACAAAGCACTTGTGCAGGTTTCTACAGAGGGTTCTGAGTATTCCTCCATCAGTTGTGGTGTTGGTTGAGTGAACTCCAGAGGCTTGGCTTGCTCAGGTAGGTCTTTTTTGAACAAGTCAAATAAGTGAGAAGTGTCTTTTTCTATGGAAAACAAGTCAGAAAGGTAGTTTTGGGAGTCTTGCTGGCCGCAAAAGGCTTCGTAAAGGTACTTAGCCCAAATCACGCAGTGGACAGGTTTAGTAGGTGTGGACCTAATCGTGCACACAGGGTAAGTTTTAGGAGTGTTTTTGGGTTCACACTCGTAACAAGCAGTTGTTCCAGGAACGTGGACGCTGACCTGGCCGATCTTTCCCTCTGTGCCTGAGTCGATGAAAGGGATGTTTACTGCAAGACAAACTCGGTTAACGTACCTTCTAGCTTCGAGGTTGTCAAGCGCGTTAAGAACTACTTTGAAGTTTTCGAAAAAAATAGTTCCTAGGTCTGTGATGTTTTTGTACAGAGGCTTGATGTTTAGTTTCGAGTTCCAAGCCAGCAGCACAGAAGCAGCTACTTCTGCTTTAGGCAGTCCGATGTGTTCTTTCCTAAACAAGAACTGGCGGTTTAGGTTACTTTTATCAATAGTGTCGCAGTCCACCACTGTAATATCGGAAAAACCAGATAAAACTAGTATCTTGAGCAACTCACAGCCAATGCCTCCAGCTCCAACAACTAGAATGTTAGCTTCCATATATAATAATGACTTGGAAATTGTTCTTCATCTTAACATTACTAGCTGTTAGTCACTGTAAAAAACAACATTATAAAGACCTTAAAAGGAAAAAACAAGAATGCTCCAGACTAGAAGTCTGCAAGTTCGACGAAACAGATAACTGCTTGAACAGGTGCATTTCTGAAAGGTGCTTTGAGTTGGTTTACGGAGACGACCCACCAGAGCCTGGACAAGTCGACAAACAAAAGCTCAAGTCTTTTAACGACTGCTTGCGTAACGAAGACAGAGAAAACCGAGCTAAACACAGAGAAGACTTATAGCTAATGAAACGAATATTAAATAGGTTTAATGGAAAAAACTGAAGGTAAACTGCACGCTCTTAAAATCCTAGCTTGGTTTGGAGTCTTTACTTCCGTTTTGCTGTGCAACTTGCAAGTAGAGGGTGTTTTTGAGGTGCTTTGGCTGTACTTGGCTATTCCAATCTTATTAAGTTGCTTGATTTTCCCAGTACTGCTGCATATAGTGTTTAGTGTGTTTTGTCCAAGAGTGTCTCCAACTTCCAAGAACCTTACCTTGTTCTGCACCTACAACTTTTGCTTAGCAATAAGTGCTTTTTTGGTTCTGGGCAGTTTGCTTAAAGACGAACTCATAGACACCTACTGGGCAGTGGTCTTTATTCCAGTGTGGTACTGCTTAGGAGTTTTTGGAGTATTTGGGTGCTACATGTACCCTGGACTGAGTGATCCAAGTGTAGGTAAAACTAGACAAGCTAACTTGTTGGTTCTTTACTTCTTATGCCTCACAGTGTACTCAGTGCTTCTGGTGCTTTACTTAGACCAAAACTCTCCTAGTTCTTTAGCTATAGTTTACATTCCTTTGTTTGCGCTGGGCTTTGGACATATAGTAAGTTATGTAACTAGCAAAGTTAAAGAAAGAAGGAACCCAGACATTCCCAACACACCTATTCTCACTCTGGAGTTCTCTTTAATTAGCACTATAGTGCCTTTCTCAGTTATAAACGTGCTTGTAGCAACTGTAATTCCAATAATTCCAGACACTGTTATTTTCATCCCTATTTACAGACTGTTGCTTGCTTTGATTTACACCGAACAAAAAAACTACATGCGGAGAAAGTCGGAAAGGTCGCTGATTGACTAATAGTTCTTAACTATAATTAACTATGTACTAGCAGTAGTTTGAATGTGCTTTTAAATGCATACTCTGACTTTTAACCAATTTCTTCGAGCTGCTGCAGGGACCAAAATAGTGCCAGCCTTTTCCACAAAACGAGCAAAACTTTTTGCCACAGCCTTCACACAGAAGGTTCAGGGTACTCATGGAACTGTTCAGTACTGTTTCTAAGTGGGGCTTCTGACATCTGGGACACACTGCTTGAGGGTAAATAGTTCCTTCCATTTATTTAAATGTCTGTTTCAAACTCAGCATTACTTATGGGTGTTCCAAACCAGAGTAATCGGGGGGTTTTCATCGTCTTCACTAGGCACTACAGTCTGGACGTACTGGCCCGCTACTTTGTTTCCGTTCTTGAAGCTCCAAATGCCTTTGCCCTTAGGCATGTTGTGGTCAAAACTGCCTTCAAAGTGGCTTCCATCCCTCAGAATCCACTTTCCTTTCATAAGTTTTCCATCAGCCCAGTTGCCTACGAGTTTGGCACCACTTTGCTTAACTATGTAAGTGCCTTTGCCTTCTTTTTTGCCAGTTTTCCACTCTCCACTGTAGATGTCTCCATTTGCGTACTTAAAGACTCCTTCGCCTTCCCGCCTTCCATCTTTGAAGTAACCGTGGTACTCCCCGTTTTCATTAAAAGTCAATTTGCCGATTCCGTGCTTTTTGTCGTTTTCGAAGCCTCCTATGTACTTGTCTCCTGATAAGTAAGTGTAGGTTCCCTGTCCGTGTTTTTTGCCGTCTTTGAATTCGCCTTCGTAGATTTCTCCGTTCGGGTAGGTAGCTGTGGCTTTTCCTGTGTAGTTCCAGGAAGACTTGAGCTGGGACCCGTCTTCTACGATCAAAACAAACTCCTCTCCTTCTTCTGCCATTTATAACTGCTAATTAACTCTGAATTTAGCTTGGATCCACACTCGGTGCATTACTTGTTGTTCCTTTCGGTTTTGAATTTCTCTGTAGCAGTAGTTTATTTCTTGGCACTCAAACCCTTCAAAGAGCTGAGTAACTTCTTCTTTCAAAAAGTAGTACACACGGGTCCCGTCTTGCTTCAGGTAGAAGTTGTCTTTAAGCTTCTTTCCGCCTTTTTTCGCTAGTCTCACTTGCGCTTCGTCGTACCGCGCGTAGTCCCTAAACAACACCACTCCTCCGGCTTTCAACCCAGAAGTAGCGTTCAGCACAGCTTGTCTTTGGAGTTCGGGTGCTATTGCACTGATTACAAAAAGCATAGTGACACAATCTACTTCTTGGAACTTAGGGGGTGCTTGAGCTATGTCGCAGACGTCTGTGGTTATTCTGTGTTCAGAGAACTCAGGGTGGCTCCTGAGCAGAGATATTGCTTGGGAACTAAAGTCACAGGCTTGGATTTGCACAGAAGAGTTTGTTTTCAACAAAGGAAATATTGCGTTGCCGACTCCACAACCTACTTCTCTCAAACTACTTACGTTGTGTAACTCAGAAAACTCCCTAAGCAAGTAGTGTCTGTCTTTAAAGAAGTTGGTAGAGTTGTGTTTGTAGAAAAGGTTCCACATCTTAGAAGCTTCGCGTTCGAACTTGTTGTAAGTAAAAGAACTTAAGCTAGAAGAGTCTTGGGAAACTACTTTTTTGGCTTCTTCAGCAAAGTCTTCGGACCAGTTGTACTTTACATTTTCACTTTCCATTAGTTTTAATTTATCTTAAAATTACAAGTTAAACTTAGCTCTTTTCCTAGTATGTGAAGTCCTTAGTCTTTTTCCTTGTGCTGAACACCGAGAGCATTTGCACTGAGGATCATCTAGCAAACGGAGTCCTTCTTCTAAGTTATCGGCTTGGCAAGTTCTTTTTCTAGAATAGTCTTTTACTGAGAAGTCTTCAGAACTCTCTGAAGTAACTTCGCAGCTTTTCAGAAACTCTTCAAAACACAAGTAACTCTGGTTGATTTGGAATATAGGTAACAAAATGTTATCATAAATCCATTTGCTTCTTGGGTTCGAAAGTACTTTGTAAGCTCTGTGAATTTTGACAAACTTCGAATGGGTTTTGTTGGTTGGGTTTCTGTCTGGGTGGGTTCTTTTGGCTTGCTTGAGATAAGCTCTTCTGATTTGGTCATTAGTTGCCTCTTTGCCTAGCTTGAGCAACTGGTAGAAGTCGAGAACTTTTTCCATTTTTTATAAACTCTAGTATAGTAGGTTTTCTCGGCCTTGTTCTAGAACCAGTAACTAAAGACTCCAAGTTTACACACCTTTTGAACTAGTTGTTAAACACTGCTTGTTAAGTTCAAGTTTGCTTTTCATATTTTATGAACTCTGTGGTTGCTACACCCTTACCTGCCTAAGTGCCTAAGCACTAACACTCTAAAGTTAAAGGCTCACTGAGCACCTATAAAAATATGTTCAAAAGCTTAATGATTCCTGGAATGTCTTGGGGAACCCACAAATGGATATTCTTGTCATGGATGTACACTGGAGTGGGGTTGGTTGGAGCTTACTACTTCCGCAGTCAAGAAAAAAGCCAACAAGAAGAAGAGTTTCTGAATTTCATCAGACACGCTGGAGACTACAAGCATCCTTGGGAAGTAGACGGCAACGACTCTGCAGTTTCCAGCATTAAGGGCAAAGACTACACTGTGTCTGTTCCTCAGGGGTGCCTTAAGAGTTACTAAGTCTAAGCAGTCTTAAGTTAGAAGTTAGTTACTATTACTTGCAAGTAGTTGCTTTAATGAATAAACTTGTCCCAGGAACCCATTCACCATTTCACAGCAGAAACAAAAAGATATTCCATTTCTAAATTTAAATTCAAAAATGCTTAGAAGTACCTGTGAGTTTGGGTCTGACAAAGAAAACATTCCTCCTTGTTTGGACTATAAGCTACAAAGGGTTCCCCTTTCCAAGATCATTGCAACTCAGTACGGAAAACAAATTGAAACCCAACTTAGACTGGTAGAAAAGGAGTTTTCTACAGAAGACTGTCTGGCTAGCCACAGAATCACCGAAGAACACAGGTGCAAAATGGTAGATTGGATGTGTGAAGTCCTTCATGTCTTTGGGTGCTCCAGCAGAACTTTCTTTCTGTCAGTGCGTATTATGGATGTGTATTTTAAACTCCAAGCGCGCACTATAGGTTTGGAAGAACTCCATGTGATAGGAGTAGCTTGTATGTTCATTGCTTCTAAATACGAAGACGTTAAGCCCCTCAAGCTCAAAATCATTTACCACAAAATAGTTAGCGAAAAACTCCCCAAGTCTTATATCAGAGCTGTAGAAAGAGAAATCCTAGAAGCTATTCAGTACCGAATCAGCATTCCCACTGTGCTTGACTTCTTAGAAAAGTTTATTGAAGGCTATCCCCACCAAGTCAAACAAACAGCAGTTTTAATAGCAGAGCTGTGCCAAGTTTCTTACGAGATTTCAGCTTTAAGTCCTTACGCCTTAGCCACTACCATCCACAAGTTAACCCAGTGCACCTTTTCTTTCAGCAGTTACTCAGACCAACTAGTTGAAACTCTAAAAGAGTTCCTAATGACCTACAAATGGACCTACCACAAATACGTAGCAGTACTTCTCAAGCATAATGCAAAGTTGCAGCCCGCCCCTGGTAAATGGTTTACTTTCATGTAATAATATTAAATGCTTAGAGGCCTTACAAAGTTCAGAAGCTTAGCAGCCCTTAGCAGAGTCCAAATGCGTTGCATGCACTGCCAGTAAACCCTACCTAGACAACTACAAACCTTCAAAAACAACAGACTAGCAACTTCCTACCTTATGAACTTGGCTTTCCAAGAGTTCAGGTTTTTGCATTCAAATTCAGAAGAAGAAGAACTCAAAAGAGCTTATGAAGAAGAACTCAAGTAAGCTTTACTTAGTTTGAAGTTGTGTTGGGAGCCCATACAAGCGACTAACTAATAATTCTAGAAATGCTTATTTTCTTAGTCATTGCACTAGCAGTTGCTTGTGACGAGGAGTGTCTAGGTCACTGCACAAACTACTTGTGCTCAGGCAACTGCAACTGCATAAACCCCTTGGAAGCTTTGTCTATCCACAGAGAAGGAAACAAAATTAAACTAGCCAACATCACAGAGGCCGAGGTCAAGTGGCTCGAACGAAGAACAGGCTGTAAGTTCGACTGCATGAAGGAGTGCTACACCCAGGACTTCTCTGGAACTTACAAGTGCCTTAGAAGTTGTGGCTGCAAAGAAATGCTTATCCCGGGAGGTCCTCCCCAGAACATGCTGGCTCTAGAAAGTGACTGCACTAGTTCTTGTGGAAGCTTCTGTTCTTCCAACGAATTCAAGGACCCCATTGCTTGCTACGGAAAGTGTACACACCAGTTTTGTGATGTAGGCCACATTATGCAAAGCAGCCCTGAAGTGTCTTTTTGGGCCTTTACAGAGAACTTGCTGATGTTTTTGTGCACAGTGATTGGAATATCAGGAGGAGTTTACAGAATCCACAAATACTTAATTAACTAATAGTTAATGATGCAAACCATCGGCAGAATATTTTCGGGAATCTCGGGTTCACTAGACCTTAACAAAGCTACTCTCTCGGGGGCACTGGACGTCATAGTCATTCAGCACCCTGACGGTTCGCTTCACTCTACTCAGTTCCACGTGCGCTTTGGCAAGCTTAAGTTACTTAAAAGTTCAGAAAAAACAGTCAAGATAAAAGTAAACGAAAAACCTACCCAAGTAAGAATGAAGCTAGGCCAAGAAGGTGAAGCATTTTTTGTCGAAAAAGCTTTTGAGGACACTGAGGAGGAACTAATTACTTCACCAATTTTAAGTCCGAAGCACAAAACTGCAGAGAACCAAAGACAAGACAACCAGAAAAGGTCAGTGTTCAGGTCAATCACTAGTTTCTTCAAGAAGTCCAAAAAGCCTAGGTCTCCTTTGCCAGTAACTCCGAACTCAGGAGACCTCGAAGAAGTTTTTGACTCTGAAGAAACTCAGAGTGACGCCGACATTTCTCTGTGTGGGCACTTAGTTGGCAAGTCTAGTGACCTAAACCAAGTCTTTGCTGAAAACAAAGTGAGTTTTAAAGACTTCAAAAAGAACCCCTGGGAAATACTAAGTAACCCCAACCTTATGGTCAGAATTGAAAACAAACTTTACGACTACCAAAGTGCCATTCCTATTATTATTTCAGAACTGGTTTTTCAAAGAGACATTGAAGAACCCACTCCTAAACCAAACTGTTGCAAACAGTCACTCAGTCTTCCTTCTTCTGAGCTCCAAAAACTCAAACTCAAACCAGGCAAAAACAAAATAACCTACACCATCAAAAGTCGAATCCAGGGAGAACACACTCTAGAAGGCCGCATCTACTTATGGGACTCCAGAGACAAAATCATAATTTCAGACATTGACGGCACTATAACCAGGTCAGATGTGCTAGGCCACATTTTGCCTATGGTAGGCAAAGACTGGAGCCACCCTGGAGTAGTTTCATTGTACCAAACTTTAAAAGCTAGAGGCTACAACATTATGTACTTGTCTTCAAGAGCTATCGGGCAAGCTAAAACTACCAAGAACTACTTAGAGTCAGTGCTCCAAGGAGAGCAAGGCCTCCCAGACGGACCTATTCTTTTGTCGCCCGACAGGTTGTTTCGGTCCTTCGTGAGGGAAGTCATTAAAAAAGTGCCTCAGAAGTTCAAAGCTGGAATGCTTAAAGAGGTGCGGTCTTTGTTTCCACCCGAAGTAGAACCCTTTTTTGCAGGGTTCGGCAACAGAGACACTGACGCTATAGCTTACAGAGCAGCTGGAGTTCCTTTGGAGAAAATCTTCATTGTGAACCCTGAAGGCAGAATTTACGTGTTTGATGGCACCGAAGTGAACAGTTACTTGCACTTAGAACAGTCTATTTTGGAAGTCTTGCCTTGATTATATAATGTTATTTAGGGATTCCAGTTTTCAAATAGTTAGTATTTACTTGCTTTATCTGAGTATAACTTTTGAGTCGTTTCTGAAATTCTGGGTCTTTTTGGGCTTCTTCAATGAGTTGAGCAAGTTTTTCTTCAAAAAGGTCGAAAACTTCTTTCAAGCTAAGTGAACTGCCAGCTTCAGCTCCTCCCATTTCACTCAGCATTTTGTAAGCCCACTCTACAGTGTCATTGTAGACTTTACTAGTTCTGTAGTAAGCTGACTTTTTAGTTTCATAGTCTCTTTGTTGGCTGTGAAGTTCTTTTTCCACTCCAAAGTAGTCTTTGTCCATGAGGACGAAAGAGTTCTTTTCGTGCAGTATGCTTAGTTCTCTGAGTTTTTGCTTGGCTTCATCGTACTTAGACTTAAGGTCTTCGAGGTTCACTTCGGCTTCGTTCACAGAAATCAGTAACTCGTTATAAGTTTCTTCTCTGGTTAAGAACTTTTCAACTATTTCATCTAAAGAGCCCAGCCCTGTAGCTTGTTTGATGTGCTGGAAAGCTTCTTCGTAGTTACTTCTGGCTCTTTTTTCGTTGTCGAGTTTTCTTTTTAAAAACAAGTAGTAAAACTTATGCAGAAGTAAGCTTTCTAGGTACTTGTTTTCTTGTTGTGCCCGGTCTTCGTTAGCAGCTTTTTCAGCGATGTTGGCTTGTCTTCTGAATCTTTCTTCACGCCTCATAGAAACATCTCTTTGCATCTGCATGGTTTTTTCGAGCATTTCAAGTCGTCTTTCTTGCTTTTTTTGGTCGTCTTCCATGCTTGACTGGATTCTTCTGGCTAAGTTGACTGACTCGAACTTGTCTTCTTGGGACTTTAAGGACTTTTCTTTTTCTTTGTTGAGAATCGTTTTGGCAGACCTTAAGTTTTCGTAGAGTTTGCTGGACTGTTTGTCAAGTCTTAGTTGTTCCTTTTTGTTTCTTTCAAGCATGTTTCTGTACACTTTTTGGTTGTATTCTTCTTCTTCTATTAGGAGTTGAACATCTTTAAGTTGTGACTGGAGTTGCTCTTGTTTTTCTCTGTAGTTTTGTTTTTCTTCTTCGAGTCCTTTAGCCCAAGTGTTTACTTCTTGGATCTCCAGTTTAAGTTTTTTGAGTTGTTGCTTTTTTTTGGAGTTCTGGTCTTTCAGTTTGTCGTACTTCTTTTTAATGTTTGCTAACTGACTAGAAATTTCTTTTTCTTCAGACTCTTTAGTTAGCTTAGGTTGGATTTCGCTCTGGGTTTCTTCTTTTATTAGCATTCTTTTGAGTTGACGGTCTGTCAGTCCTTTGTTTTCCATTTATTCATTAGTTAAATTCTTCAAGTTCTAACAAAGTAATGCTTCCAGGCCTCTCAATTGGAAGCATCAACGCTCTGTCCCAGACCAAACTTGCCGTAACTCCCATTGCCCTCGACACTCCAAACAGCACTGTGAAAAAGTTATGCTCTACTAAACCAAAGTAGTACAGCAAAGACCCACTGTGAGCATCGACGTTCGGAAAAGGGTTTTTGACTTTCCCACTTTCTTTCAAAATCTTCGGAACCACTTTCGAACACTTCTCCACTATGCGGCAAAGAGGACAGTCCCACATCACCTTTTTAGAGAAGTTCTGGAAAGCCGTGAACCTAGGGTCCGTTACTCTCAACACCGCATGTCCGTAGCCAGGAATTACTTGTCCATGGCTAAGGGTTTGCCTCACGTAGACTTCTATAGTTTCTTCACTAGGGTCGTCACCTACTACTTTTCTGAGCTTCAAAAGCCAAGTCAGGCATTCTTGGTTAGCAAGCCCGTGCAACGGCCCTGCAAGTCCGTTAAGTCCTGCTGAAAAGGACTTGTAGGCGTCAGAAAGCGCTGAGCCTACTAAGTGAGTTGCGTGTGCAGAAACGTTTCCCCCCTCGTGGTCGCAATGAAGCACAATGTACAAGCGCAGGAACTCAAAGAAGTTAACGTCGTCCCATCCTAGCATCTTTCCGAAGTTTTCTGAAAAGTCAAGTTCAGTTTGGGGGTTTCTGGTTTTTCCGTTCTTGTAGGCATTGCGGTATATAAAAGCAGCTAAGTGAGGCAACTTTGCTACTAAGTTTATAGAATCTTCAAGGGTGCTTTCCCAGTGCTCAGTTCTTTTAGCGCTTCCAAAATAGGCTTCATCAAATTTACTCTGCATGCCTAGAGAAAGCACCCCTGCTGAAAACTGAGTCATTGGGTGGGTTTCTTTAGGAAAGGACCTAATTAAGTTTTTAGTGTGCTCAGGAATACTTGCTTTTGCAGCCATTTCTGACCTGAGCTCTTCTAGCTGGGAGGAACTGGGGACTTCTCCAGTCAAAAGTAACCAAAACATTGCTTCAGGAAGGGGTTCTCTGTACTTAGCTGGAAGCCTTTCAAAGCACTCAGGAATAGAAAGTCCTCTAAACCTAATTCCGTGGAAAGGGTCTAGTTTTGAGGTTTCCGTAAGCAAAGCTTTAACACTCCGCATGCCTCCAATAAGCTGATCAGCAGTCATTTGGCCAAGGGGAAAGTGCCCGTAGTCTTTTTTGACCTTACTGAGTGTTTCTCTTTTTAAAGCAACCTTTTCTTCCAGTACTGACTTAAGAGAAGAAATCAGCCTTTTTGAACCACTTATTAGCATTTATATGTTAACACTAAGATACTTCTTTTATCAACCCAACTGCTGTCATAAAAGTATCCTTAATCATCAACCGAGTCCCTGGCTCAATGTACTCAGGGTGGTACAAAAACCTCAGTCGCAAACTTTTGGCTTGATTTGGGTGAATTTCTATTGAGTCTTCAGTGTCGCACACTAGCCCTGCCACTTGCTTAATAGTCTGTGTGTGAATAAGGGGCTTGTAGCTAACTTTAAGTTGCCTTGTTTCAGTGCAGTTGTCAATAGGAGTGATTTCGCAGTTGAACTCCATACTAGCTTTAGGACTTGCATTGGTGTCGAGCAGAACCATTCCTGACCTGACTTTTCCGCACTCAGTCACATTGAAGCTGCAGAACTGTCCTGCCCTTACACTTCTAACAGCCACCCGCTTGCAGTGAATTCCTAGTATTTTGACTCTGCAAAACTCCCCGCTGTTGTCTGGACCCAAGAGCATGTGAGTCCCAAGGTCCACTCTTCCTTTGATAACTACTCCTCCTAGTATGGTGCCTACTCCTTCTTTTTCAAAGCACCTTTCTACGTAAAACTGAGTTTGTGACTCTTCGTCCCAGTACTCAGACACAGGCAACAGGTTCAAAAAAGACATCAGCAAGTCTAAGTTGTCTCCTTTCACACAACTCAACTGGAACACAGGAACTATTTTTTCTGAAAAAAAATGCCGACTGCAAATAACTACGTCTTCTTCGTTGTTCACATGGAGCTTCAAAGGCTTGATGTAGTAGTCTAGTTGGTCCAGAGTTACGTTTAAGTCTTCGTGAGTAGCAATGTCAACCTTAGTAAGCACCACTATATAAGGCAACTGCATTGCTTCTGCCAGTCTCAGGTGCTCCAAACAAACCAAGTCTACCCCTGCAGACACGTCTAAAGTCAGTACTCCGTAGTCAGGCAGTTGGCTGCAAATAGCCCCTACAACGCTTTTCAGGTACTTTTCGCTTCCAGCCAAGTCAATGAAAGTAATTATCTTGGATGAGTTGTCCAAAATGTACTCTGAAGAGTTTCTATGGCCCAAACTGTGGTTAGTGACTTCTCCATTTGAGTCAAACCCCAACACGTGCTGAGACACAGAACTGGTCTTTCCCATCATGGCTTCATGTCTGTGCTTGCAAACGTTAAGCCTAGCTTCGCCCTTGCCGTTGTCTAGCTTGCCATTTGTCATCACCCCTATCAAGGTGCTTTTTCCAGAGTGGCCACTTCCGAGAAGAATAACTCTTACGTCCATAATGACTCCTTCTCTTTCTCGCTTGTTGACCATAACTTCTGCGACCTCCCCCTGCATCCCTTTTTGACGACGCAGCACAATCATCTTGGCACGCACACGAGTGGCCATGCACTCTAGGTTGGAAAGGCTCTCGTCCATGTCTTGTTTGTTGAGGCCTTGAGGAATTCCTTCGTCGTTAATTCCTACCATGTAGAAGGCTTGGCCTTTGCCTTCTGCAAGTCTGTAAGTCATCTGAGTGATCAGTTCTTCTTTGCGTGTGTCTGTAAGGTTCACTAAGCGCAGTTTGTACTCCCGGTTGCCCCAGTCGCACTCTCTGCCTATTGGCATTGTCAGGTCACTTAACTGGCTTGAGGACTCTTTCAGCTCCAAAATGCGTTTTTTGTGCTTTTCTAAGTTGCGCTTTTTTTTGGCGTGTGTGGGTTTGCGCAGTTCGAATTCAGGGTCGTCTTCAAGCCCTTCTTCGATAGCCCAGAAGTTAAATAGTTCTGACATTGTTTATTAATACACTAAACCTGGTCGTCTGGAGTGTTGAACTGGTCTTCTTCGTCTAAGCCGAGTGCTCCGTAAACTATTAAAAATACTATCACTATAAATATCACGCAGATCAAGCAAAGTATCAACTTGTCAGTAAGGTACCTTCTGTAAATCAAGTTCATCACTTTCCCAGCTTTTTTGAGCAAAGACCTTATGTCTTGGGCTTTTTCGTCCACTCGGTCGATTTGCTGTTCTTGTTCGTAAAGTTCAGCTTCTATGCCGCCAGCAACTTGTTTTGCCTGTTCACTTACTCCGTAAGCGTTTTTCATGCGCTCTTCAGCTTCCAAGTAAGCTTTGTCGCCTCGAGAGATCACCTGCTGCACATTCATGTCTGACAAGGGTTGTTGGGGTTCTGCTGGCTGAGGCACTTGGTTCCCAAACAATGACTGTCCTCCACGCTTGAATTCTAGTTCTGCGTGGATTCTGTTGAAGGTTTGTCTGAGGTCTTGGAGTTCTTTGCGAGCAGCTCCTTGTTGCAAAGTGTCTTCTACTTCTAGAAGTGCTTGTTCGCAAGCGTCGAAGTCTGAGCGCAGTCGCTTGAATTCAGGGTCGCATTCGTTTAAAAGCTTTTGGTTGTTGTCGGACTTTTCGAGTTTGGCTAAGTTAGTTTCCAGTCTTTCTATTCGCCTTATGATGTTTTGCTTGTAGTAGTTGAAGTCCTCCATATTCTTATTGACTACTTATTATAATCATCTTTTAATGTTGCCACTGCGGATCATTTCGTTGAACTGAGAACCCAGTGTTACGATGTCGGTTTGCAACCGGTTGATTTCTTCCCTGAGTTCCTGGTTTTCTTTTTGTTCTCTTAAAAGTTCGTTGCTGAGTTCCTCGTTGGACCTAAAGTTTTCTTTGATTTTGGAGTTTTCGAGTTCTAGTTCAGAAACTCTTTGGTAAAGGGCTTCTACAATCGCTTTTTCTTGGAGAGAAGCTGAGTCTGAGCTTTTAGTAACGTTCCGCTGCAAGTCTTGGAGTCTTCTGATTTCTTGGCAGAGTTTTTCTTTTTCCATCTTGACTGTTTCGTGGGCTGTTTTTTCTTTAGCTAGTTCGTTTTTGAGGTCTTTGATGTCGTGCATGCTTCTTTTTTGGATGATTTTTTTCTCAGTTTTGGAGTCTTCGACTTGTAAGTTGAGTGTTTTTATGGACTCTTGGAGTTTGTGCACTTGGGTTTCGGAGTCTTTGGTTTTGTCTTCGGCCTTTTTGAGCTTTTCAAGCATGTCGTTGTAGGACTTTTTCAAGTTGGTGTATTCAAGAGATAGGATGTGTTCTTTGTTAGTGAGTTCTTCTAGTTCTTTTTTCAGGTGTTCTTTTTCTGTGAGTAACTGTTGTGTCTGGACTTGTTGGGTTTCTTCAGCTTGCAGTTTGGTTACTTCTGAGTTAAGGTTTTCAATGGTGTTGTTTAAAGACTGGACTTGGGCTTGGGCTTGGTGGAGTCGAAGTTCTACTTGGTTTTTGTCCTTCAAAGCTTTTCTGGACTCGTTGAGTTCTTCTTCGCGGGAAGCTAAGTCAAATATTAAGTTTTCTTTTTGAGTTTCAAGTTCTTTAAGTTGGTTTCTGAGTTCTGAGTTGTCTTTGACGGTTTCGTCTAAGGACTGCTGGAGGACTTGGACTTTGGTTTCTAAGCTTTCAACTGAGTACTTGAGTTTTTGGGTTTGCTCTTTGAACTGAGTAGACTCAAAGGAGTGTTGTATTTCTTTAGTTACTTGTTCTGAGAGTTCTGCGGTTTGCTGAGAGTTGGTTTTGGGCCACATGTGCTTGGTGATTGCAAGCATCTGTTCAATCAGAAGTTGTTCTTCTGCTGAGTAGGTTTCTTGCTTTCTAATGGTGTTGAGGCACTTCTGAGCTGCCTCTCTTGAAAAGGCGTGAACTTCTTTTAAGCTTTGGAGTTGAGAGTCCTTTTCGTGTATGGTTTCTCTTAGTTTCATTATTTCATCGTAGGGGTCTGGAGAGAGCTTAGTGAGTTCTTCGTACTTTTGAGCAGTAGAAGTGAGTACTTCGTTTTGGTGTTTGAGGTCTAAAAGTTCTTCTTGGAACTTCCCGAACTCTTCCATAGTAAAGGTGATGGAGTTCTCATCCGCCATCTTATTATGTACATTATTTAAAGTTTGTCAAGTTTACAGGAGGAAGCCACTTTAAGCTGAAAAAAGGGTTGGGGAGTTGCATGCAGCTGTGGAGGTGTTTTTCTTGAAGGTTAGTTTGCAGACTGTCGTAGATTTCAGGGGGCCTTTTGACTAATTGAGGAGGCTTGATGCTGGCAAAGGGGAGTTTTTGACTTAACTCAGAAAGTCCTTCGATCTTTTGTGAGTACTTTTCAAACTTAGAGTACTGCTTAACTAGAACTTCAGAAGTTGGTTTGTCTATGGTTGCAAATCGGTCTAAAATAACCTCTAAAAGACTGTTGGAACACTCAAGTAATTTTCTTGTGTCTTTAATTAACCAATAAGCAACCTTTTCTGTAAGCCCAAGTTTGTAGTTACTGACTGAAGACATTAAATAAGGAGTAAGCTTTGCAATGTGTTTAAGTTGTTTGTTGTAAAGCACCAAGCAGCCAACTAACTCTTCAGAACTAGATTTCTGTATATTTGCAAGTGCTTCATGCTTACTTAGCTCCAAAAAGCAGTTTTCTCGGCAAAAACTAACACTGGCAGCTTTGATGTACTCGAAGTAACTTTTAATTACTTCATTGTGAGCACTCCCTTTTTCTGAAAAGTCACCAAAGCAGTCAAGGGATACTTTTAAGCAACTGAGTTGCTCTGAAAAAAACTTGCCAGCTTCGTGAAGACCTCTGTGTAAGATAGCTAGAGTCTTGAGCACAATAGTCCACTTGCTGTTGAACAGTCTCATAGACAACATCTTAAATGCCTTTTCTGGCGGAGTTTCTAAACTGTGCCCTAAAAATGTGTAGAGAATCAACTCTACGTGCTTCTCTTTGGGGTACTCATAGTCGTTAGGGTACGTAGCTTTGAGCAAGGACTTTTCGTAAGCAGACTTTGAAAAGAAAGCGTAAAGCGCTCTTCTCAAGTTAAGCATTTATACTAATATGACTCAGGACTCAAAAGTTTCTTTGAAGTAATATTAGGTGGCGGGAGAAACCCTTTATAATAATAAAAAATGAGTGATAATCAGTTTCACTACGGTACGAACTTCACTTCAGTGAGGGTACACCACGCACCAGGAGGAGGGTCGAGCTTTTCTTTGGGTTGGGAAGAAGAAGAAAAGAAGCCAGTAACTAGCCAGCAGGTAAACTACCCACCTCCCCAAGAGGAGCCAAAACAAGAAGAAGAAAAGAAAGAAGAAGACGAAACTAATGCTGATGTTAAAACATCAGTTAGAGTCAGACACCCACCTGGGGGACAAAGCTCCATTACTTTTGGTTAACTAACTATAGCGTATCCATTATTTCTCTTGCTTTTTTCAGTTCAGAAACCAGTTCTCTGAGTTGCTTAGGGTCTAATTGCAGAGTTTCTGTGGTTTCTTTTGCTTTTATGAAGTCTGAAAGTCTCAAACTTAAGTTCACCTTTGGAAGACTGAGTTTAGAGCAGTTGAAATCCTCAACCACACCTAGACTTGTTTGGGCTTCGAGGAGTTTGGGCCTGCTCTTGAGCATTTTGGGCTTTCCAGAGGCTAACTTGGGTGCTATGGTTTCTTCAAGTGCACCAATAGTTTCTTCACCCAGTGAGGTATGCGTAGTTAATATGTTCGCCAAAGTGTACCTTCCAGAGTTTTCAGGGTTGTTTTCTTGGAGCCAAGCAACAAGGAAGACAATGCCGTTTAAGGCTTCTTTGAAGGTTGCAAAGGGAACATCGCTGTTCAGAAAGCGAAACAGTTTTTCAGAGCATATGCAAGTTTCATTGAGGACGTGCTTAAGAGCTTCACTAAAAAGGAACTTCAGTGCTAAGTCAGAAAAGTTTTCAAGGAGTTTAAGCTGAGGTTCTTTGCCCAAGAATTCCATGATGAGAACTTACTAAATATGCATTTATTAGGCCTTGAACCTTCTGAAGACTTCTACTGTAATTTTGTTCCTTGAAGTGCTTCTTTTCAGAGGGGGTGGCTGGGGAGACTGAGTTTTTCTAATAGTTTTTGAGAGTTTTTGCCATTCTTGTTTAAGTACTTTGGACTTATTCAGTCTAGTGTTACTAGAGCTTCTATTGATTGGGAGTTTAAACGTCACTCTTTTCTGGTAAGTTGCTTTTACGTTTCTGTTAGTAAGTGGGGTTTTAGGCTTTACCAGGTGCTTTACTGAGTGCTCCACTTTAAGTGGACAAAGTAGGTTTACTCTGAACTTACTAGGGACAAAACCTAAACTGACTTTTTTGCGAGGCGAGTTCATTGTTTGCAGTTTAAAAAAGATAATAAATTAGGGTTAACAGCACTTCTTCTTCTTTTTGGGAACATTAACTAGACTTAAACCCTGGGGCTGGAAAGAAGGTTCGCTGTCTCTTTTTTGCTTCCACTTGTCATAAAGTACTTTGCAGAAGTTCATAAAAGCCTCTTCCACGTTCTTGCCGTTTTTAGCCGACGTTTCGCAAAAGCCGTTTAGGTTGTGCTTTTTAGCGAAGGTTTCGGCTTCGTCAGAATTGACTTCTCTTTGTTCCTCGCCGCTCTCAATCAAGTCAGTTTGGTTGCCTACTAAGTAAACCACCACGTCCATAGAGGCATTTTGTCGGATTTCTTCTATCCAGTACTCGCAATTCTCAAAGGTGTGCCTTGCAGTTGCGTCGTAAACCAACAAAACTGCGTCAGCCCTTCTGTAGAAACTCCGCGTGATGCTTCTGAAACTTTCTTGACCAGCAGTGTCCCAGATTTGTAACTTTACGGGCTGGGAGTTGATGTTCACAGACTTAGTTCCAAATTCTACTCCAATAGTAACGTTATGTTGTTCTTTGAAGGAACCCTCACTAAACCTCAGCAAAAGGCAGGACTTACCAACTCCCGTGTCTCCCACTATAATAATCCGAAACAAGAGCTCTTGATCCATTTACTAATTATGGAGGTGAAACAAACCTTAGAGCGCTTCGCCCCCATCTATAGAATAGTCATTCTCTCGATCATCAGCATCATGGCTGTCCTCATCCGTGTTTTCTCAGTAAAGCCCAATTAGGTTATTAGATTTGAAAGCATCATTCATGAGTTCGACCCTTGGTTCAATTTCCGCACCACTAAGTTCCTGGCTGAAAACGGCTTTTACGAACTCTGGAACTGGTTCGACCCTGTAGCTTGGTACCCGCTAGGTCGCTACATAGGCCCCACCATTTACCCAGGACTCATGGCCACTGCTGCAGTTCTTCATAAAATTGCCCACTTTTTAACCTTCCCTGTGGACATCAGGAACGTGTGTGTGTTTTTGGCACCTGTGTTTTCAGCACTTACTTCAATAGCCTGCTACTTGATGACGCGTGAAATCACAGGAAAAACTGGCAGTGGTTTGTACTCTGCTTTGTTCATAGCTGTGGTGCCAAGTTACATTTCGAGGTCAGTTGCTGGGAGTTACGACAACGAAGGGATTGCAATCTTTGCTTTGGTGTTTACTTTTTACTTGTTTTTGAAGTCAGTAAACACAGGCTCGCTTTTGTGGTCTGCTGCTGCTTCTCTGAGTTACTTTTACATGGTAGCTGCTTGGGGAGGATACGCCTTTATCATCAACATAATTCCTATCTTTGTGTTGGGAATTATCTTTATAGGCAAGTACTCCACTAACCTTTACATTGCTTACTCAGCTTTTTACGTGATGGGGACCTTTTTGGCAATGCAGATTCCTTTTGTGGGACTCCAGGCCATTAACTCTTCAGAACACTTAGCTTCCCACATAGTATTTGTGTTCCTTCAAGTGTACGTTTTGAGCAACTGGGTCAGAGACAACTTGGGAGAAACTAAGTTTAGGAACTTAGCCAAGGTTGCTTTGGGAGCAGCTATTTCTTTGTTGGTGTTGTATGCTCTTTACGTGACACTTACTGGAAAAATGAAGTGGACTCTGAGGAGTTTGAGTTTGCTTGACCCTACTTACGCTAAAAAGCACATTCCTATTATAGCTTCTGTGTCTGAGCACCAGCCTACTACTTGGAGTTCTTTTTTCTTCGACCTGCACTTTTTAACTGTCTTCACTACTTTAGGACTGTACTTTTTGTGCATGGAGTACAACGAAGGCAAACTTTTTGCAGCTCTTTATGGAGTACTTTCAGTTTACTTCGCAAGTGTGATGGTTAGGCTCCTGTTGGTGCTAGCTCCTGCTTTGTGCGTAATAGCTGGAATTGGGCTTTCAGAAACCATTCACAGGTTCGCACTCCACATTACTCACTTCAAAGAGTGGTACGACTACCATAACGCTCCCAAAAGTGCCAAGCCTCCTAAGCCTGAGCACGGCTACCCACTTGAAATCTCTTTGATGGTTCTTTTGGGCATAGCAGCTATGACTGTGTTTTACATTGCTCACTGCGTTTGGGTAGGATCAGAAGCTTACTCATCGCCTACAATCATTATGGCCAGCAAAACCTATGACGGACAAAAACTAATTATAGACGACTACAGAGAAGCTTACTACTGGCTTAGGATGAACACTGACGAAGAAGCTAAGATAATGTCTTGGTGGGACTACGGTTACCAGATCACAGGAATGGCGAACAGAACTGTGTTAGTTGACAACAACACTTGGAACTACACACACATAGCCACAGTTGGAATGGCTTTTGCAAGCAACGAAGAAGAAGCTGCTAACATTCTGAGAAAGCTAGACGTGGACTATGTTCTTTTGCTGTTTGGAGGAATGTCTTACTACTCAGGAGACGACATCAACAAGTTCTTGTGGATGGTTAGGATAGCTTCAGGCGTGTTTCCGCACATTAAAGAAGACGACTTTTTGCAAAGAGGCATGTACCGAGTTGACGAAGGAGCTACCAAAACTATGAGGGACTGCCTCATGTACAAGCTGAGTTACTACAGGTTCGGAGAAGTTATGAGTCCACGGGGAGGGACTGGGTTCGACTTAGTGAGGCAAGCTGAAATTCCTGACAAAAACATTAAGCTGAAGCACTTCAAAGAGGTCTATACAACAAGCCACTGGATAGTTAGGATATACCAGTTGTTGCCTGAGTCCAACAGAGACACCCTTCTTTCTAAGTCCAAGTACACCAGGAAGTCAAAGGAAGAACTATCCAAGTACAACCTAGTTAAAACTACTAAGCAATAAACTTATGGTTAACCCAGCACCCTAAACTGTGAGTTTTGGGGATATTAATTAGTTTTTAGAGATTTCCAGAAAACAAGCCATATTTACAATAAATTGATTTATGGCTTCAGCTATACCTATGCCGGTGGTGTCTAACGCTCAAATTCTCAGTCCCCAAAGCAACTCCCAGGTATCTCGCAAGCACCCACCTTTTCCTATTCCAAGGAAGGAATCCCCTTACGCCTGGGCCAAGAGGGCAGAGTACATTGAAAAAGACCTAGCAAAGGCAGAGTACTATTATAAGGAAGCCATTGCTCGTGGCGAAAGAGTCGTGAGTGCCATCAAAGACCTAGCAGGTGTGCTGCACCAACAAGGCAAAACACAACAGGCATGTGAGTTACTGGAAATGTACCGCCCTCTTTTCCTGAACAAAGAGGCTAGTTACAATAACTTGCTTTCAAGCCTGCAGAAACAACTCAACCCTACAGGAAGTTCGCTTAACAAAAACATTAAAGTTTCAGGACTTCCGCACTCTGCAGACTGCGAATTTGTGAGACAGCTCTTTAGCAACGACTTGCGCATCAAAGAGGTCGAAATTGAGTCAGAAGGAGTTGCTGTATTGAAGTTCTCATCGCACTCAGCTGCAAGGAAAACAGTGGACACTTACAAAGAAAAAGAAGGGGTGTACATACTGGAGTGGGTAAGTGTCAATGGCGAGGTGAGTGGTCCGGTTACCATCCGCAAAAAGTCGAACGTCTTTTCCTTTTTCTCTAATGGCGAGGAAAGTTGTGAAGTCCCTGAGTATCAAGATTTTTCTTATTTTTCACGGTTACCGAATGTGGAATTTGAGGATTACATCGAAGAAATCCTAAACTACTCCATCCTCTCTTATGTTAAAGCCCATGACTTGCAGACTCTGGTATAAAAATACCAGCGCAAAGTAAATTAATTTTTCTACTTAATTACTGGAGTTGAGTAAACTGAGTCAAACATTGGGGAACCCAAAATGTAAAGGCTGTTTTTGAAACTCAAAACTTTGTTTTTGGGTGTTTTGTTGTTCTTTATCCTTTCGATGTCCTTTTGCATGGCTTTTGGGTCTTTTGGTAAGGAGTTCACGATTGAGGGTAAGTTCACAGTGCCTCTTTTCTCGTTGGAATAAGAAGCCCATGGGGACTTGATGGTCTGAACAAACCACCTAGACATCACTCCTAAAACGTACTTCGATTTGTAGGTTTTTCTTGCTTTATCATAAACCTTGTATGGCTCTTCTGGGTTGTTAAATATGTCGCAGTTCCTTATTTCGATGGGCTCTGACTTAAAAGCTTTGTATTTTTGTTCTTTGAAAAAGGTTTCTGTGTTTGTTATTAGGTCTAGGATTTCTGAAACATAGCTTAGTTTGGTCTCTCTAAGTATTTCTGCTATTTCCTTTAGGTGATTTTTGGCTTCCTTGGAAAATCTGGATTTTCTTTTAAGGATTTGTTGGACTTTTTCCTCAGAACACACTTTTTTCACCTGACTTTTAATGCTTCCTTTGGACTCTCCCCACAAGTACTCTAGCACTTCTTTCTCTTCTAGAATTCTAAGTGGTTTCTCATTTGACTTAGAATTCTTCAAAAAGTACTTGATTTTGTTGATACTAATAGCAAGTTCTCTAAGTGCACTTTGCTTGAAGTTGCTTTTTGCTTGAGAGTTATTAATGGCTTTAGTTCCTTTTTTAACTGATTTCGAAACTACAAGTGCTGCCCAAACTTTAAGCCACTCAGGACAATCTCCAAGTAGTTTTTCTTTGAGATGGCACTCTTTAAGGCACCTCTTAAGCTTCTCGTCTAAAGACCTGTTGCAGGCTTCTAGCACTAAAGCCATTCTTTCCAAAAAGTTCCCGAAATAATTCATTTCTGACTTGTTCTCAGTAAACCCTAAGTAGTACCCTGTGCAGAGCTTGTTTGAGCACAGACAAACAGCTTCTTCATGCTCTTTTTTTAACTCTGTAAACGAACAGTAGTTAAAAGTAAGTTCTTCTCCGTATTCAATGTCTTTCAAAGCGTACATTCCGACAGTGTACTTCTCATTCGAAACCATTGTAACAGTTCCACAGTTAGCGTCACAACAATGACTCAAACGACTCCCGAAGCTACCTTTAGAGTAAGGGTCCACCATCATGAGATCATAGCCCTCGGGGTCATCAAAGTGCCTTTCTATCCAAATGTTGTAAAACTCAGGTAAGTCCTCTTGTTTTTGCTTTTTCTTTTTCGTTTTAATGTAGTCTTGTTTTTCGTACCACCTGGGAGGTGAGAACAGCTCCCCAAAGTACTCAGTAATTAAGGAGTTCTTTTTTATTCCATCCTTTTTTTTGCAAATAACTCCTTTGCCTTTGGGGTGGATTCTGAAGTAATCCCAAACTGTGTCTCCGTATAATTTCTTAAGGGCTTCAATACCGTTAAGCAGGGTTTCGGCATGGACTTTGTGTTCATTGAATTTATTCAATATATGATTTAGTGACTTTTGTAATTCTGGACCTCCTACTTTGTTGATTACTTTAGGAAGGAACTTTCCTACAAATTCACTGGCTTGCTTTTTGTTTTCCAAAAGGTTCATCATGCATACTTGGGTTCTAAGGTCGTAACCCCAAGTAATTTGTTCTGCTATGTCTGTTTTCAACTCGACTTTCTGATTCAGATTTATTTGTCTATTTTTGCATTTTTCAGGATTGCACTTGCACTCTTGATTGCACTCAACATTGAACTTTCTGTCTGTGCTTTTGGTTTTCCACCTTAGACTTTTGTAGTCAAAAGGCCCTAAGTTTTCTAGTTCAGAACAGCATTTTCCGTCACAAGTCTTGAGTTTTTTTGTCTTTAGCTCAGATAAGTCACCTTCGTCTATAGGAGAGTAATCCGTGATTCTTTCGTAATCCCTTTCTTTCACTTCTTCAGTCTTTTTTGCCACAAAAGGGTATTCCTTCCCGTGTTGCTGGATTTTTTCCCATAGTTGCTTTAAATTTTGATTTAAGTAGTTCTCAAGTGACCTAATTTTCTCCTCAATTTGTGACTTTTCCAAAACATGACCCTTAATCGACTTATTAAAGTCTTCTTCAATCTGATTTGAAGAAAAGTAAACTTCTTGTTTGATTTTAATTATGAAATCTTCAAAGCTCAATTCAGAAGACCTATCTCTCTTTTTGGGCAGCTCAACTTCTTCAGGATCTATTCCTCCCTTTAACTTTTTTAACTCATTCACTAACTGTGAACAAGCCCTCCGAAAAGCTTTCTTGTCCATATTATTTAAATTCAATAATCCCCTCTTAATAATTACTCCCAACACCCCAACTCTGCCTACTGCAACCCAAGCCTCAGGCTAAGAATTAACTTAAAAGAGTTTCCAAAGTAAATAAGTTGACATGGGTTACCATATTAATTGTGGCCATGGCAAGAGGACCTAAGAAACACTTGAAGAGAGTAGCAGCCCCCAGGCACTGGATGCTCAGCAAAATGGGAGGAGTGTACGCCCCCAGGCCCGCAACAGGCCCACACAAGCGCCGCGAGTGCTTGCCACTCGTAGTCTTACTACGCAATCGACTGGGGTACGCCTTGACTTACAGAGAAGCCATGATGATCCTCCACGAAAAAGGAGGACAAGTCAAGGTCGACGGCAAAATTAGGAAAAACGTTAAATACCCTGCAGGATTCATGGATGTGATTTCGATTGAGCGCACAGGTGAGAATTTCAGACTCCTATATGATGTAAAGGGAAGGTTCTCCATCCACAGAATTGACCCTGAAGAAGCCAGCTTTAAACTTTGCAGAGTCAAAAAGAGGCTTATGGGTCCCAACAACATTCCTTACATCGTGACTCACGACGGAAGAACCATCAGGTACCCCCACCCCGAAATCCAAGCCAACGACACCGTGAAAATCGACATTGAAACTGGGGTGATCCAAGACTTCATTAAGATGGAACCTGGCAACTTAGCTATGGTCACTGGTGGTAAGAACGCCGGAAGAGTGGGAACCGTCTCTCACACAGAAAAGCACGACGGAGGGTTCGACATCATTCACATTAGAGACAAGAAAGGACACGCATTCGCCACTAGAGTTGCATACGCTACTATCATCGGCAAGGGAAAAGAAACTTGGGTCTCGCTACCTAAACACGAAGGAGTCAAGCCCAGTATCTTGGAAGAACAAGCTGAGTGCTACAAGCAAAGAGGTTACCAAATTTAACTTAAAGCAGTCCTTGTTTCTGCAAGTCGCTGAACTTCTTAGCTGTCAACACGTTGCCTTGGGAGTCTTCGAACTCTTCTTCTTCAGGGTTGAACTGGTCTGTTTCGTGGTCTCGGATGAGTTTTTTGTGGAGTTCAATAGCTTCTTGGATCTTAGTGATTTCTCGGAAGTGCATTGTGTTGGGAATCCGCAAACACCGCATTCCGTAAGCATGGCGCCACTCCGAAAAGTGCCTTTCGAAAGCACGCCGTCCCCAGTAAGAGTAGTTTCCGCAGATTTCGCACTTGTATTCAATGTTGAGTCCGTTGAGTTTGTAGAGCCAGTAAGGAATGGGTTTGCCGTCGTAGCCTAGAGGAAGGTTTCTGGGGTTGTAGACTGGTTTTTCATCGTCAGAAGACTCATACTCTTTGGACTTTTGTTTCTTTTCAGCCTTTTCCTTTATTTGTTCGATGGGCAAGAGGAAAAGGTCTTCTTCTTCGTTGTCGTCTAGTTCTGCCTGGTACTCGTTAGCTGTGCGTGTTTGTTTTTTGCGGATGTTGTTCATGGTGTCTTCTACGGTGTCGCCTAGGGTTTCTCTTAAATGTGTGATGAAGGACTCCAAGTAAGCTACTTCTCTGTACTTCTTGATTTCTTCAGTTTCTTCTTCGGGTTGTTCTAGTATCTCAGCAATCCGTTCAACCGCCTTTTTGTGCTTAGTTCCTGACTTGTGGGCTTTAAACACGTTTGAGTTGGTGAAAAGTTTTTTGCAGGGCACGCAGTACAGCGGGTTTTGGTTGAGTTTGTTTTGCTTGGG
Organism: Fabrea salina; assembly: GCA_022984795.1. Classification (NCBI taxonomy): domain Eukaryota; phylum Ciliophora; class Heterotrichea; order Heterotrichida; family Fabreidae; genus Fabrea; species Fabrea salina. The sequence goes on along the minus strand of JALIHJ010000006.1, from coordinate 50,441 downwards.
CACCTTTTCCCAGCCCCTGAGTTTTCGGTCTTCCCACTTGGGTTGAAACTCTTTAAGGTGTTGTTGTTCGAGTTTCTCAATGCTGAACAAAGGCTGGGTTCTGTTGAAGAAGTCTTTTAAGTAAGCAAGTAGGTTTTCCAGGTAACTTTTGTACTTCTGGTCTTTGCAAACTAGGGGGACTTCGTGGAACTGGTCGAAAGTAGCTAAGTAACTTACGTAGTCTAGATTGTGAATTACCCTGGGTTTGTGTTTCTGGAGCTTTTTCAGGTTCACGAACTCTAAGTAGTTCCCGTGCAGGTCCACAAACCTTCCGTTGCCTTCAGGTCCTGAAAACTTAGGAATCTTGGTTTTTTCGTCTAACGCGTGCAGAAAGTACCAGTTGTCGTCCTTGATCTGGGCAGGTTCTCCGTACTTGGAATACTTTTTGTGGTAGTTCTTGATTCCGGCAACCTTTTCGTAAAAGTTAGTCCAGATGTCAAGTGACTTGTTTGAAGTGGCTTTTTCGTCGTCCCGAAGACCTTCCAAGAACTGCAGTTCAAGTTTCTTAAGTCCGTCTTGGTCCTGGTAGATACTTAAGGCCTCTACGCTTTTAGTCTGAATCTCTTCTAAGAACTGCTTGATCATAAAGTCTGCAAGCACTACGTAACTGGGGTCTTGGGCTTTTAAAAACAAAGCCTTTACTATTGCCCTTTCTAGGTGTTCTATTTCTTCTTGGTCTGCTCTTAGTTGTTCTATTAAGGTAGAAGACATTATTACTTATTAGTTTTCTTAGCAGCTATGCTTAAGCTAATAAAGGCTATCAACCTCATAGAAACTCCAAGTATCAGCAAGTAAGCAACGTTGTCCCAAAGTGTATCGTGGATGTTGTACTCGTCCAGTGGCTTGCATGCTATACTGGCCTTTTCGCAGTCTAAGTCTGCGTCTGTATACTCGTTGATTGCCAGAATCCGGAATCCGTAGTAAAAAGGCTAAGTAGAGATTACAGATAAAAACCTAATCCAAGCAAACCCAGAAGGCATAGAGTCAGGGTTCGATAAAAAACCCCCAAACACCATAAAAGGAGAAATAATCATAGGAGCAATCGTAATGGCAGCTTCGAGGCTGTCTACAAGGCTCCCTGCTAAGTACCCGTAGCCATACCCAGCAAACTGCATTAGCACTAAAGCAAAGTCTACTTAGGACTTACAAAACAGAAAGAACTTGTCAGCTTGGTTATTGAAGCCTACTACCCAGTAAACTAAAAGACTCAGGAGCAAAGGAGCCACTACTATGCCTGGAAGTTCCGAAAGCGACTTTGTTAAGTAGTAAATTGCAGTTCCATACATGCCTTGCTTTTTCTCTTTTAAAAAAACTGGTTTTTCTGAAGGAACTAACTAGAACTTACAGGCTAAAGTTGAGTTTTGGGCTCCAAAAGTCACTTGCGAAATCGTGATGAAAAAGATAAGCCCTGACCTACTTTGGACACCTTCAGCGTTTGTTCCTAAGTTATTGAAAATTAAGTCTATCAACAGGGCTATTCCAACTGACTGCAGCATCTTAACTGTGGATAAGTCAGGGTTCCTCACAGCGTTTTTGGTTGCTCTTGATAAAAGTTCTCGGCCTTGAACTAAAATGCCTTTGCTTTTAGAACTGCCAAGTTTCAAGTCGTCTAAGTTCAAAAGGCTTTCTTCAGCACTTGGAGAATAGGCCTCAATTATAGTTTCAAGAGATAAGGCTTCTTGGTTCCTCCGAAGAATGCTTATAAAGAAGTCTGCAGGGTTGGACCTTTCTGGGCAGACAAATCCCAATGAGGCAAAGTACTCAACGCTTTTTTGGGCTTCTCCTTGGTAAACTATCCTTCCTTCACTCATCAAAATGAGTTTCTGGAACTTTGAAAAGATAAAAGAGCTTGGCTGGTGAATAGTGGTTATAACCGTTCTCCCTTTTCGAGTTTGTTTAAGCAACAGTTTCACTAAAACTTCAGCGGTGTAGGCGTCCAGTCCTGAAGTAGGCTCGTCTAAAAACATCAGAGCAGGGTCACTTACAAGTTCCACAGCTATGCATACTCTTTTCCTTTCGCCCCCTGAAATTCCTTTTTGCTCAATGCTGCCTATAGTGTTGTCTGCAATCTCAGTAAGTTTCAGTTCCTCAATTATTTCGTCCACTCTGTCTTTTACAGACTTATCTTTGCAACGCAACTTAGCTGAAAAGGTGATTGACTCCCTTGGAGTTAGCACAGGCAGCAGAATGTCTTGTTGGGTCACATAGGCTGAATAGTCCCCATAAGGAATCTCTTGAATGGGTATGTTGTTTATTAAAACTTTCCCAGTAACTGCTTCTTTCTTAGTAGTCCCAGTTCTTCCTGAAAGAATGTTTAACAGCGATGTTTTGCCTGAACCTGAACTGCCCATTATTGCTAAGAACTCTCCTGGAACTGCTGACCCAGATACTTTTTTAAGTATTTCGAGGGTTTGCTTCTTGGACTGCACAGTGTAAGACACCTCTTGCCAGGTAAGTTGAATTTGTGTTTGACTCAGAAAGTCAGAGTCTTTCATAGCAATAGAAGTCCGGTTTGACTTGGACTTAGAATTTTTACTGTCTTCTAGAAGTTTTGACCCTAATTTTTCTTTGTCTTCAGTCATTTTTGTTTATCTGAATAATGCACTCAGCAGAATTCATCTAAATTTTGAAAATGGTCGAAGAATCCGAACTAAACCTAGACGAACTGTAAGCACTACTTAGACTCAACGGAGCAGACCCCCAGTCCAAACTTAACCACGCCAAACAAATCATCGAAACTTTAGAAAAAGAAGTGTTTAAGTTAAGAACTGAACTTCAAAGGTCTGAAGCAACGATCAAAAAACTCCAAGAAACAGCTACTCTGCAGGCTCACAACCACAACAACACCAGTTCGGCCTTCACTCTTCCCAGTGAGTTTAAGAAAACCTGGGAAGTCCTTGTTCAAGAAAACATCTTAGATGTGTTTTCGCCATTCCTAGTTTCCCACACAGTGTTTGTGTTCATGGTGCAAAGTTTAGTGAAACTAATAGTCTCAGTCGTCAAAGACACTATCCAACAGAAAGTTAAGGACATCATGGGCCTTTTGGGAGGCGGAGAGCAAGAAAAAGTTAAAACTTACTTGCTTAAGTTATTTCAAGACTTGTGCATGAAAACTTTTCCCCTGCCTGACTTAGACAAAATCAAGCACCTCTACAAAGAAAAGGTCAAAGACACTGCAGACCCAGAAGACCTCCAGGACATGCTCGAGTCCCTTGACTTTGAAGAGTTCGTTAAAACTATGCACCGAATTTGCCTACACATGCTTTTGAACGACCCCGAACTCCACATTGAGTTCAAAGAAGAACTCGAGTATTTCAAGTTCGAAAAACCCGAAGACTACTATTGCATTGACGGGTTTCCCAAAGGAGAACCTCCTTGTGTAGTGGTGCTTCCAGAAGTGATGAGGGGCAACTACCCCTACCAAGGAATCAAAAAGGCCGTTTTGATTCTTTCGCCTGACGACCCTCCGCTTTCTTCAGTCGAAGACTCCAAAAACATAGACAGCATCAAAAAGTTCGAAGAAGAAGTCAAGGACTCTGGAGCTTCTTTGGATTGCGGAGACTTAGACTGCGACAGCATCAAAGTCCACGAAGACACCAAACGCTCTGAAGAAAGCATCAAACCCTACGAAGAAGACAACCAAACCTTCCGCGAAAAAACTAGCATCAACCTCCAAACTAGTTTCCACCTCAACAAAATGTTCACTCAAACCATCGAAACCCAGACAAGTCCTAAGTTTATTGACCAACCCCCTGAAGACTCTCCTTTTAAGTGCACTAAGTCCATCCCCAGCTTCAAAAACATCCTTCAAGAAAGAACTCACAAAATCTCCAACTTGAACTTTGAAAACTTAGACTCCAGCCCAGTCCTAGTCAAAAAGGCCCCTCAAAGTCAAGACTTCACACCCAAACAAGTACTTGACCTTTATTGTCGCTACAAAAACAACATCAAAAAGAACCAAGACACTTTTCCCCTTCAGAAGTCACCTGCTCGGAAGTCGCCTTGCAAACACTACGAAGAGTCCTTCAAAGACCTAAGATCTTCTGGGTCGTTTTCTTCTGCCAAAAAGAACCCTTGTAAAGTCTGCAAACCCAAACTCCCTTGCACTCGCTGTTCCAAAACTGCTTTGTTAGCACTTGCCAAACGCGTGCCCAACAACTCCTACGCAAAAAAGCACCGAACTCCTATCAGAACTTCTTCTCACTGCGAGTCTCCGAGGGACAGAGCTATGTCCTCGCTGCTTTCTAAGAAGCTCAACGAAGCTGCCCACAAAATGGACAGAAGGTCTTTTATCAGGAACAAAGTAGACGACAGAGAAGCTTGTAAGGTTATGTAACTATACTAATCGCAGTTGTTTAAAAGCTATTCGTGAGTAGAATATTGGAAACTTCCGTGCCCAGTTACACGACTCCTGAGAGGAGCACCTTCTAGAGCACTTTTCGCAGAACGGCGGACTTCCTTGGACTTTGCAGTTAGTTTTAATCATGGCAAAGCAAAAGCTTTCGTTCGCTTCGCCTTTGTTGCACGAAACAGACAGTTCTTCTAAAGAAGAGTTGTGTAAGCCTGCAAACACTTGGTGCAGCCCTGGAGTTTTTAAGTTGTTGAAACTCACGTCTAGGGTTTTGAGTGAAGGACTCTTCATCAAGTTCCTAATGGTAGCCCCTGAGTCCGGATTTAGTTTGTTTGACTTAAGAACTAAACTTCTCAGTTCTAGTTTACGTAAAGAGGTCTCTAAGTACTTAAGTCCTGAGCTAAGGATGTTGTTTTGCCCTACGTTTAGGTCCTTCAATCTCTTGAGGCACACTAAAGCAAAACTCAGGTACTTAGCTCCTTCAGGACCTAGTTCGTTTTGTCTCAAGTCAACTACTTCTAATAGTTCCATGCAAGAAAGGGGAACTGCCAGAGTTTTCATGGCTTGGGAACTCATTTTGGTTTCTACAAGTTTGAGTTGCTCAAGTCTTTCGAGTTCCGAAATCCCTTGACTCAGCATTTTTGCAGTGTCTGCTTCAATTTGGATTTCGGAGACACACAGTTTCTTAAGGGTCTTTAAGTTACTGAGAGAAGGAAACAGGTGCTGAGCAGCCTCGTACTCCATTTTGCCCCCTCTCACTTCTAGCTCTTTCAAAAAGCACAGCAGTGGCAAAGCTGTGCTTAAGTGCTTCATACTGCTGGACTCTATTAAACTTTCGTTAAGTACTAGTTGCTTCATCTCCACGTACTTATTGTTTCTGAAGTTTTTGAAAACTTGCCTTACGTTGCCTTTGATTTGTTGTTTGTACCTTTGGAAGTAGTTCCTCAAGTAAAGCAGTTGGAAGGGGTTGGGAAACTTGCCTTTTGAAACTTTGAGAGTTGGCAAGGTTTCTGAGTCCAGCAGGTCTTTGTATGTGTTTTCATCAAGCAGTATTCTTTTTCCGTGCGAGTTGTCAAACCACAGTTTCAGGTATTTAGGTGGATGGGAAAGTCTAGAAGAGATCCCTGACAAGAACTCAGAAAAGTTCTTTTCCAAGCTAAGTTCTAAGACTTGAGTTTCATACTCAATCTTTATTGACATTTATATTTAACACTCTTAGTTATTTGAGTTTTTGTGGGCCCAGTCGTGCCTGTGCACTTTGTAACAAGTTTCGCAGAACTGCTTCGAGTCCACAGTGGGCTTTTTCGGTGACCTGCGGGTTTTAGGCGACCAAAATCTTGAAGAAGTAGGACTTTTCAAAGAGTCCGAGTACTTGTTTTCGAAGTCTGAAATTGAGTACTCTAAGTCTTCAACCCGAGTTGCTAAGTTTTGAGTTCTGTAGTTTTCGGCTTTCTGAAGTTTAATTTTGAGTTCTTGAACTTCAGAGTCTTTCAAACCGAGCTGGGACCTTAACTCAGCAACCTGGGATTCGTACTTGTGTCTGGAAGACTGTAGTTCCCTTTCGACAGACGACAACTGTGCTTGAAGTTCCCTTTCTCTTGAAGAAACTTGCTTTACACTGTAGTAGTAGTCTTTGTAGCCCTGGATGCTGGACTCTAAATCTATGCAGTGGTCGTAAAGTCTTTGGTATTTTTGTTTGATGTCAGTGAGTTGGCGTGCAAGCGATTCGTTGGACTCTTGGGCTACCATGAGTTCGTGCTTCAGCTGGACTGCTGATTCGTTCCTTTCCAACTCAACACTTCCACTTTCTATACTAGACCGAATGCTAGTGATTCTTTTTTTCAAAAGGTCGATTTCTGACCTTAAGGCTTGGTTTTCGTGCATGAGTTCTAGTTCTTCGTTCCTTTTGGAGGTTCGTTTGTTCAGGGGGTAAGGAATTATATCAGGTCTTTTGAAAAACTCAGTTTCTCGCAAGGTTCCTTCAAAAGTTCTTTCGTAAAGGGGGTATTGCGACTTGCTGTACTTAGCAGGACTCTCTCTGAACGTTTCAGAGCGCTTTTTGAGTCTTTTGGGAGGCGAGTGGTTTATTCTTAAAGGAGTAGTGTTTCTAAAGGGCAAGTCTCTGGAAGAGTCATGGAAAAAGGACATTTATATGCAGAGTGAAAAGAAATTTATCCGTGATGGGTTCTTCCAGGGCTGCAGGTGCGACGGCAGAGGCTTGTTAAGTTCCAGACCACTGCACTTAACTCCCAACGTGAACGCTTTGGCTGCTGGGAGTGCCCAGCTCAACATAGAACTTGAAGCTCCACATATTATTTGCGGCTGCAAGTTAGAACTAACTTACCCAAGGACTGAGCCCAACTGTGGGTTTTTTGAGTTGTCGATTGAAATAGCTTCAAAGAGTTCCCCAGTTCTCAGAGAAAGAGTCCAGCAAGTAAAGGAGATGGTTGAAAAGCTCATACTGAAGCACCTAGAAGTTTCTCAACTCTGTGTGATTCCGGGCAGGAAGTGCTGGTGCATTTACATAGACGTAGAAGTTCTCAAGGGCAACTGCAGCAACATAGTAGAGCATATAGGCTATACAGTTTTAACAGCTCTAGGCAACACAAGGATTCCCCGAGTAAAAGGAATAATCAACGCTAACACACTAGAAGACACAGTAGAACTCCTAGAAGGATGGGTGAGTTTAAAAGTAGGAGAAGTGCCTTTAGTAATCAGTGTTGCTAAGGTAGGGGACGCACTGGCTTTAGACTTGACCTTGGAAGAAGAAACTACTGCTGACACTACTGTGCACGTAGCAGTGAACAGAAACCACCAAGTCTGTGGAATCGTAAAAGAGAACTCTGGAAGCTTGAAACTAGAAGAAGTTTCAAGAGTTTTGGACATGGCAAAGTCAGCAGCTAAGTTAGTTTTCAGTTCACTTGCCGAAGGAAGCATAAAGTATAAAGTCACTTAACTAAATGTGGAGTGTCACTAGAAGGTTCTACACAGTAAAACCATTTACACAAAGCCTTCTGAATCACCTGAAACCCTACGAAAGTAAATACAAAGACCTAGAAACACAAATACTTGACCTTACAAGCAACCAAGGCTCGCCAGACCAACTTGCGGCTTTGCAAATAAAACTAGCTAAGATCGAAGCACAAGCTTCAGCTTACAAGAACTTAAGTTCGTGCATTACAGCTATAGAGGAACTTGAGGAACTCAAAGACCAGAAAGAAATGCAAGACATGGCACTTGAAGAAATCGAAGAAAAAGAAGCCCAAATCGAGGACCTAGAAACCTACGCACTCTCGCTGCTTCTTCCAATAGACGAAGATGATAACGTTGGAGCCATGCTTGAAATCAGACCTGGAGTGGGGGGTTCTGAAAGTTGCCTTTTTGCTGAAAACTTGCTAGAAATGTACTTAAGTTACGCTGAACTCAACAACTGGTCTTCTAAAATAGTTTCGCTTTCAAAAGACCAACAACTAGGAAAGGGCTGCAAAGAGGCCATCATACAAATAACCGGAGACCAAGTCTACGGCACTCTAAAGTGCGAGTCAGGAGTTCACAAGGTACACATTAAGTAGGTCATTCGGGTTCCAGAAACAGAAAAGTCAGGAAGACTCCACTCCAGCACAGTAGGAGTTATAGTTCTTCCAGACACTCCTCCACAAACCTTCAAGATCCAAGACAAAGACCTGAAAGTTGAAACTATGAGGGCCAGAGGCGCAGGAGGACAGCACGTTAACAGAACTGAGTCCGCAGTGCGAGTGACCCACATTCCCTCAGGAATCAGTGCAATGTGCCAAGACTCCAGAAGCCAACATAACAACAAAGAGTCTGCTATGGAAGTGCTCTACGCAAGAGTTTATTCCATTGAAAAGCAAAAACAAGTCCAAGCCAGCATGGAAGCCAAAAAGCTCCAAGTAGGTTCAGGCGACAGAAGTGAAAAAATCCGCACTTACAACTTTCCGCAAAACAGAGTTACAGACCACAGAACTAACTTAACTGTGCACGGGATGGAAGAAATGCTTAAAGGGAACCTGTTGCAGAAGTTTATAGACGAAGCTGAAGCTTTACAGAGACAGAAACTGATAGAAGAGTTGATGAAGACTTCTAAATAGTTGCTAAGATTTAACATTCTTAACATTTTTAAAGTATGAGATCTCGGCCGACTTCCAGAGACATAGTGCGTAAGTCACAACAGCCTCAGCAACTGAAACCTGCTCAGTCAGAGGAGTCTTCTCACTCTATGGATTGGATTGTACTAAAACTGCACTCTAAGTTGAAGACTCTAGAATCTAAGTACCTTGAGTTTGTGAACCACTGCGCACACCTTTTTAAAGAAAACAGGTCTGTACTTCAAAGCGAAATGATGGACCCCAGCGAGCACTCCCGGGAACTCCTAGAGCAGTTCAGCCAAGACAGAGAAAAAATAGAACAAGACCTGCAGTACGTTCTTAGAGTCCAAGAAACCATTTCCAAACACCCCAGTATCTCTGAGAACATAATGGCTGCACAAGAAGAAGTTCTGGACCTTTGTTTGAACCATTCACTCAACTACTCAGAACTCCGCGAAAACCTCACTGGTATTTTTACACGACTTTACAACGTGGTGTGGGAGATGCTTTACCGCCGCGGTGACAGGAAGAGTGTCAAGGAGTGGGTGCGCAAAATAGTTCAACTGGAAGAAGAAAAGAAGATGCTGGAAAACAAGCACAGTCACCACATAGAACAACTGAACTTCAGAAACAAAGAAAGAAATGACAAACTGAAACAAGAAATTGCTAGACTCAAAAACCTCAACAAGCACCTAGAACTCAAGGTAAGGACTTCAGATTCACCCAACATCCACTGTTTCAGTTTGGAAAACTCAGAAGAAAAAAAGTACTTTGAAGCTTTGAATTACGAAAAAGCTTTAAAAGAGTCAGAAACTAAGTTCCAGGAATTCGAAAGAGACGCAAGAGGCAGGAAGGAAAGGAACTTAGCTAGCTCTGGTGGACTAAGTCACTCCAGAAACAAGTGTTACACTCCAGTCAGAGAAACCAGTAACAAAAGGTCAGTGAGTCCAGCAGACAGGAGACTAAACAGTTTGAGCAAAGAAAACTCAGAACTAAAAAAGCAACTTGAAGACACTTCTAAAGAAAGGGACTTCCTGAAGGCTTGGAAAGAAAACAAACTCAAAAAGCCCCCTAACTATGGACAGTCCACCAACAAGATTTTGAGAGAACAAGAAATAGAAAAAGACTTACTGGATCGCAAAAACACAATACTGCATAACAAACTGAAGTACTTGATCAAAGGAGTGCAGCAGTTTTTAAAGGTGACTTCTAAGTACCAAAGGTTCATCAGAGAAAAAGAAGGCTACAGGTCTAACGCTTTTGATGACGAAAAGTATAAACTCGAACTGCGCATTAGAGAAATAGAAAGTGAAGTCCAGGACTCAGCTAAGTGGAGCAGACAGTCTTCGCCCTTTGTGACTCCAGCAGCCTCTCCTGAAAGCACTCGGTTTATATCAACTGACGCTTCTAGAGACATCAAAGAACAACTCAAAAAACAAGAAAAAAGCTTCCAGTCGCAACTTGAAAACGAAAGAAAAGAGTGCACTCGCTTAAGACAAGAACTGGAAGAAGTCCTAGTGAAACTCGAAGAAACTCAAACTAAAAGAGACCAAGCCTTAGAAGACAATACTTCTTTGTACGAGAAACTGTCTAGTGAGTATGAGTTCATGTACCAAAACCTAAGGGACTGGACACAAGCTGCAGTGAGTGAACAAGTTTCTGCCCACGAAGCCAACTTTGCTGAGATCGAAAAAAGAGTTGCAGAAAAGGAAACAGAACTGAAGTCGCTCAAAAATAAAGTCAAAGTGAAACTCCAAAAGAACTTAGAAGCCCTAATAGCTATCAACGAAAACGTAGAAATCGAAAGCAGCACTGACTTCATTGAAAAAGTTACGAACGAAAACGAACACCTCAAGTTCATGCTGGAGCAAAACGACAGTTACCACGAAAACAAGATCAAAGAACTAAGTGAAAACATTGAAAACTTAGAAGAAGAAAGAGAAAACTACCTAAACAAAATCAAAGACTTAGAAGGAGAAGTTTCAGAGCTGAAGAAAAACAACTCCCGAATCTCAGAACTCCAAAACCAAATAAAAGAAACTGACGAACTCCAAAGCAAACTAGACTCGCTCCGGAAAGAGCACTTCAAAGCTTTAAAAGAAGCTAAGGAAAAAGACCTGAACTTAGAACAACTTGAGTACGAAAAAAAGGTTCTTCAGGAAGAAAACAAAGTACTCACTGAGTCTGACAAACTCAAAGAAGAACAACTCATGAACATCCAAAAACAACTCAAGGAAGAAATCTCCAAAGCCAACGAAAGAATCGAAGGACTGGTCTTTGAAAGCACCTCTTACAAGTCAAAGTGCGACCAACTCTCCAGAGAAATTGCTGAAAAGAACCAGCAACTTACTGACTTGTCAGAAAGCTACCGAAAAAAATCCTCAGAAGAACAAGCACTTTTGAACTCTGAGAACTCCAAACTCCTACAAGAAGTTCAGCAACTCAAACAATTAAACCAAGCAGCTCATTCTAACTCTGAAAAACAGAGTATAGCACACCAAGAAACAGTTTCCAAACTCAATAAAACTATAGAGGAACTCCAAAACCACTCTACTAGAGTTGACTCTGAAAACACTCAACTCAAAGAGTCAGTTCAAAAACAAACTGAGCAGTGCGAAACTCTGCAAAAACAGTGCTCGAACCTAGAAACTCAAGTAGCTAACTCGAAGTTAGGAGACCACCTGCAGTTGGAGTTGCAGTCTGCTTTAGAGAAGTACTCTGAGTTCTGCGAAAGCAATTTTGAGTTAATTTCACAAAAACTGACAGACAAAGAAGCAGCTCTTAAAAACCTAAAAAGAAAAATAAAACTTGAGCTCAAAAAAAGCCTGCAAGAACTCATCAGCATGTACGAAAGCATTTCCCAAGCAGGAAACACAGAAGACTCTGAGTCAGAAAACTTAGTGTACATTCTGGAACAAAACAAAGTTTACTACGAAAACAAAATAGAAGAACTTTCAGAAATAATAGAAACTCTAGAACAAGAAAGAGAAACCTACTCTTCCAAAATCTCTGAACAACAACAACTGCACCAAAGACTCTCTGAGCAAGAAAAGAAGTGCAGTGAGTTGCAAGTCAAACTCCAACACTCAGAAGAACTGGAAAAAGAACTCCAAACTTCCAAGACACTTCAGGTCTCTGCTGAAAAACAACTTAAAGAAAAAGAACTAGACCTGGAAGAACTCCAGTACAAGTTAAAAGCCTTAGAAGAAGACAAGCAAGCCTTGGAGACTTCCGAAGTCTCCAAAGACAACCGAATCATGCAACTAGAAGTAGAACTTAAGTCCCAAATAAACGAAGCCAACTCTAAAATTGAACACTTGGTCTTTGAAAACTCTTCTTACAAGTCCCAAATAGAAAAACTCTCAGCAGAAGAAAACAAGGCAGTTGAAACTGAAAAAGACAACCTGCAACAAGAACTTAACACTTTGATGGACAAGTTAATGTTTGCCCAAAACAACGAAGAAATCTACAGAAACCAACTAGAAAAAACTAAAAAGGAAAAAGAAGAAACTCTCCAACTCAAAGAAGAAGAAGTCAACAAACTCAAAAACATCATGGACCTCAGCCTCAACCAAATGAAAGAAAGCTACGAGTTAGAAATCCACCACAAAAACGAAGAAATCACTAAACTCCAGTCTGACATTGAAAACCTTCAACATCTTCAACATAACCAGGATCTTGAAACTCAAATAAAACAACTCACTGCCAAAAACCAATCCTTGCAGCAAGAAAACCTCACTCTTGAATCCCAAGTTGAAAAACTCAACAAAGAACTCAACCGCACTACTAAACAACTCAAAGAACGCGAAGTTTACGACCTCGAAGAAAAACTCATTGAGTCTCAAGAAAAAATAGCCGAACTCGAGTGCCTTAAAAACTCTGCCGAAGAAGCCCTAGGTCCCTTTTTTTCCCAAGACCTAGTGACTTCCATTAAAAGCCTCATGGTGAAGACTCCTAAAATGCCTCGCTTTCCCAGAAGAGTCCAGCCCTCCGCTTCTCCAGCAGCTAGTCACGAAATAGGAAACCATTCTCCAATGCGGTCTGAAGACTCCAGAAGTGAGTCTTGTGCTTCCCAGCCTGTAGCACAGATAGAAGAAGAACTCAAGGAAGAACGCAGCATTTCTTCACGCCACATGGAGCAAATTAGTTTCTTGAAGGAAACCGTCAGGACTCTGGAAAAAGAACTTTCTCAACTAAAGCAGGGCAAACAAACTTCTCCAGACAGCCACTTAAAGGACTCCTTTACTCAGTTCATAAGTACTCTGCCTCCTCAAAACCCAGAACTCGAAAGCCGAGTGGATGTTCTTCTAACTATGCTTGGACTCTCTAAACAGGAAAAGGACTCTATTCTCCAGAACCGCAAGTCCAAAGTTCAGCGCAAGTTTTTTGGAATAATAAAAAGATAATTTGAGCAATATATTAAATGGAATCGTTAGATGTTTCAGACGTAAGGCCAGTAATTGAAGCTTCGGCATCAGTAGTACTGTTTGCTAACCCAGTTTCGGGCTCCAAAGAGGCCAAACTCTACTTAGACACCAAAGCCCGGTCACTATCACTCGTAACTTCTCAAGGGTTAGTGGACTTGCACATATTTGACCTAAGCAACTCAAAAACCCGTAAAGAAGGAGTAGTTTTTCTAGAAAGCTTAGTGGAGCACCACAAAGAAGTCAGAGTGATTGTAGCTGGGGGCGATGGAAGCTTAATTTGGGCAATAGAAGAAATCAGTAAGGCCAACCTGGACCTTTCTCAGATAAAATTCGGAACCATGCCCTTTGGAACAGGAAATGACTTAGCAGCAATGCTTGGGTGGGGAAGGAAACCCGAGTCACCCATTGTGGGCAAAAACAACGAAGGACTGATACGCTCTGTCGAGAGTTGGCTTGCAGCGCAAGAAGTCAACTTTGACCTTTGGAACATCCAAATCGAAGTGGAAGAAAACGGTTACTTCGAAAAGATCCACAAAGAAGAAAAGAAGTTCCAAAGAGAAAAACTAAAAGACAGGTCTGGAAACAAACGAACTGCTTACCAAAGACTGATGACCAACTACTTCAGCATAGGTCTGGACGCCAGAATTGGCTTGGGCTTCGACAAAAGCCGCAGCCGTTACAGATGGTGCAATAAATTCATATATTGCTGGGAGGGGCTTAAAAAGATCTGTTGTTTGCCTCTTTTTCGCTTGACTGAGTATGCAGCTTCTTTCTACGAAAATGACAACTACTGCATTTTCGACAACACTATGCCTGAAAAGAGTTTGCCGCCATCAACTTCTATATTCATAGCACTAAATGCAAGGACTTACGCTGGCGGGTTCAACATTTGGGACAAAGCTCAGCCCCTCCGGGACGAAGAAGTTACTTTGAAGGAAGCTTCTCCTTGCGACGGGGAACTTGAGTTTTTGACTTTCCAGGGAGGGTTTTCTTTAGGTCTTGAAGCTATTCCTTCGAAACAAGGCAGAGGCAAAAAGGTTTTCCAGGGCTCTGGGCCTTTTACTCTGCACTTCGCTCCTCAAGCTGACGATAGAAGAGTTTACATGCAAATCGACGGGGAGTACTTCTACGCTGTCAGGCCCAAGTGTGTACATATTTCCTTGGCAGACGTGTCTAGTGCCCAGAAACTCAGAGTCCTGGTAAACGAGGGGCATACTTTGTTTTAATAAGTAAACTTAAATGGAACTAGTTGTGATCGACATTGGAAACCTAAAGCAGAACCTTAATATACCAGACTCTCCTAACACACTTCTGTTAACTACGCTGAAAGAAATCCCCAGAGCCTATGAAAAGTCGTTTACTAAAACCCAAGACCTAAACGAAGCACTGAGTGGAGGCAAGTTTTACATAAGTGGACTAACTTCTAAAGAAACAGGTTTCATCGTTGCAATGGTTTCCCAAAGACCCAATGTCACTGCTTACTGCTCGATTTCTAACGAGGTCAAAAGTCACTTTGAAGGCTTGCAGGAGATCAAAAGTCTTCGAGAGTTAGTGACCAACCAACCTACCCACCCAGTCTCCCTTAGTGAAAAAGCCGTGATGATTTACCGGGACACCTTCGACAAATTTGTAAATATTTACGCCAACAGACCACTTCAGAGAGTTAAAACTAAACAAGGCTGCATTAACCAAATTGCTAACTTAGTTGGACTGAAGGAATCCCAGGCTGTAAGGGACCTAATAGCCACTCGCATATTTGAAGACTTGAAGGCACACGGCATAGTTAAAGAAGGACAGGTTCTGAAGCACAACCAAGACAAAATCCAAGACTACTTTATTGACAGCACTCTTGAGTTCTTTCCGTCTTTTAACTCACTAAAAAAAGGCTTTTTGAAGTTGAGTAAAACAGAAATGTCCCAAGAGCCTAGCTACGACCCACTAGAAACAGAAGACCCTTGGACCCAAATAATAGTCAACAAATCCAGTTCTGACTGGGAAATGGAAGAACCGGAAGTTCCACCCAAAACTACAGAAAGCAGCCTAAGTTCTGAAAAACCTGAAAAACCTAAGCAACCCGAAAAGCCCAAACAACCTGAAAGACCTGAAAAACTCAAACCACCTGAAAGACCCAAGAACCCCAAAAACTACTACGAACACATTTTAAAACTGCTTGATGAAGAAAAAATCCTCCAAATAGGGATTGTTTTGAACTGGGTAGTACAAAGAGTCATGCACAGTTTAAGTCAACTAAAAAGCATTGGAATCAATCTAAGCATCAGCAACTCCGTGAGGGGGAAGCTCATTGCAGCAATCTGGAACATAATTGGCGAAAAACAGCTTCCAAGCAAAGTTTCCAAAGAAGATGTTGAGCAAGTTATCTTAAATAACACAATATAAATGGGGTCGAGGAAAGTAGCAATCCGCGAACACAGAGACAATCAAAGCAGGGCTCCTATTCCTCAGAGCTTGGAGTCAGCTACCTTGCCTAGGTCAATTGACATCCAAACTTTTTACGAGGCCAGAAAACTAGAACTCGACCACTTCATGCAAGCACTCAGCAAAAAAGCTGCTGGAATACTTGGCAACAAACAAGCTTTCCAACTGCTTCCCAAACACATGCGACGCCGAGCCATGTCCCATAATGCACACCGCATTCCTGCTCGAATCCGCACAACTAAACCCCTAGCTGCTATTAAAAACCCTCCTCGCAAAAGAAGACGCCACACCAAAAACTTGTTGGAAGACTACAACCGCCGAGCACGCAAGCACGTTTGGCTTTCAACACACATTTGGCACGCCAAACGCATGAAAATGGCAGAACTTTGGAACTACAAACTAGCTTTGCACCCCAACGACAAAAGTGTAAGGGCTGTTCACAGGTTTGCTGCTCATAGTTGCGTGGTGTACGACAGTTCTTACTATGCAGCTATATACGTTAAAGGGCAACTTGTAGAGGATTCTTGCACTCATGGCTTCTTAGGGAAGGGCTGGGTGAGTTACGAAGGAGACTGGATTTGCCCTGTTGAAGTGATTAGGTGGGGAGAAGGCCAAATACTTTTTGTGCATCCTTCAGCTTACACACAGATACTTCAAGTGTTGGATGAAAGTGGTTTGGACTACCAAGACTGGAAAGACCAGTTAGTTATTTACAAGCTTAGAGGTCCCAAGTCCTCTGAAGTGCTTTGCAACGCCCTTAGTTTCCAAAACCCTCACACGGAAGCACTTTTGAAAACAGCTGCCCAGTTCACAAACCTTCCTTTTCCAGACAAAGCAGTGTTAGGAGTCGACATACTAAAACCAAAAGTTCAGGGAAAGATTCCCCACGCAGTTAAACATCAAGCCCAAACAATCAAGCCATCACAAGTGCCTTTGGAAGTTCTCAAAGAACTAGCTGACTGGCAAGACAAAAGCTCAACTGACTTGTGGCAGAACCTAGTTCCTGGAAAGGTCAAGTCCCAAGTTCCCCAGCATATCACCACTAGAAGTCGCAAGTCCAGGTACCCCAAGCCTAAGCAAGCAGCTCCTGTGCAAGAAATCAGACAAATAAGCATTCAAGAAGAAGAGTGCCTTTCTGGAGTACTTGTTTACCATCAAAGCCAACTCAACAGAGGGTTTAGTGAAGGCTGGGACTTAATGGTGTCTGCAGAGGTAGGAACTCAGCTTTTCAGAAACTTAGTGTTTTCGGGAGCTAAGGCCATAGGACTCAGAGACTACAACTTTTTGTTGTTTGAACAAGGAACAAGAGTGTTTCCTGACGACTTTCCTCAAACTTTGGCTTACCACGAACACTCTGTTTCAAAGACAGAGGAACTAATTGCTAGTTACTTCAAAAAGCCCTCTTCCAAAAGAGTCAACTACGAACGTATTGGAATGCCCTTTCCCTTTTTTCCAGACTTTAAAGTTGTGCTGACTCAAGAAGCCCAACTGCACCCAGTCCAAATAACTTCTTTGAGCAAAATCCCCAAAGCAGGGGCTTTGCTATGCCAAGCCTTTCCAGAAGACTTTGAAACCACCCACACTGAGCCCCTTCACGAACGCACAAGTAAGAGTTCCCAACTCAGAGACATCCAGCACTTAAGTGAAATTGAAATATCAAGGCCTCTGCTGGGGTTCTTGACTTCAGGGGGTTTTAGTTTTATTAAAAGGAAAGGGTACGGAATAGGTTACATTAACACTGAACCAAGCAGGATTCCCTACGTTCTTTACAGAAATCCTTCTTCGAGGAACTACCACTTGTGTTCTGTTAAAACTCTAAATTAATTATTTCTGAAGTCTTTGATGTTTTTTTGAATACACAGAATTGCTTCTCTAATATTTTTAAATAAATCCTTAGGCTTCTTTACAAAACTCCTTGTGAGCGAATTCATTTCAAAGAACTTTTTCCTGGCTAGGTAGCCTCTCAAGTTAGCTTGTATCATAACTATTGCTTTTAAGTGTTTTAAATACTTCTCAAGTATGTCGCCTTTATTTCTTCTTCGAATTCCAAGTCTAATAGGTGCAGCTTGTTGGATCTTGGACCTCACTGGAAGAGGGCAAGACCCTCTTTGTTTATCAAAGCGTTTGTTTTCTAAGTTTTCTTTGGCCTTCCTAAGTACTTCTAGTTGCTCAAGGGCCTTTCTGGCAGACTCCTCTGCAGCCTTGATTTTGCAATCGTAGTGAGTTGGTATAAACAGTTTTCTGGCTTGGTAGCCTCTCCAGTGCTTTTGTATCATAATAGCTGCAGCTTTCCTTCGGCCCATTTTGGTAGTTTGGATAGACTTACTGAGTTTTCTAGGCCTGCTTCTAAACTGGGATTTGGGTTTAGGACGTGTTTGTCTTTTGGGACTTTCTTTCAGCACAGAGTAAATATCCTTTTTGGCCTTTTTGCCACTAGGAGTGGCTGAAGAGGCCATAGGAAACAAGTACAGTCCGTTGAACATTCTAGGTTTCTCTATGTTAAGCGACCTTTCTATAAAAGCTTTGCTCGTGCGTTCGAGTTCCTCAAGTCTAGCTTTGTTTTTAGTGGAGTTAGTTGTGAACCTGGTGGACTCTGTGAGTTTAGTGAATCGGTCTTCTTGGGAAGGCGAATGCCTTCTTTTGATCTTAACTGGAGTGGTGCTGAGTGGCCTTGAAGACTGTGCTTTTGAGTTCTGGGCTGTTTGGAGTAAGTGCTCTATCAAAGGCACTGCTTCTGCACAGACTCCTTTAGTTCTAGCTACTGACAAAGCTTTGTTGCAACAAGAAATAGCACGGAAGCCATCTCCTAGTGCAAAATACTGCTGGGCAGCTGAGTAGTGACCCATCACAAGTACGTTGGGCTGGAAACTTAAACGAATAGCTTCTAAAGAGTGGTTGAGAGCTACTTGGTGCTCACCAAGTTTGCTTCTGATGCTGGAAATATTTAAGTGAATTCCAGCTTGTTTGGCCGGAGCTTGGGCTTCTAACTTAAGTGCTTTTTTAAGGAACCTCAGAGCCATCAAAGGTTTTCCTATTCGTTTGTAGTAGCAGCCTAAGTTGTTTGTAGTGAGTCCCCAAAGGTCGGAAACATTTTGACCCATGTAACGATTTAAGATTTCTTCACAACGTCTTAAAGAGTCAAAACACACCTTGAATTTGTCTGCTTTTAGGGACTCCAGAGCCTTTTTGTTCAAAGAAAGTACCTTGCTGCGCACTTCTGACATATCGCCCTCCAACATATTATAACTATAGTAAATCTTCAACAACTCAATTACTTAGTAGCTAACTTAAAGTAATATGGCTCTCATCTTAAAGCACCTTAAACGACCTTTACTTAGACTGTCGAGGAACTTCTCCACACAAAACACATCAGAACACAGCCAAGAAGAACAAACAGAGCAGGAAGAGCAAAGACAAAACAAACCAGAGGATTTCAGGAAGGTTGCCTGTGCAGATGAGCTGCTTGGAGGCCCTCCAGACTTGTCGCGCTTCAGAAAAGACATGGAGGCTTTCCACCTGCCCCTTGTGACTTACGACCCAGAAGCACAGGACTTCAAAGTTTCAGAAATAAACACAAAAGACTACTTCGCTGGCCGCAGAAGCATCTTTGTGGGAATCATAGGGGCTTTTGAACCTGAGTGCAACGACGTGGTATACGACTGGGCCAGGGCTGCCAGGGCTTTTAAGAATAACTTTAAGTTTGACGACGTGGTGTGTGTGGGAGTGAATGACGCTTACGTGATGCAGCACTACGCCAGAAAACTAGGTTACGAAGACAGAATAAGTTTCCTGGCAGACTGGAAAGGAGAGTTTTCGCAGTTTATGGAGTCTTACCAAGAAATAGAAGACTTCGGCAAAAGAGGAACTAGGTACTCAAGTGTAGTTATGTACGGCCGACTCAAAGTTATTTTTTCAAGCGCCCAATCCAAACTGTTTTACTTCTCTGGAGTTGCTCCTACTTTCCTGTGGCGCAAATGCGCTAGTAAAAAATATAAGTCTAGGATTTTCTTATAATATTACCTCTTTGCTGAGTGCTTTATGAAGTCCAAAGCTAAGCTAAGCAGTTGGTCTGTAGAAAGGTTCCAGTGGGTTTCCTTCATGTTGTTTCGGACCCAACTCGGCAGGTTCTGGACCTTTTGTGTGTTTGCAAAGCGTTTGTCTGCAAACACCTGTACAACGTAGTCGTTAGGTGTGGAAAGCACTTGACTCAAACAGTGTACGGACTGCCGCATGACATCGAAGTTGAGGTAGTCTGTTTCTTCTATTGAGTACACTTCTTTGAAGTAAAACAGTTTTGCTTTAAGTGTTTTGATCAAACTTGAAGGGTGAGGCAAACCAAACACTATTGCTGTCCGTGAGTAGTGTGTGTGAAGTTCTAAGTTCTCAACTACCCACCCCCGCGACACACACATCATCACTGCACCTCTGCCTCCCGAACAGGCTTTTTTGAAGTTTTTAAGGGCCCCCCTAGTTTCTTCTTTGTCTCTTGACTCAAAAAACACCAACTTGGCTTCCAAAAGCCGGTGCAGAAGTCCTGTTTCGTTCCACTTAAGCACTACGTCCTCCATGTACCTGAAGCCTGGAAAGAAGCACACTATTCCGTCAGGAATGTTGCAAGCTAACTCCACTAGTAAGTCTCCATAGTTGCGCATCACACCTTCGTCGTCTCTTTCTTCAAACTTAGAAGAAACTGCTAGTTGATCAGAACCCTTGGTAAGCATCAGAGGACAAGTAAGGACTCGGGAGCACTTGACTCTGGCAATGTGCACGGGCTGAATGCCTAGTAGTTTGCAGTACAGTTCTGGAGGCTCAAAACTGTAGGAAACCAAAACAGAGTGCTTAAACTTAGCAAGGCAGGGTTCCAGCACCAAGGAAGGGTTCAGACAAAACAACTGAATGATGGGGAAGTACTGCTCAGGAGAGTTGGGGTAGGTTTCTATAACTATTCCAAACCCAGTTTTAAACATTCCTAAAAGACTGGCGAAGTCACAGAGTCCCTGCAGACTCCCAAAGTGGTGGATCGACTTGAGTTTGAGTGTTTTTATCAAGTAAGAAAGTCTAAAGGAAACATAAGCTAGAGTCGATGGGTCAATGAAGGTACTTAACTTCAAGTAGTACAAAAAAGTAGACGTACTGTGCATTTTGGCTTCTTTGCCTCTGATTAAACTGCGCAAGTAAACACTGAGTCGTTTCAAAACACCTAAGAAGTGCTCTGGGTGCCTGAGGTTCCCAGGAAGTTTGGAGTCAAGTACTGGTTGAGGTGCAAATTCGTAGATTCCAGGGTTGAGTTCACCCAAAAGGTCCTTTAACTTGCTGTGTTTGAATTTTTTGTACTCTTCTTCAAAGACTTCTTTGTAAGCAAACCTGGTTTGCTGGATGATGTCTTTGATTTCTTTTAGCTTGACAAAGGTGTCAGTTAGGTCTTTTCTGTCTAAGTTCACACTCACCCGGTCCATGCAGAGCTCGTCTAGTTTGTAGGCGTCGTCAATCACCAAAACAGAGCCCTCTTTCTTTTTGATTTTTTGGTTCAAAAGGAACTTGTGAGTGCAAACAATCACCTGGGAACGTTTGGCCAAGTCAAATGCCAGGTGGAAAGGACAAGCGTCTTTTTGCTCTCCCAGAAGCTTCAGGTCTTCAACGTTAAACACACCCTTCAGTTCAGGACTTCTTATGGGCGCGCAATTTTCCCTGCACTTCGACTCTTTTTCGTAAGCTTGAGCAAAGGTACCTCTGCACAAGTCGTGTCTGGACAAGTAAGGAACTGCTGTTCCTTTGAAGTCCAAAAGTTTGAGTTGAGTGAGTACTTGGTTTACTTTGTTGGGGTGCCTCACGGATAAAATGACTTGTGGAGGGTTTTCAGTGTTTAGGTAACACAGCAGAGCTAGAATCTTCCCAAAGCCTGGAGGGTACTCAACTAAGCCTACTCCTGGGAACTCTAGGATCTTTTTCAAAGCACTCATAAGTTCAGTTTGTTCGGGGTAAGCATCGAAGGGGAAATCCAAGACCTTGCCATCCACAGTAATTTTTACCATTATTCTAAGTGAAGTCTAATTCTTGCTCAACTTGCTGGGCTTGTTGGGCTTGAGAAGGTAACTTTAAGTTGCGCACTAGTCTTGTGAGTTGGGGTTCTAAGTTATTCCAAACACCTCTGCGAGCAGCTTTCTCAAAGTCTTCTTGCGAAGCATTTGAGTAAGCGTCAAGTAAGTCAGAAATTACTTGGTACTCAGTGCTAGTGATGAAAGAAGGAAGCGAAGCACACAGTTCTTCACACTTGCGCTGAGCTTGACTAGGCATACTCAACAGACAGACTGCAACTATGCACATAGCAGCTTTGTTGACGTGGTGTTCTCTTTGAAGTGCTTGAGCAAAACCTAGTTCTTTTTCGTAAACTACCATAGCGTCTGAGTAAAGCGAGTTCTCAAGCAAAAGCCCTGCGTAAGGAGAAACTAAGTCGCGGGCTTGCATGTAAAGTTCTTCTTCAGGAATTAGTTTCAAAGCTTGGGCGTAAACTACACTTGCTAGTTCCACAAGTTGTTTGTTAGCAAGCTCACTTCCTAAGTTAGTTAGGAACCTAAGAGCTTTGTCACCTGACCCGTTGACTCTGAACTGTTCAACTGCCTTTTCAGCAGAACCAACAGCTTCTTTAGCACGGTCAGTTCTTAAGTAAATCAAAGTGATACTTTCGTAGTTCCTTGCACTTGCCCACACGTCTGAAAGTTGTTCGTTTACTTTACTTAGTTCTTGGTACGCTCTTAAAGCTCCTTCTAAGTTGCTTTGTTGCTCATAAGCCTTTGCAGCGTTTTCGAAGTGTATAGCAGCTGAGGCATGATCAGCTTTCCACTTGAACAGTCCTGTTTTTAGGCACTTAGTGGCTTTTTTGAACTCTTTATCGGGATTGTACATTTTGTATCAGTAGTAAATGGAAGGCTTTGTGATGAAGAAGAGTTACTTCATTAGCTCCTCTAACAAGGACATCAACGATGACTATGAACTTTCCAAAAAGCTTGGGGATGGTGCTTACGGAAACGTTTACTTGGGAACTCACAAAACTACAAGGCAGACTTGCGCCATCAAGCAAATACCTAAGTCCAGAATCAGGAATCAAGCCCGTCTTGAAACAGAAATCCAAGTCATGAAGAACGCTGATCACCCCAACATAGTGAAGCTCTACGACGTCTACGAGGACGCCCGTTCCATATACTTGATAATGGAGTGCTGTTCTGGTGGCGAACTTTTTAACCATATCATTTCCAAAAAAAGACTCAGTGAAAAAGAAGCTGCCAGATTGTTCAGGCAAGCCTTGGGCTCTATTAGGTACCTCCACTCAAACGACATCGTGCACAGGGACCTTAAACCTGAGAATCTTTTACTGGGAGATGAGAGCGAAGAAGCTTTACTGAAACTCTGCGACTTTGGATTGGCTAAAATGCTTACTAACGAAACAGAGTCCATGATGACTAAGGCTGGAACTCCCTTCTACATTGCCCCAGAGATCCTTAAAGGTCAAGGTTACGGAAAGTCCTGTGACCTGTGGAGTCTAGGAGTGATTCTATACATTCTTCTTTCGGGGTACCCTCCCTTTTATGCCAAGTCTGAAGCAGGAATTCTTGAAAAGGTCAGGAACGGCAACTACAACTTCAGCAGACCTGAGTGGACTAACATAACCGACGAAGCTAAAGACTTGATTTCTAAGTTGTTGGTAGTTGACCCCCAGCAAAGACTTGAAACAGAACAAGCCATAGAGCACCCTTGGTTGGCTTCTTACGAACTACTTCCTACAACTCCTCTAGAGCTGAGTGTTGAATCCTTGAAGGAGTTCAGAGACGGAAACAGACTCCGGCGTGCTGTTCTCCTCTGCATCGCTTCCCAGTGTTCTGATGATGAAATCTCTAACCTAAGAGACGCTTTCATCAAGATGGACACTAATGGAGACGGAACTTTGACAATTAACGAATTAAGGGAAGGACTCTCTCAAACTGGAATGGCTGGAGAAGTAGAAAGTATCATGAAAAGCATGGATGTTGATGGAAATGGCTCAGTTGACTACTCTGAGTTCCTAGCAGCTACACTAGACAAAAACATTTACCTCCAAGAAGAAAGACTGTACTCAGCCTTTAAAAAATTCGACAGAGACGGAAGTGGCAAAATCTCAGCTAGCGAGCTCAGGGAAGTACTGGGAGCTCAAGAGATAGAACAGAACAACGAGTTCTGGGAACAACTAATCACCGAAGCTGACATTAACGGAGACGGAGAAATCGACTTTAACGAATTCCTAAACATCAT
This sequence comes from Fabrea salina, assembly GCA_022984795.1. NCBI lineage: Eukaryota > Ciliophora > Heterotrichea > Heterotrichida > Fabreidae > Fabrea > Fabrea salina. Next base: position 26,799 of record JALIHJ010000006.1, on the reverse strand, counting down.
GACTTCCAAAAAAGTCAATAAGTTAAGCAATCTTTCTTAGTTATTAAAAGAAGGGCAGTCTTTGTGACTAGTGATGTGGACATCTCCGTCGCTAAAGCCCAAACTCTTCAAGTAAGGCAGGTACTTCTCAAGGTCAGCACTTCCAACCTCTCTTTCCAAAACCCAAGAAAACGAAATATGGAAGATGTAGAAGTTAGCACAGCTGTAAACTACCGAGTAGTTGTTGTAGTCAGTGTCAAGCACATTGTATTGTCCCCAAGGAGACTTAGGGAACTTGACGTGGCAGTGCCCATCTCCTGAACTTTCGCAGTAAGCCTTTCCTTCTACAGAATTCCACTTTCCAGTGTCCAAGTACTCCGCGTTTACCACTGAAAAGTATCCATCACTCATAGGAGTGTATGTAGCCTGCACACATTCTCCTGTTTCAAAACCAACTCCTAGTCTTGCAGCTTCTAGCCACTTGCCCATGTACCCTGGAGCGTCAAAGTCCTCAACCACACTAGGGTTAGAGCAAGGACCCCAACCAAACTTGGCTAAGCTGAGTTGCACACAGAGTCCTAGCAGTAATATATTCGCCAATTTCATTTTTACTGCATTAACCTACAAACCATTTTGCCAAACTTTCTAGAAAGAATTAAGTTCGATTAAATTAATTCGAAGCCGTTGAAAGGAGGACAGTCGTTAGAGCAAGGACCCTAACCAAACTTGGCTAAGCTGATTTTATTTATTTATTAAAGCTGGTGCAAGCCGTCTAGGCCTCTGAGTTTAATTAGTGGGTCGTCGTTTTCGGTTGGGTGTTTCGTTCTTAGGGTGTTTGCTGCTTTTTTCTTTCTCGTGCTTTTCCTTGTTGTTTCGTGTTTTGCTTGTTCTCGTGTCGTCTTTTGATCTTGCTTTTAATCCAGAGCAGTAGTGTTTCCTTTCTTACTTTTTGCGTGAGTTCCTGAATTTTTCTTCTCGGTTGTTGTCTTAGTTCTTTTTGTTTCTTCGAGTTTTCAGGTGGTCTTTCTCCAGTTTTCGTTGTTTTTTGGTTTTTTGGCTTGTTTTCAAGTTTTTTTCCCTTCCTTGTTGCTCTGTTTTCTCCTGGATCAGGACCAGTTCTTCTTCATCGAGTAGTTCGGGTTCCATTTCCTGCAAGTCCTTGATCATTGGTGACTCGAACAGTCTTTCCATCAGTCTTTTGTTTTCGCTTTTCTTGCTATCATTTCTGGTGGTCTTTGCTGGGGTCAAAGATTTCGTCTAAGTCTTCGTCCCACTGGAAACTGTCGTCATCTGAGTAAAGTTCCTCTTCTGTCGAACTTTCCCCGGGTGAAGACGTAGGGCTCCCATCTTTTCGCGCCATTTGTAGTAGGCCCCCTTGTACAGGAAGAAGTATTGGTTCTTTTCCAGGGCATCTGCATAAGCGAGGAAGAGTTCGTCATCTTCTGATAGCTCGCTGCTTTCGTCGAGCGATTCTTCGTCTGATGACTCAAAAGGTTGTATATCGTCGTAGTATGATTCGTCGTCGTCAAATATGTACTCTTGAGTTGAATTTGAATTTATTTATTATTTCGGTCATGTGGCGACCTTGGTGGGCTCGTCGGTCGTTGAACTACATTGGCTAAGCTGAGTTGCACACAGAGCATTATAATTAATATATTCGCCAATTTCATTTTTACTGTATTAACCTAAAAATCATTTTGCTAAACCTTCTAGAAAGAATTAAGTTCGATTAAATTAATTCGAAGCCGTTGAAAGGAGGGCAGTCCTTTTGTCCGGTAACGTGGATATCCTTTTCAGTGATGCCCAAAGGTTCAAAGTACTTCATGTAGTCTTTGTAGTTCAAAGTTCCCTTTTCCCTTTCTAAGAACCATCCAAATGATAAATGGAATGCATAGAAGTTTGTGCAGGTGAAAACGACAGCGTGACTAGAGTAGTCAGTAGTGAGAACTTTGTAGTCAGCGTAAGGAGACAATGAGGAGAACCTTACGTGGCAGTAAGCGCTTCCGTTGCTGGCGCAGTAAGCGTCACCTACAGCAGTTTTCCACTTGCCATCATCCTCGACTTCGGAGTTCACAACTAAGATTGTGCCGTTCCTGTTGAGGGTGTAGTGAGCTCTGTCGCAGTCTCCATTTTCAAAGGGCATTCCTTCTACCCTAGCGGCTTCGTACCAAAGTCCCATGTAAGCAGAAGCGTTGAAGTTCTGGACTACTTCAGGCTCAGGACAAGCACCATAGTTAAATACAGCTGTAGTTAACTGAGCTATGCTCAGCAACAGTAAAATTGATCCCATTGATTTCATCTTTATAAGTCTAGACTGACTTTACCGAAAATGTAAAAGATGGAACATTCTAGAAGAATTTAGGCTTTAACTTGGATTTCTTCTCCAGTTTTCAACTAAATTTTACAACAAAAACCTCTGAAACTTACTGTGGAATTAATAATAGCTTATTATGCACCCAAGATTCATAACATTATGTCTGGGCATATTTGCTTAATATAATTGATTAATTAATATTGCTAAGTGGGCATTTAGAGTGGTCTGTGAAATGCAAGTCCGAAGAGTTAATTCCAAGTTGCTTTAAAACAGAGAGGAACTTTTGTAGGTCGTTAGTTCCATGCTTCCTTTCAAGAACCCATGCGTAGTGGATGTGGAAGAAGTAAAAACTAGAACAGCTGTAAACAACTGAGTAAGAATTGTAGTCGGTATCCAAAACTTTGTAGTCTGCCCAGGGCGACCAAGACGAAAACCTTACATGGCAGTGGCCGGACTCCTCACAGTAAGCTTCTCCCTGAGCACTCTTCCAAGTACCTCCGTAAAACTCAGAGTTCACTACCTTTATATAGCCATCTTCCTGAAGAGTGTACTCAGCCATGTCGCATTCTCCGTGTTGGAAAGGCATGTCTTCCACCCTGAGTCCTTCAAACCACCTTCCCATGTAAGCCTCACCTTTGAAGTTCCCGACTAACTGAGGTTGAGGGCATGAACCCCAGCCAAACAGCCCCTCACAGAGCCCCAAAAGCAAACCTGCTAGCACAAATAACTTCATTTTATATTTAGGACTTTAATTCTAAATTTGAAATGGCTGATGAGTACTCAGACGACTTTGAGCAAGAAGAAACTTCCAAAGAAGAAGTAGTGGAAGAAGAACACCATCTGAGACTTAGTTTGGAAGTGCACTCGATAAAGGATCTACAAGAACCCCTGTGCATGTATGTTAAGTATAATTACCCCTTACTGGGAAACGGCAAAACTCAAAGTTTCCAAGTAACTAGGAACTCTGAAACCCGCATTGAGAACTCCTTCCAGGCCCACGAGTTTGGAATGACTAAAAGTCAGTTGTACCCTACCTTAAACAGCAAGCCTTTGGTACTGGAAGTCTGGAACGCTGACAAGTACACTAAAGACACCCTAGTTGGGCAAGTCAGTATAAACCTTAACCAGTTGCTTTGTGCTCCTCTCAAAAAAACTCCTCAAAGTGTCGTAAGGGTGCTGGACACCTGGGCGCCAATTCAAGGAGACAATAAAGTAGGACAACTGCGTGTGGTGCTTTACTTAGAAGACTTAGGTCCCAAGACTCCAGGAGTAGCTTTAGCCCAGCAAGCAAACGACTACCAAGCTGCTTGGGAACTTGAACTTTGGCGCCGCGCTGAAGAAGCAAAGTGGCAAGCAAATTTGAAAGACCGGGAACAAACACACTTAGCTTCAATGGCTAAGGACTGGCAGATGCGCGAAGAAGAAAGGGAAAGGCAGTTCCAAAAAGCCCTCACAGAAGTGAACCAACTGGAAACCAGACTCAGGTCGAAGGCCCACGAACTCCAGAAACGAGAAAACAAAATAGTTTCTCTGGAAGAACAACTGCGTCAGAAAATGAACGAAACTGCACACCAACTCTCGCTCAAAGAAGAAGAAATCCAACTCCTGAAGTCAAGGTTCAACGAGCACAAAAACACAATGACTAAAGAAAACAAAATACTCCAAAACAAACTCTCCCAGGCCAGAGAGGAACTCTCCAAAGCTGAAGAGGAACTCTACAGAATCAGGAGAGAACAAGACACCCCTGCTGTGCAGAACCTCAGAAACGAACTCCAAACCAAACACATGGAAAACCTTGAATTTTCGCGCCAACTCGAGCAGATGACTGCTGCCAAAGACACCTTTAAACAACAGTGCGAAAAACTAAAGTCTGAACTCGTAAGGGTACTCCGGGCCCACGAAGAAGAACGCAAAAACTGGGAAGCAAAGGAACGTGAAGAACTCCAACGCATTAAACTCCAGTACGAGTCCTCCCTTTACCAGCAATACGAGTCCTCACAAATCACCCAACTCAAAGAAACCCTTACTAAGATGCAGAAACCCAGTGAACCTCCAGTTCCCAACATAATCAACAAACCTATACCCCAAAACCCCCACTTTTTCACTCAAAAGAAAGAAGAAAACCCCCAAGGAAGTGAAGCTTCTAGAATTAAGCAAGAAAGAGACAACTTAATAAGTTCAGGAATTTACACTGAAGACGACGCGCTCATTCAAGAACTCGACAGGCAAATAGCAGCCTTAGCTTGTTAGTAATAATTATTAGAAGACACTCCAGAGTTTTGCTCTTCCAGAGCTTTGTTTTGCAGTCTTTCTATCAAAAAGATCTGGGTGTCCCTGTACCTATCCACGCAGTTAGTGAGGCAGAGGTCTTCAGATGAACTCAGTTGCCTCGTAGGCCTAAATACGCATTTTGAAAAACATTTTCTTGAAATATTAGCAAAGGCTTCCATTACTGCAATTTGCTGGCGTACACCTTGAGTGACTTCTTGCGAGTCTTCCATTATTAGAATGGCAAAGATAGTTAACTTACTCTTTTTTCCAAAACATAAGCAGTTTGGGGTTCTATGTCTTTGTAGTAGCCTTCAAGAGTTTCAGTGACTTCAAACCCTAGGTGTCTGTAGAAGGCCAAGGAGTCCTCACTTACTGTCCAGACGTGCATAAACACCAACTTAGGCGCACCTTCTTCTTGAAGTGCTTCAAATAAGTGGTTCATGAGTTTAGTGGCCACTTTGTTTCTTCGGTAAGGCTTGAGCACACTGCAAGTCATCACGTAAACTCCTGGTTCTCCATTGCGTTCTTCTTCTCTGGCCGAAAGCGCTCCTACTGTGATATCGCTTACGTAAGCAAACCACGAGTACTTGGTCCATTTAGCCAAAAAACTTTGGTAGAAGTTTTCACTGTACTTAACTTCCAAAGTGCTTTCGTTAATTTTTCTGAACTGCTCCAGAGTCTTTTCGCTTATTGCCCCAAACTTAACTGGAAGTTCCATTTAATGGTTATTTAAGAACTCTAATACTTGGTTCCGACTAGGAACTGACTCCATTGCTCCTACTTTGGTGATTGACAGAAAAGCTGCTGCGCAGGCAAACTCCATTGCCGAACTAAACCCTTCTGGAGTAAAACCTTCTTCCAAAAGCTTAACTACTAAAGCTGCAGTAAAACAGTCCCCTGCCCCTGTAGTGTCTAAGATTTCCTTAGAGGGGTCTTTGAAGCCTTTTTGTTCTAGAGTCCTTTCGCCTATGTAAACAGCTCCTTTTTCCCCAAGTTTCAGTACAATGTGGGGAACTCCTAGTGACTGGAGCTTTTTAGCTGCTGCTTCTGGGTCGGAGTATATTCCTGTAAGGTTCTCTAGTTCAGTAGCGTTAGGAGAAATAATGTCTATGTTGTTCAGTAGTTCTTCAGGAATGGGACTTTCTCTGCCTCCGCAGTCCATAACCACGATTTTCCCGTTGGACTTGGCTACTTTGGCAGCTTCCAGGTTGATTTGGTCTGGAATTTCCCTTTGCAACAATAAGGCATCGCACCTTGAAATAGCTTCTTTGTGGGACTCTGAAAGTTGTTCCCAAGCAGCATTGGCTCCCCCAATGATGACTATTGAGTTTTCTCCGTCTGGGAGCAAAAAAATAACTGCCTGGCCACTAGGAACACCTTCAACTTCTTCTAAGTGCTGCAAGTTAACTCTTCTTTCCTCAAGGTTTTTTCTGAGCATTTCAGCCACGTGGTCTTTCCCGACTTGGCCACAAAAGTAGGTCTGGGCCCCAAGCAACCCAGCAGCAGCAGCTTGGTTGGCTCCTTTGCCTCCAGGTCTAAGGTTTCCTCCGCTTCTTCCTTCCAAAGTCTCTCCTGAGCGTGGAAGTCTGCCTACTTCTATGTACAAGTCTCCATTAGAGGATCCTACTACTGCCAAAGATTTCATTAATTACTTAGTTACACTTTGTTCTGCACCGTTTGATGCTTCTGAGGAGCTTTTTTTTGTAGAAGAGGTTTTTTTGGTGCTGTTCCGTAAGAAGTGCCTCTAGCTCTACACTTCTTTTCAGCAAACTTGTATTTTGCTCCAAAGTGTCTCTTAAAGCTTCTTTCAAAGCTTGAATGTAGTCCCTTTTATCAAGGCACTCTGAACAAGCACTCCAGACCTCTTTAAGAGGGATTCCTGAGGAGTTTTTGGACTTTTCATTTTCGTTTGAACTTCTTAACATTGCGCCAAATTTCTTTATAGCGCCAGTTTAAGAAAAATGGTAAAGTGCGTAACCGCCAAGTTCTTAATTGCTTATAATGGACACACTTTATGAAACCAAACAGCTCTTTGGAGGAGCAATACAAGCTGAGCTTCCCAAGACTGCTAGTGACTTGTCTAGAGTAGTTCCAGTTCCTGACAACCAAGAAGTCTTCACAGAAACTATTTGTGACGCTTCTATGATACTAGAACTTCTAGAGTCAGTGTCTTCTGAAGACCAAACAGCAATCAACACTATTTTCGAAGACCTAGCTTCTGCCAACGAAGCAAACACTCCAGAGTTAAACTCAATTGACTCAGTTGTGCCCCTCACCCAAGAAGAAGTTCCCAACATTAGCTCTGAACACACCAAGTTCTTGCTCAGAGGTAAGCAATTTATCCAACCTCAAAGAGGGGCCCAAAGAGAACAAGTAGTGATACTTCTAGGTTTAGTAAGACTGGCTGGAGTATCCACTGACTTAGTTTTTACAATCAACTTGCCCAAAAAAGCACGCTCCCAAGAAGAAATGCAAAGAGCACAAGAAACTATGGAAAAAGCACTTTTCCAGTTCCTGCGGACTTTAAGAATCAATGACACGTCTTTGTTTGGCTAATTAATTAATCAGAGTGGTGGCTTTCACTTAACTCTACTTCTGCTTCATTTTGTAAATAATAAAGTTGCACTGGGTTGACTTGGACTCTGAAGTCAACCCAACTCCTAGTCCAGTACTTGCGCTTTCCTGAGTCCTGGCCCTTCACCTTTTCCTTTGTGGTTTTTCCACTCTTGAGCAAAGACACGTGGAACAAACACAGAATCACCATAAGCACTCCAAAAATAAAACACATAACTACCAAAAAGCAAGCCACTGCAAAAATAACTTGGTCGTTGTCAATAACTAACTATAAAATACCTGATTTCTCACCGTGGTCCTCTTCGTGGAGCAGAAACACCAGCAATCCAACAGCCATGCTAATCAAAAGAAGAACTGCATGCACTATAAGAATCAAAAAGTAGAGGTAGTTCCTAGCACCTATGCAGGTCCCTAAGTAAGGACAGTGGTGATCAAACATCTGCACACAGTTGTCGCAAACTTTGCAGTGGTGTGTTTTAGGCGGTCTATAAATTTGGCAAGTTTTGCAGTACTTGAAGCCAGAACCCCCCTCTTGGAAAATCACACTTGAAGAAAACCTTTCGGGAACTCCCCCCAGCACCTCAAACACCTTCTTGCGAGGTATTATTCCAGGTTCTGTTTGTGAAGTTAGCAGCAACAGCCCTATTGTTGAAAAGTGCAAGTACCCAGTTACTAAAGGCAGCCACTGACTAACTTCCCACAGGAACCCAGATACCAAAACTTGGTAGACTATAGGGAAAAATACCGCCAGGATTAAGGAAGCCACTAACTTAGCACAATCTGAAACTGGCCCAAGCAGCACTCTGCCTTTGCACAAGAACCTGTTTTTTGCCGGCCAAACCTCATAAAGGTGTTTGGGAGTCATGAAGTCTTTGAAGAGAAAAAGATCTGTGTGCAAATTTGTTTGAGGGGAGTCATGGTTGTGGAATCTTCTTGACTCAACCTTTGGGTCAATATTTAACATCATATTGTTAACTTAGTTACCGAGTTTTCCAATAAACCCAAATACTTCGAAAGCTGTTCCTTTTCCAAAAAAGCTGCTTCAAAGCTGTTTTTGCACAGTTGGAAGCACATTTGTTTCATTTGGTCGTGTGTGAGGTTCTCAAAACTTTCAACTGCAACTTTGAAGTTGCTGTTAACGTACCCCCCGAAAAAGGCAGGATCGTCACTGTGCAAACTAATGTTCAGACCCATTTCCATCATTTTCTGGACAACATGGTTGCTGTTGAAGAACCTCTTAAGGACCTCCAACTTTAGGTTTGAATTAGGACATACTGTAAGGGGAATCTTAGTTTCAACTAAGTACTCAACCAGAAAAGGGTCTTCAAGGGCCCTTACTCCATGGTCTATTCTAGCTACCTGCAAAGAGACTAAGGTATCAATCACGTAAGAAGCATCTCCTTCTTCACCTGCGTGGGCTACTTTCCACTTGCCTTCAGGCCCACAGAGTCCTAGCTCAGCTGCTTTTTCAAAAACTAGTTTGAAATTCCGTGCAGGGTTTCCTACTTCACTTGAAGCTAGACCCACTCCACTAACTTTGTCTTTGTGCCTAGAAGCCTCTAGCACACACTGCATTGCATTTTCAGTAGGTAAGTCCCTAAGCAAACACAAAATGAGTTTTGACTCCATACCAAACTCAAGGGCGTCCTTGCTGGCACTCCAAAGCCCCTGAATGATTTCCTCGAACTCTATTCCTTTGCCCATGAAAATCTGTGGGTGGAAAAAGACTTCTGAGTAAACTACGTTGTCTTCTCTGGCTCTTTTGTAGTACTCCATGGCAATATCGTAGAAGTCTTGTTGTTTCTGCAAAGCACTTAAGGCAATGTCTGCCTCCTGGATAAATTCGTCTAAGCACTGGTAGTTTAGTCTGTTGGCTTTGGCCTCTTCTAGTGTGTAGGGCAGTTTAACACAGTTGCGTTCTGCTATTTTAAACAGCAACTCAGGTTCTAGAGACCCTTCAATATGCAGGTGCAGTTCAGCTTTAGGAAGTCTTTCCACAAACTCAAGCACTTCTTCCATTATTACTAGTTATCCTTAAACTTGTTCCTAGTAACTTTGGCTTTAACTTCTTCTTCTGTGTGCCCCTCGTCAACTTTTCTCCTTTCTGGGAGTCTTATGTCGGCTGCTATTGGTTGTGTGGGAATAGGCCTAATGAGGTTTTTATTGAAAGCATTGTAAAGGGAATAAATAGTGTAAACTCCGTAAACAAGACTAGTTGCCATGAGGCCGTAAGCAAACATCTGAAAAACAACTTCCAAAGGAGTTACCTGTTCATCTTTATAGTCTTTTTCTTGTGTTTTTTGTTTAAAAGAGCCACCTGACCACCCTTGGGGGTTATAAGTCCTGTGAGGTCTGTGGTACTTTGCCTGGGAACTGCTTGCAGACTGGGTGGTGGCTTTTTTCCTAGAATTGTCATACTGTTGTCTTTTGCTTTCTTTGCTGAGTGTTTCGTAAGCCTCTGAAAGTTGTTTGAACAACAAGTCGTTTCCATTTGGTGAGTCAGGGTGGAACTTTTTTGCTTTTTCCAAGTAAGCTTTTTTAATTTCTTTGGAAGAAGAGTTAGCTGTTACTCCCAGTAGTTCGTAGTAGTCCAGAGTGTTCCGCATGAATCGTTTGATTGAGTTACTTAGCATCTTTAAATTATAAACTCGTTAATTAGTCCATCATAAAGATCCTAGAAGCTATGTCGCCTACTATCCAGTTAATGCCTGACAAAAGTCCTTCTCCCGTCATTGCTGAACAAGGCACCACTGCCCAGTGTCTTGTTTGGAAGGAGTCTAGTTGCAGGAAGTCTTTGATTTCCTCCACACTCAAGGCTCCTTTTAAGTCTTGTTTGTTGCAAAACACCAAAAGAGAAGCCCCTGCAAGGCGTTCTTGCATCAGCAGGGAGTGGAGTTCTTTCCGGCAGTCTTCCAGTCGCATTTTGTCACCTGAGTCCACAACCCACACCAAGCCGTCTGTCTGTTCGAAGTAGTTCCTCCAGTAACTCCTCAAAGTGGTTTGCCCGCCCACGTCCCAAACGTTCAACTTGTAACTTTGAAATTCCAAAGTTTTGATGTTGAACCCCAAAGTAGGCGAAATAGTGCTGGTGTCTTCTCCATTGTACTTCTTCAGAATTGTGGTTTTTCCTGCGTTATCCAGTCCCAGCATCAGCAAACGCATTTCTCGTTCCTTTTCTTTAGTTCTTTTCAAAATAGTCAGCAACCCCATTTTAATTAAGAACTTTAAACCTTGTGTTGTTTGGCGACAAAAAGGGTTGACTAGTGTCCCAACCCTTACTTGTCATTTGTTCCAAAGAAATCTTTTCTAGGTCCCAACTCCTTGCCCTTGCTTCAACATACCCTTCCACTAGTTCCTTTTGTTCTGCCTCTTCTTTGAAAACCAAAAAGGTTTTTTGTGGCTGTTCTACAATTAAGTACTCCTTTCCTTCCCAGTACTTCATGCACTCCTCTATGTCCATGTTGTTAGGTAGTTTGCCTATGACTAAGTCCTTTGGTTTGTAGTTCCTTACAGTTGCTTCTTTTTCACTGACTTCTTCAGGAGTCAAAACCCTTCCTTTTTCCTTGAACTCCTGCAGCAAAATGTCCAGTCTTTGCGGGTTCAGTGTGTTCAAAACAACGCAGTCCAAAGACCTGTAGCAAGCGTACAAGTGGCTGGCTGACAAAACCCCAAAAGCCACTAGTGAACCGGAGTAATCGAAAGTGTACCCGAGAAAGGTTCCAAAGAAAGTTCCGAACAAACAAGAAGCAGTAGCCTGGGTCCCACTTTTAGCTGTTAAGTCTGCCAAGTTCCTTTTTTTAGAAAGACTCAAGTGAATCGCTGCCTTAGAAGCACTCCCAGCTAGTGCAGAAACATTCTTCCCCACAGTCCCCAAAGCAGCAATGGGCAAAAAGGCCCCTGGGTACAACGTACTCAGCATTTCAAGTCCGCAAGAACAGTTCAAACTCAAACTCGACATCCATTTGTAGTGCTTGGGGTTTTCGTCAAACTTGTTACCAACTGTGCCTGCATACGCCACTCCACCCAGCTGCCCTAGTCCGTCCTTAATTACCCAGTTGAGAGCAGCCGAAGCTGTTAAAGAGTTAGCTCCGAGTGCAAGTAGTAGTTGCTGAGTAGAGAGCACTCCCAAAGCACTTGAACAGAAAGTTTGGAAAATGTTCCACCCTGTGTACCTTAAATAGTTGCTTGTGACAGTTTCTGGGTACCCTTCAGGCAAAAACAAGTTTTCTTTTCTAGATGTCACGAGTTTTGCACTGCACTTCCTTAAGTTTGTCATTATTAATTTAAAAACCACCTAGTTTTCTGCAAAAGAGTTCTTCCTCTCCTTCGTAGGTGTCATCGCTGCAAGAAGGTTCTAAGTGGGACAAAATTTGTTGATTTTGCCTAAAGAGTTCCTCCACTTGGTTTTTTAAGTCAGCCAACTCTTCTAGACCTCCAAAAGAATGCAGATGTGCTTTGAGTTCAGCAATTTCCCGGTCTTTGGAGTGCAGCACATTGGCAAGTTCTTCTAGGGACTCTGTGACTGACAAAACTTGCTCCTTAAAAGACCTCTCTAAACTAGAGATCCTTTCATCTGTGATAAATGTATACTTAAGTTCTTCCAAGTCACTCCGCAGTGAAGGCAGGTCTTGGACTTGGGAAAGCTGGATGTCTTGGGCGTCGACTCGGTGGTGCAAGTCAAGCAGTTGGTGGGAACAGCTTTCTTCTACACGTCGCAAACGCTTTTCAAAGTCTTCTATTCGCCGAGTGACTTCTTTAGACTTAATTTCATCTTGTTCAGATCGTAGCTTAGCAGCTTCGTCTCCTACTTTCAAAAGACGTTCTAGCTTCTCCAAACGGTGCTCAACTTCCCAGTTGCGCTCTGCTTCCATTTATTTATTCTTTTTAGGAACTGAAAGGTCTTTTAAACTTGTGGGGGGGTTCTTAATCTGCTTTTGGGCAAAAATATCCGAAATGATTTCTTGCACAGCCAAACGGTCGGCTTTGCGTGCCGCTTCTTTCAGTTGGTTCCTGCGTCTGTGCCCTGGCATCTCGTACTCAAACCTTTGTCTTTTGTAGAGGTACTTTTTAAAGGCAGGGTGTTTGTGGGCTTTCAGTTCGTGCAGGGTTTCTTGGATGCACTTTTGTTGGTAGTTGGCCATTGTGGAAGTATTTCCAGGAAAAGACATAATCCACTTTCCAAACCTCATTTATTATTATCAAGAAAACTTCACTCCGTGGTCTAAGCACCTCTTGCACACCTTGGGTTTGTCTTCAGTCTTTGTCTTATCAAAAGTAGGCCTGGGGTTCTTTATTGTTTCGATTCTAGACTCCAGTCCTGTTATTTGGGAAGCAAACCCCTCAGTCTCTAGTTTTTTGCGTTGCTGCAGCTGTTTGTACTTCTTTTGTAAACTAGAAAACCTTTCTTCCAGTTCTGAAATCTTTTGGTTGAAAATTGACTGCATGTTGCTAGTTTGGTCTTTAACCAGTGTGAGTTGGGACTCAGCTTCCTGGGCTTGGTGCCTGAACTCGTGAGCTAGATCCCGAGGAGACTCCTTGGTTGAAGTTTGCTTGACTGCTGAGTAGTAGTTCGAGAGCAAGTTGCTTTGGTGCAACTTCAACTCTGTGAGTTCTTCAACTAAGGACTTTTGTCTTTCCTGGAACTCGTGCTTAAGTCGCACTAACTCCCTGACTTCTGAAGTTTTTCCTTCCTGTGCTTTGCAAATCCTTTGGATGAGTTCTTCCTGAAGTTTGGCTCTTTCTTCAAACTCTTTGCGCATCTCGCCCTCTTTAAAGCGTTGGTTTTCTCTTTCTTGGGCAACTAACTCGTTGTAGTGGACTCTCTGAGCTTCAATTTGGGAGATAAGGGCTTCTCTTTGGTTGCCTAAAGTTTCACTTTGGGCACAAGGCAGGTGGATGGTTCTCAGAATGTGTTTAGGTCCAGCTTTGCCTCCTCCTTGGTAACTGTAGACATTACTTGCAGTTTGGCCTTTGTTGAGGAAGACTTGTTGCTGGACAGCTTCAGTTTCCCCCAAGACTCTGACTAGTTTGTCTCTGTCTGCTTGTTGGGTGTTTAGGATTTCTTCTTGTTGTTTGGCCAAGGCAACTAAGTTTTCGCGGCCTTGCTCCAGAACTAGTTCTTTTTGTCTTAACTGGCGGTTGAGTTCGTCTTTTTCTTCGTTGCGCTTTTTAATTTCCCACTCTAGTTTGTGCAGACTTTCTTGGCGGACTCTCAAGTTTTCGACTTTTTCAAGCCAGTCTTCACGTTCTTTTTCAGCACTTTCAATTCTTGTTCGATAGTAAGCAAGCAAACAACTAAAATCTGACTCCACTCCAAAGTTCAGGTTGGCTTCCAAAAGGTCCACTGAAGAATTTAACATTTATATTACTTACACTTTCAAAAGTTCACGTCTTTGTTTTTCTAGGAGTTCTTCGAGTTTTTCGATTTTCATCTGTTGCAGACTTATGTGGTCGTTTAGTTCCTTAATTCTATCATCTTTTCTGGCAACTGTTTGCTTCACTCTTTGCTCTATGGCTTCGAACTCCTTAGACTCCCTTTGGGACATTTCTTTGATTTTGGCTTCATATTGGTTCTTGGTTTTGGACACTTGGAACTCCAAGTCACAAATAGTTTTGTTCAGTTCTTCCTTTTGAGCTTCGAACTTCTTTTTTTCTCTAGACACTATTTCGCTTTCTCCATGTTTGAGTTGGTCTACCTTGGTTTCTAGTTTTTGTATTTTGTTCTGCAGTTTCTGGGTTTGTTGATGGGCTTTTTTGAGTTCTGAGTCCTTTTCTTGCAAAGAGTCTGTTAAGTCCCTGAACTTGTCGTCTTGTGCTTTTTTTTCACAGGTAGACAAGTTGATTCTTTCGTGCAGGTCACTGATGATCTTCTCGTACTCTTGGACTTGGTACTCGTGCTTTTCCTTCAAAGTCACATACTTAGAGTTAGCTTGTCTTTCTAGTTCTCTTTTCGTGTTCACTTGTTCTTCACTCAGTTTGTCAATTACTTCTTTAATTTTTTGGTCTCTTTGTTTACCCATTTGCTCTTCCAAAGCCCTTTTGTCTTCTTCGTACTGTTTGTTCACTCTGTTGATGTGGTTTTGCAGCCACTCGTCTTTTTCGTAAGTATGTTCTTGTTGGAGTTTTTTTATTTTGTTTTCAAACCTAAGTGCCTGTTCCCTTAGCTTTTCAGAGTGTTTTTCTTCCAGTTGGCTAAGTCTTTGTTCTGTTTCTTTGTCCTTTTTTCGGAGTCTTTCAGCAAAGGAACTTTCTTCTTCTGTGCGTTGTGACAAAAACTTGTTTCTTTCTTCAACCAAGTCTTGTCTCCACTTTTCTTTGAGTTCTTGGATTTCTGAGTCTTGTTTTTTCCTCAACTCCCAAATGCGTTCTTCGTTGTGTTCTCTTTCTTTTTCAACAGCTCTTTCTTGCTTAGCCTTCATTTCGTCCCTCACCTCTCTAACTTTGGCTTCGTACTCTTGTTTAACTTCAAACCTCACTTGCTGCAGTTCTGCAGAGTGGGACTGCTTTAGGTTGTCTACTTGTTGTTTGTGATCAGAAATCAGTTTCGTGATTTCTGGTTCCAATCCTTTTGCAGTAGTTTCTTTGATTTCTTTGGTTTTTTCCTTCAGCCACTTTTCCCTTTTAGCTTTTTCCAAGGTAGCCCAGTGGTCTTGTTTTTTTTTAATTTCTTTTTCAAAGTGGTCCTTGAGTTCCTTAACTGTTTTTTTGTGCTTTGACTCCATTTCTTTGATCTTCAAGTGCAGTTCGTTCAGTTGTTTGATTCTAGCTTCTTTTTCAGTCAGCAGCTGCTCAATGAAGTTCATGTTTTTTTCAGCAGCTTCTTCGTACTCTAGTTTTTGTTTATGAAGTTCTTTTTCTTTTTGTTCAGTCAGTTCGTTTTCCCTTTCTTTGATTTTTTGTTTTTGTTTAAAAATAACGTCTTTCAGGATCGAAATGTTGTTTCGTGCGTCTTCGAGTTCCAGTTTGGTGTTCATAAGTTCTACTTGTTCTGAACTTTTTAGGTTCCTCCCTGCTTTGTTCAAACCTTCTTGGTCGGTTTTTTCTAAGTACTGCAGAAGGAAGTTTGCTCTTTCTGAAGTTTGTGAAGCACTCACACTGGACACTGAGTCCACTAAGGAAACCTCAGTTTCTTGTTTGGTCAAAAACTCACTGGGCTTTTCCGAGTAGTTACTTGGTTGGAGTTTAGTTGCTGGCTCTGAAAAGTTGTGGAAACTCGAAAGGAACTCCTTCCTTGCAGATAGTTGCGATCTTATAGAAGAAATCCTTCTACTTGCAAGCCGCATTGACACATGACGCCACCACCGCTGAATAGTGACAACAGCTTGTTCGAGTTTAGGGGGACCTGGTCTGTAGGACTCTTTTCGGACTTTCCCTTGGTTTCTTTGCATTTGAATTAAGAAATGGAATTAGAAACAAAACACCAAAAAGAAGCAGAAGAGTATGAAGCAAACAAAACCATAACTTTCAACAGACAAATCCCTGACTCCTGCACTGTACTACAAGTAGCAACAACTAACTACAATACTTTCTTAGTCAGTACTTCTGGTTACGTTTACTCATGGGGACAGTGCACCTTTGCTTTGGGAAGAAAGGTTTTAAAGCCCCTAGATGCCACCAAACCCTCTATAATTGAATCTTTGGTTGAAAAAAACATTGTCAATCTAGCGTGTGGAAGCAACCATGTAGTTGCTTTGGACTCTGAAGGGTGGATATGTTCTTGGGGCGAAAACAACTGTGGGCAGTTAGGTCATGACAACTTAACTAGCGCAGTAACTCCCCAAGTAGTGCCCCTTCCGCACCCTGAAGAAGAACTAAACTTAAAGGCCTCTAGAGTATCAGCAGGTTCAGACTTTTCATTTGCTGTTTCAACAGGAAGCCCAGCTCACTACTACGTTTGGGGAAACAACAGCAACTACCGCTTAGGAGTTCCTCTGACCGAAGCAGAAAACGGAATCTTTAAGTCTCCTAAAAGCGTAATAAACCCAATTTGGGGGAACTCTTCAGAAATAATAGTTGCACACAACAAAAGAGGGAAGAATATTGCATACAAAACCAACCTTAGCAGTGAAGTAGCATTGGGAGGAGTGAGTAAGTACGAACTGCAGAGAATCAACACTGACAACTCTGACTTGAAAAGACGACTAGAAACCAGTGAAAAAAGAATTAAAGAACTAGAAAACAAATTGTACGGAGAAAACATTTCGCCGTCAGGAAGTGCTTTTTCGAAAGACGCACTTTTGGAGTCCTTCAAAGAAATTTACGAAGAATCCCTAGAAGAAAAGGAATCCTCAACCAAAGAAATCCAAACAACTAAAAACGCAATAGCTGAACTAGAAATTGAGATTTCTGAGGTAGAAAAGTCAATTCTGCAACAAGAAGAAACAGAAAACGAACTCAAAGAAGAACTTGACACCAAAGAAGAAGAAATTAGGTTCTCGAAACTACTTTTTGAGCAAGACAAAAGTTACACTGACGAACTCGAAAAAATAAAAACACTGAAGCTGCAGAAAAACAAACTCCATGAAGACCTGAAAGAACTCTCCAAGGAAAAAGAACACACCCAAAAAAACCTACAAAAAATACAAAACAAACTAAAACAAATGCTCAGCAAAGAAACAACCTCAATCCAAACCAAAAAACACGCCGAACTCAAAGAAAAAATATTTTCCGAAATCCTAAAAAACAGAAAAAACCAAGTTGTTCAGCAGTTCTTCAAGAAAAGCCAAAAAGCCGTGACTGACGACCTAGAAAACTTAATTTCTATTTGGGAAGCAGCCCAAGACACTTCCTTGGAGTACATAAGCAAGTCCCTTGTGAAAAGCTGCACTTCTGAGTACCTAAATTCGTCCAACCACATGCTGAACCAAATCACTAACGAAGTCCAAACAATGAAGAAACCCCAAGAAACCTATCAAGTTTTTGAAAAACTCAACAACATGTGGAACATTCTAGAGCACAACCTTGAGTTGAGGAACCAAGTCAACAACCTCACTGCAGGACTCCTAAGTTACTCAGCTAGTGAAGTGAGTAAAGCAGACTGGAAACAACCCCGCTTCGATGAACTGAAAGCAGAATCACACATTTCACGTGAAGAACTCAAAAAGAAGATTTTGAGCAAGAAAAACGCAAAACTGCTGAAGCAAGAAACTCCTAAGTTCGACTGGGGAGAACGTCCCTAAATAATAATATGGAGCGACCAACAGGAAGGCATGCATTCAAACAGGGAGATCAGGTAGTTTACGAGTGGGAGCAAACTCTAGAGGAAGTAATTCTATACTTCAAGCCGCCCCAATGGGCACTTCCCAAGTACCAAAAGGAACTTAAAAAACAACTCGAGCCCGGGCAGCAATTACCTCAGCTGTATGTGAACATAGGAAGTAACTCTATTGAAGTTGGAGTTAAACCCAACCCTCCTTTTCTTAGTGAAGAACTGGGCGGGCAAGTCATTAAGTCCGAGAGTTACTGGATGATTGAGGACGAAGAACTAGTTGTGAACTTGCAAAAAATGAGGAAAGCAGAAACTTGGAGTTGTGCTTGCAAACGTCATGGAGAACTAGACCCTTTGGCCCAAAACGAAGCTAAAAAGAAAATAATGCTTGAACGCTTCCAGGAAGAAAACCCCGGGTTTGACTTCTCAAATGCTGAGTTCAACGGAATGATCCCGGACCCAAGGAACTTCATGGGAGGAGTCTCTTACAATCGCTAATGTAAATCTGACTTGTTTAGAATAAATGGAAAGCAAACAAGAAGAACCTAGTATAGAAGTCAAGGTTTTGAAACTGCCAACTAGAGTTTGGTGGTATATCATATTGGGTTTGCAGAGCTTCATCCTGGTGCTGATGCTCAGCAGTTTCGGAACTGAAAGTTGGGTTAAACAGGGGGAAGGCGACTACGAATGGAAAGGAGGCCTGCTGAGAGTAACTCAAGAACCAAAGGGCTATCTTTGGGAAGACGACCACTACTCTGACTTGGCAAGAGACTACTGCGAAAACGACAACTCTCAGCTCAACAAAGCTTTGTGCGACACATTTTCTGATCTTTCAGGTGCGGGAGGGGCTTTTATATTTTTTGAAATAGTTTCTTACCTGTTTGTGATATTCTGGATGATCCGAGTAGGGTACTGCTTACTAGAACAGAAAATTTTTGCTGAGTGGATGGGCTACTTGTGGGGAGGTGTCGCCCTTGCAATTCACGTAGTGGCACAGATGTCCTGGGCCGGTGGGGCTTCTGGAGCGTTCAGTGTTGACTGTAAAGACTTGAACAAAGGTGAAGCACGCACTGACTTATGCAACACTTCAGGGCCAGCCCTAGTGCTAACCAACACTCTTCTTTTAGTAGTAACCCTAGCACTGTTTGTCTTTATTTACCTCAAAAGACACGGAAACCCAGACGCAGAACACTCCCAAGTAAAGAACCCCTTAAGTCCTAAGTCATTTTAGTATTAATAAGGTCGCTTTTTTTAAGTGTATATACATCCTGGAAGCCTTCCCAGACCATTTCACTGCAGAGTTTGCAGAGTTCCTCAAACTCTTCTTTAGAAGTAAAAAACTCACTTGGCTGGCTTGCTTGTTGGCTCTTCCTCACATTCTTTTTAAAGGGCTTTTTTGTCCCGATTGGTCCCCTCAAACGCTTTAGAGCTTCTGCCACAGTTTCTTCGTTTTCTAGCAACTCCGAAATTCTTTTTTTGTTGTAGTTGACGTCGTAGTGTTTTTCAGGTTCTTCGGACTCCTGCTTCTTTACATCAGCAAGACTGCTTATGGAGTCTAGCCAAGGGTCTGTTACCTCTGAGTTGTTTGTGATCAAAATGTGGTTTCCTAAACGTTCAACCTGGCCTGCTTCTTTTTCATTTCTCAGATTAAGTGGCTCAAGGTTGTTTTCACGGGGCATCACTTCTTCTTCATTTGCCAAATCTTCACCGAACTTCTCAATTTCAGTGAAGACGTCTATGCTTTCACTCTTAAACTTTTTGGAGGACTTGCCTTCAAGTAAGTAGTTCTTCATTTCATTTTCAAGTCTTTTCCTTTTTCTGATTTCTTTAGCGTTTCTCAGCTCCATCTTGCGGCCAACTGTTTCTAATATAAATCTAATAAATCAAGGAATCCTTTGTTAATTCCACCCAAAAAGCAACCGATAATACTCTTGATCATTCTAACAATAGCTAGGGACAAAACTTAAGTTGCGAAGTAATTAACTGTATAACTGTTTGAGAAAATTCAATTTACGGGATCCCAGGTGAAATAGAAGATCACTCAGAGCAACACTAGATCTGCTACCCACTTGCCGGTCCATGAAAAACCCCATACCAATATTCAGGATTAAGTCTGACATTATCGGTTAATATTGAAGGTTCTAGAACCTTAGATGATTAAACAAGCAGGTCTAATAATTAGGTGTATTGCCTTTGACAACTAGGCTGTTCAATTGAAGAATACAAGTAGTACTCAAAACTGCTATAAAAGACTAAAAGAGCTGCTTCTGAGGCAAGTCCACTACTAACTTGAACAAATTAAACAAATCTACCTAGAGTAATAATAAATATGGACTGTCTCAACTGCAAACGCGCTCTCAAGGACACCTATGCTGTTTTCATGGGCCACAGACTCTGTATCAAGTGCTATAGAACTGGGGAGTATCAGAGTGAAGAAGAAAAGTGCTTTGAGTGCCAGAATACTCTGGCAAAGACAATGCTTTTCTACTGTGATGACACAGAATTCAGGTGCACTAGATGCAAAGCAGTAGAAATCCAGGGTCAGTGCAGCAGGTGCGAAGAAAGCAAAAGCAACAAAATCAACTTCTTCCACAAAAACCAAATATTCTGTATCAGCTGTTGTTCTTCCTCTAAAGTGTTTGAGTGCTTTATTTGTGGAATGAGCATGGATTTTGAAGGAGTAAACACTGACTCAGAAATGAACACCCTTTGCTTTTTGTGCTACCCTAAAGTAAGGTTTACTGAAGTTCAGTGTGAAGAGTGCAATTTGATTATGGGGAATTACTTTGTCCACACAACCACTACACTCTGCTTCAACTGCTATGACTGTACTCCTGCTAAAGTGTGCTTTAAGATGTATGGAAACCACAAATTACTTCCTACTCAACTCGACTCAGAGGAAAAGGTTTTGTGCCAGGTGATGAGTGAGATCGACTTAACTCTTTGGTCACTCACTAAGTACATTTCAGACTCTTCAAAGTCACTAGAAATGAGGGCAAAGAGAAGAAGAGCAATTAAAGAATTCAGCCAAAACCTAAGAAGAAACTACCCTCAGGTGTTTGAGCAGTGCAGTCTTGAGGAATTCACCTACTACAAAGGAACTGCCTTAGTAATCCAGACACTCTTCAATAAGCTGGATGAAGAAGACTTCCTCAGCTGCAGAGTTGAAGACTTTGGAGTCACCTGGAACTACATGCAGCAAGTCAGCTTGTTAGGAATCTGGCTTAAGATCAAAAGCATTCAAGACAGACTCATGGAAATCTTTTTCTGTGACAGATTCCTGTACTACTTTGACTTCAGGTGTCCAATAGCCTACATGTTCGAAACTACACTTCTCAAGCTAGAACGCCACAACTCCTCCGTGACAAAGCCTATTCCAGAAAGCACCAAGAACTCAATATTCAGTGTCATGAACACTGAGTTTGTGAAGCAAAAGTACCTTGAAGAGTTGGAGCTAGAGGATAACTACACCCAAATACTTCAAGCTACTCTAGACAAGACTTTCTTGTGCGACTACAGTGTATTTGGGATATGCGGAGTGTCCTTGATGACTGGCAACTTAATCATCAAGGACTACCTAAGTGCTCCCAAAGACTCTAACTCTGGTGAAGTTCCGTGCAAGAAGCCTAAGTACGAAGAAGATACTGACTTAGGCACTGCTTCAATTCTGATCTGCTTCATACACGAGTTTGCTCATGTCCTGGCTAGAGCTAAACTGGGCAGAGGAATTGAGTTTGTAAGACTCGAAAACTCACCAGACAACTTCAAGTACAACCAAAAGAAAAAGGAAACTGGATTCTACATGCAGGAGAAACTACTAGGAGAACAAGAAACAAGGTCCCAAGTAGTGGTTGAAGACGCAGCAAGGATGATCCTGGATCCTGACAGTTGGGTTGATGGAATTGACCAAAGATTCCAACAACTCAACATGGACAGAAGCAACAAACTCAGTATGACTCTCAAGCACAGAGACAGGCCCTTCTGTGGATTGCATGAGTAGTAATAATTCTATCTACTTTAAGTAATTCAGTAAGAGTAGTTAAATGCATGCTTGAACAGTCTACTTAGCACAAGTACTTTCAAAGTTATTGTTGTCTTTGCTACTTGATGTTGTTTAGCTATCAAGTGTTTTGCATTACTCTTAATAGACTACTTAGAGTGTTTATCTTATTGATTTGATGAAGCATCCAGAAAGCTTCTTCATCTTGAATGACTTCTGTTCTTTATCAATTCCTTGTTTGTAGTTCTTCCTGAAACTTTCTAGAGATTCATTCCAATTAGGATTATGCAGTACAAACTCAGCTAGTTCTTGAACCCTAATAGCTGAGTCTCTAAGTGGTTACCCATTTACTTTCTTGAGTCTCTTCGAAGGTGTTACTGAGTGTTCTTTTTGAGGAAGTTTCTGAGTCATTGTAATTCTTGGAGATAGACCAAACAAATGTACCGAGTGAGTCTTTACACACCTCTGAGTCTAATGCAAGTACTGGGTTACTTTCCATTTACATAAAGACTAAGGATAGACAATATTCAGAGTTTGATTGCTTGTATGTAGAAGTTAGAACACTAGTATTCATACTAATATTCCCACTCCTTTTGATTGAATGCTATTAGTGTTAGGGTTCTTAAATCCCAAGCTTAAAGCATCAACACTGCAATAGACTTACATACTTTAGAATTAGAACTCAAAGTTAAGAAGTTTTTAATGAGTTGTTATTCTGTTTGTTTATTGCTTCCTTATTGTTAGGGTGTGTTTTCACTAGGTCTCTAAAAACCTTGCTAGAATTAGTAAGTTATTTCAACTGAACAAAAACCTTTAGACTTCAGTCTAGGTAGAAATTGCTCAATTCACCCTAACCAGCATTTCTTGTTTCCTTCTGTTTAATAATCTAGTGTTACCTTCCTTGGTTGTTCCTCGCTTCAATCCCCTTTCTTTTGTTGCAATCTGTGTGTTTATAGTTGTTTCCTTTACTTGCCACTGTTCATGCTTTCTGTTTGCCTTCTGTTTCTTTGTGAAGAAGTTCCCAGTGGTTTTAAACCTCTGCTAGTTAACTCAATAGCCCTTCACACAACTAGTCACGACATCAAGCTCTTCTTCTAACTACCTTGCAAGCATACGCTCTACAAAGCAAAGTCTAAGCATTGCAAAGTCCATCAAATCATTTCTTATTTTGACTACTTTAAGAATTATTCAACCAATACAGAGAAGTAACTATTCGTCTTCTCGTATCAATCTGTTGTCTAAGTTTTAAGTTCTGTTAGGTGAGACTCAGAGTTGTCTTCGTTGATTTCTTGCTTTGTTTGTACTGTGCATGAACATTGTGATTACTAGCTTAGTATGCAGATGCTCTAATTACTTATTCACAGCTATGTTCTCTTCAGACTTCTCTCTGATGGGTGTCCACTCATAACCTTCCAAGTTTACTCACTGCCTCCAGCCTTCTATGTCCTAGACTTTAACTTAGTAAACTCACATTGCTAATCAGAATCCCGTAGACTGTGACTCTAAGATCATCTTTCAGACATCACCCTAACCTATTGATTAATTCAACCAAGTCCTAGTTGCTATAACCCAGTCAAACTCATATCCCCCTAATTCAATGGCTAATAAAATGTTCAGTCGAGTCGTCCGCAACTTCCACAAGCTCAGAGTTCCCCAGGGATACTCCGGAGACTTGAGACTTTACAAGTTCAGATTCGAAAGGTTCACCCAGGGAGAGAATATCGCTGAAATAGGCGGAAAGTCCTTATTCGCAAGCGGTGACGGCATTGTGTGGAAAAAGCTCAAGCAAGACAACCTCACTGTTGAGGAAGGTACAGAAATCTACGAAGTCGTCAACTTCCCTCCTTGGTTAAGAATGATTCCTCCGAATGCAGCTATATCCTTCCTCGCAGTCTTTGTAGCCTACCTGACCTACATGAACCAAAGGAAATTCAATAAAGAACAACTTCAAAACAATAATATAGAGATCGGGCTTAAAGACCCCCAATTCAGCGTCCAAAAAATCAAAGAGACTCTGATCCAGCCCAAGCTAGCACCAGAAGTAGAAGGTCCCTTGATTGAAAACCCTGAACTTACTCGAGAGTGGATCAACCACCTTGAAAAGCCTATCCGAAGGGGGGTTGACGTGGTCTACGGACCCAAAGGCATAGGCAAGTCTACCTTTATGGAGAGACTTTGCCATGTGCTGAGCAAACCTGACATGCTCAAAAAGTACTCAGACACTAAGACCCAGTTTGTTTCTGTGTACTTGGCAATGAAAAAACAACAAACAGGTGTATGGTCAACTTTCTACAGAGGATTGGGAGTAGAGGGTAATTCAACCAACGACGAAGTCCTGCTCCAAAAGTCTCTTAGGGAACTAATCGATCAAGGAAAAAAACCCGTTCTAATACTCGACGACCTCCAGAATATACTACCCAGAATTGATGACGAGTCAGAAGGTGCCAACTTCATCAAAGACCTGATACTCAGGTTTACTGCAAGGGGACTAGCCAAAGTAATCCTACTCAGCAGTGATCAACACCTTCCGAGCCGAATTGGATCACTCAGTACGATTGATGAAGAATGCGATGTGCATGACTTCTTGTTTAGTTACCAAGAAGGAGAAGAAGCTATCAACTGGATGAAACAAGTAGCACAAATGTATGGGAAATCACCAACTACTGAAGAGTTACAAGTCTATTTGAAGTACCATGGATCTCTGAGAAAGTTCTACGAGTTCTGTGTTTACTCCAATGAAATGACCTTGAGGGAGTACTTAAAAGAAAGCATCAAAAAGCGCTTAACTACACTGGAGACTCAAATCAATGATTCAAAAGTTGACAAATCTGAATTGGAAGAATTGGTTAAGCCTCTTTTCCAAAACTCAGTAATGAAAATTCCCACCGATATGAAAAACTTGTTTCTAGGGCTTATTGAAGACAATTTGATGAGGAGACTAGACATAAGGTCTATAACATTCAACTCAAGAGTCTCTGAATCAGCTATGAGGGTTTACTTCGGAGAGCACGGTGACTCGGAGTTCTTAAAAGAATTAATTAACGAGCAAGATAACTAATCTTACTAATTATCCAATTATTGATTAACTTGTTCGGTTGCTGGGTCTTGATGCATAATGATTTAGGGATATTCAGCAACAACTACTTGGGTCAATCCGATTTAATACTAAACTAACATTACTATAACAAGTGTTTGATTCTGCAGTCTTTAAGTAGCATATCACGACTTGAGTTCTTTAAGCTAACCGCTAAGTTGTATTGAGTGTTCTTTTTCAGTTACTTCTGAGTCCTTCTTTGTTAAACTCAACAACTTCTTTGTCATGCTTTGATTTTGAGTTCTAACTCAAGTACTTTATGGATGCTACACCCAGTTCATCTCTACAGAGTTCAGATTATCCAAAACTGAATTGGATTTAAAGTCTTCATTTACCTACCCTTAATAATACACCAGAAGTCTGTGATAGTATGCTTTGTTCAGTACCACTTTCTATCCTAGCTTCAGAAGTACTTGTTTGGAGCACCTAAAATTAGAAAACCTGTTAAGTACTTATGGAGTCTATTATTGACTGTACCTGGTTCTTGTCTTTTAGAAGACTCAGATAATTTAGGTTGCACTGTTACTTAATACTTCCTTCGAAATTCACTCTAAGATCAAGGACATTTAGATCTACCAAACTTCTCTAACTTGGAATTCCTTTAGTGTGTGTTCTGTTTCTAGTTACCAATTAGGACATTACACACTATGTAGTTTTTGTTCTTGTCTACCTATAAGTCTAGTACCAATGCATTCATTACACAACCCAAAGGACAAAATGCAGATAACTAGATGCTTTACTACTTGTTTATGGTAGTTACTTCTTCAGTCTCTTTGATTTTGAGTTCTTCTTCAGGATCATGATCTTTGTTGCCAGAGTTTCTGAGCCTAAAAGTACTAAGATCTATAGTGTGCAGAAAATATGTTAGTTTAAAACTTAACTGAATACTTTCGTTTTTGAAGGTGCATAACGTTTAAAGGTACTCACAGTCTTAACTTTTGTTCTCTAGAAAACCCTTGAAGAATACTTAATCAAACAACCCAATGCAGCCTTTTGAAGTGTTTTGAATACTTTCTTTCAATACTCAGAACAACTGAAGAGACTTTGAATTAACTTCATTGAACATTGATGACAACTAAAGACTTAGACCAAAGAACACTAATCCTGGAGAAGTACTTGACTGCTGAGAGAAGTGCATTGTCAAAGCAATCAACCAACAAGACTCTAAAGAACTCTTTGGAGGTATTTAATAGAGTCAAGTTTGAAGTGAGTGCTTTGAATGTTACTACTTAGTAGTCATTGACTAATTGATTCCTTTTGTAAGTCTCTAAACTGCTTATATTCATGAGAAGGAACTATGTTGAGTGACTAAGTATTCAAGATTGCTAGGGTTTAGACTTATAGATGATAGGTGTTACTGGGTGTTAGGGTGTTAGGGTGTTAGGGTGTTAGGGTGTTAGGGTGTTAGGGTGTTAGGGTGTTAGGGTGTTAGGGTGTTAGGGTTTAGGGTGTTAGGGTGTTAGGGTGTTAGGGTGTTAGGGTGTTAGGGTGTTAGGGTGTTAGGGTGTTAGGGTGTTAGGGTGTTAGGGTGGTGTTAGGGTGTTAGGGTTTAGGGTGTTAGGGTGTTAGGGTGTTAGGGTGTTAGGGTGTTAGGGTGTTAGGGTGTTAGGGTGTTAGGGTGTTAGGGTGTTAGGGTGTTAGGGTGTTAGGGTGTTAGGGTGTTAGGGTGTTAGGGTGTTAGGGTGTTAGGGTGTTAGGGTGTTAGGGTGTTAGGGTGTTAGGGTGTTAGGGTGTTAGGGTGTTAGGGTGTTAGGGTGTTAGGGTGTTAGGGTGTTAGGGTGTTAGGGTGTTAGGGTGTTAGGGTGTTAGGGTGTTAGGGTGTTAGGGTGTTAGGGTGTTAGGGTGTTAGGGTGTTAGGGTGTTAGGGTGTTAGGGTGTTAGGGTGTTAGGGTGTTAGGGTGTTAGGGTGTTAGGGTGTTAGGGTGTTAGGGTGTTAGGGTGTTAGGGTGTTAGGGTGTTAGGGTGTTAGGGTGTTAGGGTGTTAGGGTGTTAGGGTGTTAGGGTGTTAGGGTGTTAGGGTGTTAGGGTGTTAGGGTGTTAGGGTGTTAGGGTGTTAGGGTGTTAGGGTGTTAGGGTGTTAGGGTGTTAGGGTGTTAGGGTGTTAGGGTGTTAGGGTGTTAGGGTGTTAGGGTGTTAGGGTGTTAGGGTGTTAGGGTGTTAGGGTGTTAGGGTGTTAGGGTGTTAGGGTGTTAGGGTGTTAGGGTGTTAGGGGTGTTAGGGTGTTAGGGTGTTAGGGTGTTAGGGTGTTAGGGTGTTAGGGTGTTAGGGTGTTAGGGTGTTAGGGTGTTAGGGTGTTAGGGTGTTAGGGTGTTAGGGTGTTAGGGTGTTAGGGTGTTAGGGTGTTAGGGTGTTAGGGTGTT